>MUZC01001745.1:417342-495862 GCA_002072015.1 Radix auricularia | reverse complement strand
TTTTTTTTTTGTTTTTTTGTTGTTGTTGTTGTTGTTGTAACATTAACTAGAATAAAGTTATGTCACAATTGTATTTATATCTTTCTCTCAATTAGCTTTTTTTCCCATTGAATAAATCTAGTAGTTTTACATCTATCCCTTTTGTAAGACGATAGATTTATTTATCTTTGTAGAGTGCAAAACTTAGTGTGGCTAATGAGACCGATTCTTGATTGGCAGCCTCTATTGCTTGTCAAACACACGAATGCGGGGGAGCAGTGTTGCCTGACATTCCTCTTCGCTCTTTTTTCCAGCTGTTGCCACCTTTAATCGCTCCTCGGCTCGTTTGACCCTTCCTTCACGATGTCGCGCCCAGGTAGTCCCAGTTTTGTATGCAGATGTTTGCCACCTTCATATCTGTTCCGCATATGTCGATGTGTCTCAGAAGTGGCTAACCAACGTACATTTTCCTTGTCATCAGCTCGTCAGTTAGTCTTTGGTTGTACGACCAGTTTACTTCCAGTGGAGTGGATGGAAATCGTTAGAGCAGATGGCTAAGAAACGTATTAAATCATTCAACAGAAGGTTTGATGTAATGCTTTTGTAACTTTGTGGGTCTAAGTCAATAAGAAAAAGAAATTGAGGTATTCTCTATAGCAGATCTTATGTAAATGAATTTAACATTTAATGTAGTTAGTGGTAGATTTCCCCCTCCCACGCTGCTTCAATTTTTTAGGAGATTTTAAATAAATACATCTTTATTACTGACTTTATTCCCATGAAATCAATATGTGAGTAATACGTAATGTGCCCTTTCTCTAACAAATCAGTCCAGCAAACAAGTTCAAACCCCGCGCACTAAGTCAAACATGAGTTTTAAGGAAAGTACACACTAAACCTATAAAAATCTAAAATAAGTACCTCTGTTAACCTGTATTAACCAGTGTTTAATAAACTAGAGAATGTAGTACACCATCTCTGAAAAATTATATCAGGACGACTTGACATTAAAATCTCTATATAACTTCTAATAAAAGAGGTCACACAATTCAAAACGAACTACAACTTATCATGTCAGCTTCCTCAACGCGGGAAGTTAAATACGCTGCCACTGTATCGTGCAAATATTTGGTTATGATAGCAAACATAGCACAGCTGATGAGATAAGATCCATTGTATTTATAAACTTGTGACCTGTAAGATAAAATGAAAAGACATTCATAGTTTTAGTTTCAGTTTCCATTTCTGTAAAATAGGGCTCTAACAATAGGTGCAGAAATCTGGTGACATGTTGCGGTGCATGTTCACTGGTTGCCACGTTTCTTACTGCAACAAAGAGGCTGCCACTACCGTGTACACCTGACAATACAAAGGTAGTACAGTGGGATACTTACCAGGTAAACAACACCACTTCAAGGTAGTACATTCAGATATTAGCCAGGTATTTAAAAAATTATTATTTTTATTCTGATACTTACAAGGTAATCTTCAAACTTCAAAATGTTTGCTTAGTTTATGAATAATATCCACACAAAAAAGATTGACTAATTTGGTGGTTATGATTTAATTATCATGTATTATCTTATCTGTTACAGACGCTCTTTATGTACAGAATATTTTTGTTTGTCTATGGCTTGTGACTAGTCATGAATTCTTATTAGAGTTTTAAATGTTTATAAAAATAATGTTTTTCTGGTTCCTTCAGGCCACCCACCACGTCCGAATACCGGTCGGGAAGATCGAAAATTTGTATGAGTTTGTTCTTGATTACGGAATATGTCTATACAGCTCCTGCCTTGCAGATGGTCTTGGCTGACCAAAGTCTATGGAAGCAAATCCAGAAAATACAGCAGGCTGAAGTCGGAGACCACGGGCCAATTGGCGCAAAACTCGTGGCACGCAAAACTCAATATTCAATATTGAGAACGAAGAAGAAGAAGAAAGACTCTTGTCAGTTTTGAATATTCTCGAGTAATAAATCTAAATGTAATAAACGAACGAACATACAAAAATTTGTAATATATAAGACATGTTAACAATCTGAATTTAATTTGTAGAAATGTCATGCCCATGGCAATCTATCACAATAACCTCGGGGGTGAGGCCTACTATTCACTCGACACCTTACCACTGAAGAGGAAACAAAATTAGAAACCAAAAATCTTTAAAATAAAATCTGGAATAAATATATTGTCACGAAATAAACACAGATTAACACAAAACCCTATATTTAGACCCAGTAACTAAAGCTAGAAATTGTTTTTTAAGTAACAATTTAAAAAAATTGTCTTACTTTTACTTTCAGGTGAGAAATTAATACTAACTTATAAAATGTAAGTAAAGTACTTTTTAAACACGTCTGCACTGTTGTAATACGTACCTACTAATACAGTGAATGATTTCTTTCGTTTAGCGCTACTGCATGTCTACAGCCTGATTTCCTAGCCCATAAATTTAATGGGCTTGAGCTTTTGCAACGTCAAACGCAGGCTGACAGTCAATAAATATAACATGCAATCGCTAAAATACAGAATCTTTTAGTCTAGTCTGATTTTGCAGTTAATTGTCTTGGGCAGTTTTTGGGAGATGTTTGGGGTCTAAATTTCACTAGTGTTTGATTCTGCTAGGTTATGGAATTTTTGTGTGTATGCATCAGCTCTACGTGTTCTTCATATAATTGACTTTGCACTTTGATTGGAAATTCTGTTTTAAAACCGATGCAAGTAACGGATGGTTCTAGGCGGGATAGGATAACACTTGCATCTTCCAATGTTTAAGCTCTTGTATAGCCATTATGTCTATGCTGCCCTTAATCCTTAACACTTTTTATTGCCTGAGTTTTCCCAAATGAGGACCTAGCTCTGATTAACCTACTGTCATTAATAAGACATGCTAAACATTATTTAATCTGTTTACTAAGAAAGACTTTACCTAATTTCTAATCTATTCAAGTTAGAGTGACAGTTAATATAGAATATAGTGAAAATATGTGGCCTGCTCAGTTAAATATTAATTTACTTTAAAAGAAATTACATTTTGTCGGAGAGCACTTTGTTTAAGAAATCTTTAAACTGCACAACAATAGAAAATATGCTAATGGAGTTTGTATTGAAATTTAAAATGATATTAGAGGGGGAAATGAATTTTCGGGAAACTCAATTATAATTACATTTTATAATTTTCCATAAATTTATGTGAGAAAAAAAAAGAAAATTAGAAAGGAATTATGTCGTTATAAGAACAAGAAACATTGTGATAAAATAGTGCAAGTATTTGTTATGATCTACATGCAAAAATTATGTACGATTTATTGTGTTTTTTTAAATATAGAACTTACAATTATTTCTCATCCAACCTAAAATGTTGACATAAAACTAGAGTAATTTTTTTTATTAGGAGTGAGAAGAGACCAAGAGAGGATGATGACACTATTCAAGAAGTGGCTTCAAAAAAAGCGAAGAAGTCTTCCTTCATTGACCTTCCAGACGACCTTGTCCAAACTGGGGGACTGATAAACGTCAGGAATACAGAGGACGAAGAATGTTTCAAGTGGAGTGTGCTTGCTGCGCTACACCCTGAAGTGAATTACCCAGAAGACTTTCATTCTTATCTAGAATATGAGTGTGAGCTAAATTTCGATGGCATGTCTTTCCCTTTGAAAATAACATGCATATCTCAATTTGAAAATAACAACAATATAGGCATAAATCTTTTTGGTTATGGCAACATAAATGAAAAAAGACCTTTTATTTTCCCTGCTCTCGTGACCAAAGAAAGTAAAAATAGAACGGTTGACCTGCTTTATATCGCTAATGATAATACTAGACACTATTCTTGGATCAAACATTTCAGCGCCCTTATGGGTGACCCAGATAAACATTACTGTCGGTTCTGTCTCGAGGGATATGATACGTTGGAAGGTCAGAAGAGCCACACACGACTTTGTCAGTTGTTTGAACCTCAAAAAGTTGAATTTCCGTCTGGAGACAACGCTGTCCTTATAAACAACCATCCAGATGTTATCCTTCAGGCTCCTTACATCATTTACGCCGACTTTGAATGTATACAAACACCACCCAAAGACGATGATCATGATGAGACTGATAGCAAACTCGAAAAATTAACAGATCACATTCCCTCGGGCTATGCTTATAAAGTCGTGGGACTAACGGAGAGGGACAGCAAACCAGTGGTAGTATACAGGGGAGAAAACGTTGTGTCAAAATTCATGGAGGATATTAAAACAGAAGTTTTACTGATTCAAGCAAAGTTGAAAAGAAGACAATACAAATCAATTAAGAGTAAAATTGAAGTAGATAAATGTTACGTTTGTAAAGTGGAATTGCCTAATCCGAGAGGAATATATTTGAGTCTAACTAAGGAATATCTTGGGAATTTATGCTGGAAGTGTAACAAAATATACAATGAACAAGTAATAGTTGTATGTCAAAATTTAAAAAACTATGATGGCCATTTCATCATGGCCGATGCACAAACAGCTGAAGAATGTAACTTTTGCATTCCCATATCAATAAGCACCTACAGTTCTTTCATAATAAAACATTCAATAAAATTCATAGATTCACTTTCTTTTGTGAAAGGATCTCTATCAAGCCTTGTCGAAAATCTTGCAGCAAACAAAGCAAGCATTAGAGAAAATTTCAAGCATACGTTTGGGTTTGCTGCGGTCAACGGTGACACAGACAAGCTGAAGTTGTTATTGCGAAAGCAAGTTTATCCATACGACTATATGGATTCATTTTCAAAATTTGAGGAAATTCGTTTACCAGACAAAACTGCCTTTAAAAATAAACTGACGGATGAAGACATCTCTGAGGAAGATTACAGACATGCTCAAAACGTTTGGACACAATTTAAAATAAATAACCTTGGAGACTATCATGATCTGTACGTCCAATCTGATGTTTTACTGCTGGCGGATGTCTTTGAAAACTTTAGGAAACTGTGTAGAGAACAATATTCATTAGATCCAGCTTATTTCTATAGCCTTGCGGGACTGTCATGGACGGCAGCTCTCAAACAAACAAAACCCAAACTTGATCTTCTCACTGACAGAGAGATGTATTTGATGATAGAGAGCGGGATCAGAGGTGGGGTAGCTATGGTATCAAAACGTTCTGCTAAAGCTAACAATCCACTACTACCAGATTATGATGGCTCAAAACCTAACACTTATATAATCTACTTAGATGCCAACAATTTGTACGGCTGGGCCATGTCACAATATCTACCAACTGGAGAGTTCAAATGGCTGACCCCTGAGGAAATAGAACAGTTTCATATAGAGGATAAACAAATAGACGCAGACACCGGATACATCCTGGAAGTGGATCTTGAATATCCAGAGGATCTACATGACAATCATAATGACTATCCTCTGGCTCCGGAAAAAATTGTAATAACAAATGACATGCTTTGTCGGTTTACTAAAGAACTCTTCAGTAGGCTGGATAAGAACGATTCCCATGAACCAAAACTTGTTCCTAACTTAAGAAACAAAGAAAAATACGTAGTGCACTACAGAGCTCTTAAACTGTATCTAGAACTTGGGCTATCCTTAAAAAAGATTCATCGCATTGTTTCATTCAATCAAAGTCCTTGGCTCAAGCCTTATATTGACTACAATACTGAAAGAAGAAAAGAAGCAACGAATAAATCTGACTCTGACATGTTGAAACTAATGAATAACAGCTTCTATGGTAAAACTTTTGAAAATATCAGAAAGTATAGAGATGTTATATTTCCAACACAGGACAAGGAGAAAATAGATCAAGCTCGAAAATTAAATTATGAAGAAGTTGAAGTCCTTGCTAAAGATGTCATTGGAATACGCATGAAAAAGTTAAAAATTACTCTAAATAAACCCATTTATATTGGATTCTCTGTGCTGGACATCTCAAAAACTTTAATTTATGACTTCCACTACAACTTCATCAGACAGAAATACAAAGACAAAGCAAGACTTCTCTTCACGGACACTGACTCTCTTTGCTATGAAATCCAAACAGATTATATTTATGACGATATTCTAAAAGAAGCTGATCATTTCGACACATCTGATTATCCACAAGGCCATCAAGTCCAGAGCGATGTTAATAAGAAAGTTGTTGGCAAGATGAAAGATGAAACCCATGGTGTACCCATCTCAGAATTCGTGGGTCTCAGACCAAAGATGTACAGCTTGAAATATGGCGACAGTGGTAAGAAATGTGCTGTGGGCGTTGACAAGAATTATCGGGAAAGAAAGTTGAGCCACGAAGACTACAAGAAATGTTTGGAGACCAAGGAAGAGACTGAGATAGAGCAGGTAAAAATTACCAGCATACTTCACCAAGTGCACACTGTACGTGAACGCAGAGTTGGTCTGTCACCGTACGACGAAAAGAGATACGTTATGGATGATGGAATTACAACTTTAGCATACGGCCATAAGAAAACATCTGCAGTAGACGTGATTTCTTCGTTGACTTCAGTGTAAATGTTGGAACGAAGACGATTATTGATATTGCATTTAATTTCATAAAGAAATTATATGGCTCCAACGAAGTTATCTTTCTTTATTCTTATTTTAAGTATATTTATTTTACCTATACCTTTTTAAAATAAAAGAATTGCTAAAAATGCTTTAAATTTAGTATTAAAAATAACTTTGGATGAATTTAAGGATGCCTTTCCCTGAATTCCTTTTATCTGATTTTTGTACTTTTCTTTTAGAGTTTTAATTTTTTTTAATATACATGTATATTGTAATTTGTATTATTCATTTTTGAATTTGGATTTTATAAATACAATTTCTTATATCTGTTCAATGTTTTTTTTTAACATAGCTTCATTTTTTAAATTAAAAGTAAATGTTTTACTTATTGTGTATAATTGAAGGTGAATAAAGAAATTGTACATTAGTGTGCTGTGCGATAGTTGGTTGTGTAATGAAAGAGACTAAAAGAAAATAGAAATGCAGAAACTTCAATAAACGTGTGCAAGATTTTTAATTTAAAATCAAGGTAGAAGAAATGTGTTTCAAATATTTTACTTATGAATTTGAAAAATTTTAAAATACATTATCTTTTTGCCATTAAAAAAATGCTTCATCCTTTCTAGACAACGGCGTTTGTTATTTGCCTTAAAAAGTTAGAGATCTTCTAGTATAAAGATCAGTCCTCTAAGTTATATGTAAGTTTTGTGTATGTGCGGAGAAACTAAACTGCCTGAAAAAGGAAAGTGTACTTTTAAAATGCAGTTTGATTTATTTTTTAAAGTGTTTATTTGACTTATTTTTACATTGATATTATTTGAGTTCTACAACTATTACTTACAAATTTTGCTACTTTCTGGATTCTGTTGTATAGCGTATTTTAAAACATTGTTTCAATTTATTTAAAGGCTGGTGGCGAACGGGTTTAGATCTAATTCTAATTAAGTTTTCTTTTTAATTAAATATGAGTGTGTGTGTTGTTTCTTTTTTTTTAAAAAAAAATTTTAATAAATATTTTAATCTTTTTGATTATGGTGTAAGAAGAATTAAACATTAGAATTTCTCTTTTTTTTTTTCTTTTTTTTTTTTTTTTTTTTTTTTTTTTTTGTTTTGTTTTGTTTTTGTTCGGATTAGTTCGCGCATCAGCCTTCAATACGGTATGGGGATTTCTAGAAATTAGACGTTCTATCTATAGGCTAAGTCAAGTGAAAGAGTATTGAAAGGAGAATTAAGAGATAAGGAACTATTTATTATGTATAAGCTTAATTACATTTTGTATCAATTGTTTCAAATATTGCTGAAAACCTTTTCAGAATACATCATTTAAAAAATTTTTTTTTAAAGAAGTTGACTCGAGAAATCAAAAACGATTTGAATCACATAAATTTATTTCCCATAATGTATCAAAGCTGTGGTATTGGGATTCCACAAATATAAAACATATTGACTATACTGAGAAAATAACAAAAGGTATTTGCAGACCCTTTTTTTACACCAAAGTTATTATTACAGATTACAACTGGCTCAATGGAAGATGAATAATTTTGTTTATATTTATCCAGCTATTCATCTCAAAGTATAGAGGTTATTAAGTGGACATTTTTTGGGATGTATGAATTAAACATATTCAAGGAAATTTTTTTCACTATTGTTTGTTCAAATGTAAATACTTTAACATTATAAACATGACGGATAAAAATTAGACAAAAATACAGAAAACAAAACAGGAGATTCTTTTTAAGTGTAGCAACCTTATCAACATTTTATTTTGTTGGAAACCGGATTCATTTTCATTAACTTATTATTATTTTTTAAAGATAACTAAATACAGATTATTCAATAACTTTCATTGTCTTCTTTTTAAAAAAATTCAACTTAAGATGAGTTATTTTGTCTACATAATGTTTTTACCTGGATTAAGATGTGAACAAGATATTTTCCTCCAATTTATGTAATTGGTGATAGTGAAGAAAAATAGCTTTTATTTTTTTTTAAATTTAGTATATAATTTTCTGTTTTGCTTATTATTATTTTTTTTAAATTATTATTATTTTTTTTAATTTTTTTTTTTTTTTTTTTTTTTTTTTTTTTGGTTGTAATTCACATACTTTAGGATTTTGTGATATAGTGCGATATCAATTCATTTTAAATAAGGTTTTAAAGACCAATATTTTTCCTTTATTACATTTTTAGGTTAACCAAGGGCACATGTAATTTTAGCAACATTTTTATCATACGTAGGCCAATAATAGGTTTAAATTAATTTATTTCTCCAAGAAAATAAAACGAAGGAACTCACACGTTTAATTGAAACGCTTTTTTTTTAAAATTAAGTTTGTTTATTGCTTGCTCAGTTTTGCTAACAGAATTTATGTGTTAAGCACTGTAATCATGCCACAAGTATCAGAAATTTCCATAGGGTATTGTTGGGTATATCGAGGGCTACAAAACATAGATAATTTGAACGAATTTGTCTGGAATATTTGTTTAATAGTCAGTTTCAAAAATGGAAACGTTGCTAACATTCCCAATTTTTAAAAATATTTTTTTTAAATTTCCATCAAATAAAAATAAGTTAAGCCATTTAACCTTTGCTATCTTTATTAATCTATTAATGGCTGAAAATTTATGATATTGAGTTTTTAATGTTTGTCAGGTGAGGTATCCATATTAAATGTTTCTTAGCATGCAAGTAAGTTCTGAGCCTTGTCAGTGTCTGGTAGCACATGTCTTAAAACACAATACAGTCACAAACCAGCAGGTCCCGTAGGTTTTTGTCCCTCCTAAATAAATAGAAGGTATTGCGGAGGACATGCTGTTCGTCTCCGGCTCCGTGAGGAGAATGGCGCGATTTTTCAAAGAGATTTTTTGGCCCTGATTTTCGTTGGGATGGTATGTGAGAACCAGTTTTCTCCTCTCATTACTGTCGCAGCTGCTTAAAGGCGTCAGCACGAGTGAAGCTTTTGACTCGATGAAGCGCAGATTGTAGTCTAGCTTCAGGGTAAAACCATTGTATGTTTTAAAAAACTTACATTTCCAACGCCTTTTCCCAAAGCCCTTTTGAGGTTGACACAGTCTACAAATGCGAAGAAGTTGAGGAGGGGGATAGATCCCTTACAGGATTTGGGATGAGAAGATGGATAAAGTAGATAACAGTGTTTGTCTGTGGTTTGAAAGTAGGCTGAAGTGAGCAGGCTACGTTTTTTTACATATCATTCTTCTACTAAAGGAAACTACTTATGGCCCCTACCAAAGTTGGCCTTTTACTTGGAAGATTGTAGAAATATGATTATTTACGACATCAAAGATAAACCTAGTAGTTATCAGACATTTTACCAAACTCAAAGGAAGGTTCACTTTTTTTTTACTTTTCCAATTATTAATTTGCATAACATAAAATGGATTGTAGATCTTTTAAAATGTGACATGCCAATGCAGCAGATAATCCTAAAGGCTTAGAATAGGCATTAAAGATCTCATACATTTTTGGATGTTATATGCTGCAAAAGGCAATTTCCTATTTATCATTACAACTATAATGGCCAAGGCCGTTAGGCCTGTAACCGTTACAAATCTTAAATTTGACTTTAAACATTTTTTTATTGTGTCAATAAATTTCCCCACAAATATTGATAATTTTCTGTGACATATTGACGAAAACTTAGAATGTCTACACAGATTAATTTTAGACACTTGTCATGCTTCTATAATTCACAACAAGTGATTTTGGCTGGAGCTTGGATTCAAACCTCTTGGGAGTGAGATGTTCTCAAAAACAGGACGTCGCTCGCATATTTGAGGATAACAACATAAAGTTTTATATTTTTGTGTAACGGGCTAAAAAGATCGCCCACATCTTATCTAAACAATCTTCTTAACAATTAATAAAATTATCTACACAACTCTGCACACAAAAATCTACAAAACAAAATACTCAACAATGTACATAATAAAATCTACATAACAAAATATACAACCATCTACATTATCTACATTAGATAACCGACACAACAAAATACTCAACAATGTAAATAATAATAATCTCGTCAAATGTCATCAAAACTGTCTCTCAAGTCATATAGTCTTTTACAGTTTGATTTGAGCTAAGGTATTTGTGTTCTTCCATTCCCATTTAATAGATACCTTTTTATCTATAAAATTGTGGCTTTAAATTGTCGGTAAACGAACTAGAATGAATAACTCTTTTCAAAGCCAAATTTAGTCTAGTGGACTATCAGCGATATGTCATTCTTCTTCTTCTTCAATATTGAATATTGAGTTTTGCGTGCCACGAGTCCTTCACTTCAGCCTGCTGTATTTTCTGGATTTGCTTCCAATGCCTTTGGTCAACCAAGACCATCTGCAAGGCAGCAGTTGTTTTTTTTTTTTGGCAAGTGATGCAGCGTTCACATGCCACGGCTAAAGGTTCCACGCATTACCCAGCCGCTTTTCACCCATTTGGAGATGGGTGGAACTCGGAGACGCCCTAGCCCCTTGGCTTCCAATGGATTCGAACTCGTGACCATCGGAACAACAGTCGAGCGCGCTTGCCATTCGACCCCAGCTACAAGTCATTCTCATTATTGTATTTTAAAACCATTATGTATCCCCAGGGATAGTTTTTCTTTGTAAAGATGCGTTGTTGTTGTTTTTTCTATTTCGCCTTTACCTTGCTTTAGTAGAGCTTATCTAAAACAACAAATTTTGCTTTTCAAGAGGTGGTCGATAAAAATAAATAAAAGTAAGGTCTAAGTAAGGAAAATTAGTGCGCTTGCGATGAGATGTTTTCGAAAAGTATTAAACATCTCCTACACGGCGCAAATCACTAACGAAGCGGTCCGCGACAAAATAAGTGCTGTCATTGGCCCTTACGAGGACCTTCTCACCTCAATTAAAAAGAGAAAACTACGATGGTCCGGACACGTGACAAGATCTGGAGGTCTCTCCAAGACGATATTGCAAGGCACAGTCCAGGGAAGAAGGAAAAGAGGCAGACCAAGGAAGAGTTGGGAGGACAATATCAAAGAGTGGACAGGCCTTTAGCGATTCCCAGAAGGCAGCACAGAACCGTGACACTTGGCATGAGATAGTGCGCAGCTCAAAATGGGGCCCTAACGGCCCAGCTTCGGGTTAAGGGACAGTTCAAGTTCAAAGTAAGAAAATGTATGCTCGCCAATAAAATGGTGCGTTCCCAACTGATTTGATTAGTCGCTACATAAAATGTTCATTTTGTCACTTTTAATGTTATGAAGATAAATGTGTTGTCATATTTTGTTTTTGTTTGTTTGTTTTGTTGTTGTTTTATCTCTCTCTGTCTCTCTTTCTCTTTTTTTTTTCCTGTTTTTTTATTACTGAAATGTTGATGTATTTCCTAACTATCTCATTGTATATATAAATATTTGTTTCTTGTATAATTTTTTCATAATTTTAATTGTAATTTTTAACTTAATCACTTAAATGAAATAATCACCAGGAGCAATAAAATTTGCTGAATGTTTGTACATGCCAAAAATATATCAGAATATTAATTTTAAAAGAATATAAAATAGATTACACTGCCAGAAGTCTAATTTCTTCTTTTTCTTTATTTTGACATCGGCATCTGTACCACCTTGTTTATCTACCCGACGTCAAAATAAGGATCGGAAAAGCAAGAGCAGCCTCCCAGGTCATTCTCCTTTTGTGCAGCCAAACAATGGAATTCTCTTCCATTACACATTCGTAGCATTTCAACTGCTAAGTCATTTAAGACTGCACTTAAGACACATCTCTTTAAAATTTATTTTCAAAAATAATAAAACCACATTTCTGTAATTGATTAGCGTAGCTGATGTATTGAGTATACCGTATTGTTATTTATGTAGTTAATATGCTATGAATGTTTCTTTTTATTTATATATGTATTTTTGTTTCCATGTAAAGCGCTGTGAGCCTGGCTCCTTGCTGGGATACAGCGCTATATAAATCATCATTTTATTATTATTATTATTAACTTAAGAATGGATCAACAACAACTTAGGCAGCAAGTTAAAAGTAAGGATTTTTAATGCTATGGTGAAACCAGTGCAGCTATATGGAGCTGAGGCATGGAGAACAACGGCTATAAACCTGACCAGAATCCAGTCCTTCATTATCAATTGTCTAAGAAGGATTCTCAGAATTCACTGGCCGGACAAAATCAGCAATAGGAAACTGTGGCAGCGGACACAACAGAAGCCCATTGAGGAAGAGATTTTTCAAAAGCGCTGGAGGTGGATCGGTCATACACTAAGAAAACCTGCTTCTAAAACAACAAGGCAAGCCCTGAAATGGAACCCACAGGGTAAACGGAAAAGAGGCCGTTCAAGAAACACTTGGTGCCGAGAAGTGGAGGCAGACATCAAGAGAATCGGCCATGATAGGAAGATCCTGAAGAAATTGGAGCTCGATAGAGATGCCTTGAGATCTCTTGTAGGTGGTTTATGTCCTGGGAGGAAGTACAGACGCCGACGATAATTGGTGGATGTCCCTCATGGATGAGAAGGCTCAATGCCAGAAGCCTCACTAGGGTTAAAGTTACCCAGTGTAGTTGCTCATTGTATCCCTCCTCAAGATTTACCCAATAGATCTCGTCAGAGTCGGTCAAAGTCAAATAATTGGAACATACAGAATTTTACATTTTGTGTAACCCTTGCTGATGTCACCCGTGTGATCCGCACCTACCAAAAGACACCCTGTACATTGTGAGTGAAGAAATCGGTAAACAAGATAGCTAAAAAGAGTGTAATAAAAATGGGGGACAGGTCATTACAGTAGAATGCAGTAGATGAAATGAAGAAATGTTTTTAAAAAAATATTTTGATGATAATTCCTTGAGCAAACCTGCGGATGGATCATTTTTCATAAATAATTGTAAAGAAAGAATATGCTTTTGTTATGGGTTTTAATTTTTTTTTTGTAGATTGTGAGATCGATTTAGAAATTAAAAACAACATAATCGCCTTTGAAAACATTGTTGCATATTTCAATTTATGGAATCTATATAAGCAACTGTTTTAAATGTGTGTTTGAGGCCATGTGTAAAAGAAAATTGTTATTCATTTTGTGCGTCCATGATTATGATCATTTTAAAAAAATTATATCTTCTAAAACAAACACCGGGTTTATAGCCACTTATTTTTTTCCAGTTTTTTTTAAACTTTTTGTGTTCTAGCGATCAATACCAATCGGGGTTCTAGATACACTGAAATTCTCTCGATAAAATTATTAACAATATCAGAAACTAGCTTTTATAAGTATATATTTTCCGCAACTAATTCATAGCCCTTACACGGCTAACGCATCCCCAAGAACACCTGTCATACGCATGATAAGATACCATGACCTAGAAAAGTGTTTAGATAGTTTCTTAGAATAATGTACAACAGATCGTCTTTTCCGAATGTCCCGAAAGGTAAGTTCTCACCACTTTCACAACTTATGAAACTGAGTTATATTTTCTGATAGTTTATAAATAGAATCTTTACATCTTTGCAGGTAATTACTTTTAGGTTTCTTAGGAGTAAATGTATACCTATCTCGTCTACAGTTATGTTACCTATTTCTTTCATTTTATTTCAAATTTATTTACTTATAAATAAATTCCTTGTCGCTTGGGGGCGAAAATGATGAGGCAAAATATGTGTTTAGGATTTTAGCGTTAGTCTCATCATCATTATATGTTTTATTATTATGGCCTTTTAGTGTAAGTTCAATTGTTAAAAAAAAAAGATTTTTATAAAGGACCATACTTTTTTTCTTGTTATGTTTAGAAATTACATTGTTTGTTTATTCATTTGGGGGTTTTGGCTAAGTCTTTTGTGTCAACTGTAAAATCTTTAAGTATTTTGTGTCTATCCCTTATAAATAGGTAGCCTTAAGTTCTTAAATAAATCCTTTATTGTTTGGATAGTTATTAAAAATTTCACAATAGGACCAACTTGTTGATTTTATTTTAATATTAGTTTTGTTTGAACATTCTCACCCATTATAGTTTTTAGATTTGTGTTTATATCTTTCCAAAATTCTTCCACTAGACTATTTGTGTTAAATTTATTTAAGAAATTTTTTGTTGGAAGTTAGCAGTTGCTTGATGTACTTTTATTTAATTAAATTAATTCTAAAGATAGATTATTCTTGTAGGTATCTTACATATTTTACATGCTATTGTATTGTTTACCCTAACAATATCATAGTCAGACAGACAGTCCAATAAAAATTTTGCAGTCTATCACTAGTCAGTCTAGTCCTGTTCTATTTGTTAAGATTAAATCTAGTGTTTTATTTTTCCTTGTTGCTTTCCTAACTTTTGTGCTCAGTGTGTGGTTTTAATTGTGTTTACTACGCATGAAACTTTGGGGAAACTTTTGAGTACTATTAAGAAACTTTATTTTTGCCTCTGGCCCTCTGAAAGTGATAATTTAAATATTTTTCACCTGTTACCATCGTAGAAGTGTATTTAACTTAAACACCATTGCAAAGTTTCATGCTTTTACATAGGCCTACAAGGGGAATAGAAAAATAAGTTATATTATGTTTTTATATATCATATATGGAAAAACTTCATTTGGGACTTCCGCCCTCAGGAAGAGATAATTTAAATATTTGTTCCATTGATACCATTGCGGAATTGTACTCAACAACTTTCCAAAGCTTCATACTTCTGCCTACACGGTAAATAGGAGAATTAGTGATTTTCATAATGTATATAGTCCATATTAGGAAAAAAACGTTTTTAGGATCCAGGCCTTAATGAGTGTGAATTTTAAAATTATTTTGCGCCATTTTTTATTCACGAAAGGCTACTCAATAACTTTGCAAAGTTTCATGCATCTACCTACACGGGAATTCGGAAAATAGCTTATGAGTCAGTTTTTTATATAAGAAAAAATAACATTCAGGCCCCCGGCCACCCGTGAGTAAAAATTAAAATATTTTTAGTTTCCATCATTGGAGTGTACAAAGGGAAAAAAAACACTTTTGGGCCCCCGGCCCAAATGAGTGTGAATTTAAAATTATTTTACGCAAATTATCGTTGCGAGAGACTATTCAACAACTTTCCAAGTTTCATGCTTCTACTTACACGGGAAGTTGGAGAATGAGTGATGAGTCAGTTTTTAATAAAATAAACTACATTAGGGCCCCCGGCCCCCATTAAGTGGTAACTTAAATATTTTTTCACCTGTTAACAAGCGCAGTTTAGCCCACAGTTTCTCCAAAGTTTCATGCTTCTATCTTTACGGGAAATTATGAGATCTAGGAGAATAGAATGAGTAAGTTTTATATTGCTCCTATTAGGAAAAAGCAACATAAAGAGCCCCCTGACCCTAGGGTTTGTCACCTGGGATTTAAACATAGCCTGGGTCAACTGAGGTTTCCATGCTAAATTTCAGCACACTAGGTCCTTTTGTGTGGAATTCTATGGGAAACAAACAAATAAACTTTAACCATTTAAATTTTAAAAAAATGTTCGTAGTCAATGCTCTACACCTTAACAAGCACCAACTCACAATTATCCCACCCCAGGTAATCCACTAAACTGTCTGTACTTGTTAAGGAGTGCATCATAACACACAGTTCTCATCTATATTGTAGGAAATATTCAATAGCTCCAAACCACTCCTTTGAGATGAACAAACGTTTTCCATTTTCCCAGTTACGATGCAAAATTCTAATATCTTTTGAATCACTTACAAGTAAGATTATTATGGTTTTTTATGTTGTTTTCCAGATTTTTGACGTGTGATTAGTGTTCCCAATGCCAACGTGTACACGTTTCAACGAGGAGAGATTTCGCCGTATTTTACTTTATTCGACGTTGTAATTTTCTTCAAAATTGCTGCAATATTATATGATTGCATCATGAGTAATTCAAAGACAGGTCTCCGTCTGCAATGTTCCAGGAAATCTGTTATTGCTTGTTTTAGTTATTGGTTCTGTCTTCACATTGCAATTGTTCTCGGACAACAAGAGCTCTGTAGACAAGGTGACTTCTTTGATGACAGCGTTGACACATGTATCCAATGTATGATACAAGAAACACTTCTGAGCAACGATTCAAATGTAAGATTATCACATTATTATATATCTCTATACAAATGTATATATATGTGTGTTTACGCGTGCGCGTGTTTGTGTGTGTGTGCGTGCGCGTAAGTGCGTGCGTGAAATCCGGCTATTTCGAAGGTCTACATGCGTCTACAGAACCGATGATCGGTGAATAAAGTAACCAAATGACAGAAATATTAAAATTAAATTTCCTCGAAATTTTATGTGTCCAAAAAGTAATAAAATCACTGACATCTTTTAGCTTAAAGAAATATGTTACACAAACAAAATATATTTTTACTGTAATGCAAGATCTAAATATGAAAATGAAATGATTTTAAATAATTTTTAATAACTCAGGGTAACTAATATTGGTCGAGATGTCTGCTACTCTGGACGTGAGGAAAACTATCACAGGCGTCTGTTCTTGGGGAAGGAGATAACGAGTACCAAATGTGTCCTCCTTTCTGTCCACGTTATATTTAGGTTCAGTGAGGTTAAAGCAACTGGTATAATGAAGGCAGAAATGATTATTATCATTAAGCAAAGAAAAAATATATAATTTTGTGGTTACCTCCAAAAACGCAACTTTTATAAATGTGGCAAGTGAAAAGTTGCTTTCCATTGCAAAAAACTGAAAGATACAAACAATACTGTGTATGTAGGTGTCAAGCATAATGATCGCGTCACCACTTGAGCTCCGCAGCCCACCCCTACCACCCCGGAGTAATGACATCTTTGTATATATCAATATTCATAACAAATCCATCCCTGTGGAGCTGCAGACCAAGTAGGGCTTGGGTCTCCCAAATGACCTCCTTTCACCCAGTCGTGACCAACGCCTTTATTTACCATCGGGGCCGCGGTGGTCAAGTGGCAAAAGCGCTCGACTGTCGTTCCGATGACAACGAGTTCGAATTCATGGGAAGCCAAGGACCTGTCCCCGGGGCCCAGGGCGTCCCCGAGTCCCACCCAGCTCCAAATGGGTGAAAAGCGGCGGTGTAAAGCCGTGGCATGTGAACGCTGCATCACTTGCCAAAAAAATAACTGCTGCCTTGCAGATGGTCTAGGCTGACCAAAGGCTATGGAAGCAAATCCAGAAAATACAGCAGGCTGAAGTCGGAGACCACGTGGAGACCACGGGCCAAATGGGGCAAAACTCGTGGCACGCAAAACTCAACATTCATTATTGAGAACGAAGAAGGAGAAGAAGAAAGATTTTCCATCATTGGATGCCGAGTTGTTGTTGTTCATCTTTCTCTGCGTCATCCATCCATCTAAGCCTAGGTCTTCTCTGTAGTCGTTTTCCTCTGGGGTTTTGGTGGTGCTTCCTATTTACTCCTCTTTCATTTGACATTTTTTCTTTTTAATGAATGTAATAACGCCTTTGTATATCAATGAACATAACAAACGATTTTATAATTTTCAGTTAAACATTTTCGGTGAGGGATGCGTCCAGGCGAGCAAACCATGTCCTGTTAATCATTTCTGGCAAATTGACTTGTTATGTGACATGTGTGGAGGAAGATGTAGGTCATGTGACGTGTGTGGCCAGGGTGCACATGAGGGGAGGATGTGTGACGCCTACAGAGACAGAATATGTTGTGACTATGAAGATATGGAGTATGTCCAAGGCATGTGTGTTCAAACGACTACAGATATTTTTACTCCAATAATACCGCCCCATACTGAAATTAGAGCAACCTGGATACCGGAGACTACATCCATAGGAGGAGAAGAAAATACCAGACGGGCATGATCCGCTAGTTTAAAAACTATTCCTTTAAAAGATAATTCTAGAAATTCGGCAGGGCTTGTAACAAATCATTGTTTGGTGGTGGCTGTAGTGAGGCATCCCCTGTCTTTTTAGAAAATGCGAGATTGTAATTGTATGTGGCCACTACACTCTGTTTTATATGTCTTGAACCTTTTGACTTTAAACACAGAACGCCTATATAGAAAAATTTACATTTGTTTGTTCATTATCGTTTTAGAAATTATTAAACATTTACTCTATATGTATTTACAATGGCTTATTTTTAATTAACAACGTTTTTTTAGATATACCCATAATCTCTTTTCGCGCAGAAGATTATGATTATCCATGGTGTTTATCGTATCTTGCAAATAAAATGCTTGACTTGTATTTTACTGTATTTTAGAAAGCGATTAAACCCGTAAAAAGTATAATTTAGAATTGTATTTTTCTTTTGTCGCTAAGGGTCTTAACCTTTTACGTTTATACATATATAATTCACCAAAGAGATTATGTGCATATACACATGATGAATGACCCTCGCTGGGGTCGACCTGGTGGAGAGAGGGGGGACAATGGTTTTTAGGTTCAATTGCGTTGTTCCTTCACAGTTTCGTAGTGCAGTGGTTATCTCTAAAAGTGGAACGTTCTGGGTTGAAGCCCATTCGATAAATAATATTTTACTTAAAATTTTAAAATGTGTGTTTGTGTCCGTTCTTTTCTACCTTTTTGCGAACATGACTGACCCTCGCTTGGCTCGGCCAATCACAGTTTATGGTTTGCAAGCTAGGGTGGTGAAGAGTGGTGGGCAGGTTGATAACAGTAGTGTGAATATCCCTTCCCCCCACCGACGTTCACTCGCGTTGTTCTGATTTCTTCTTGCTGTAGTTAGTGTCTGCTCTTTCCCCCGTTTCTTTGCCTTCTCTATGAGTCTACGGCGTACGCTACGCCGCGGGGCGGATCTAATATAATATAGTATGTGCGTAAAGAAATCTTCTTTAAGATACTAGTAATATAATAATAATTGTATTAAATATATACCAGACAGCTTTTTATATATATCCATTTTTAAGAATGACAACAATTAGTTTAAAATCAACATTATAATTTTGTTATAAATTATTAAAATATTCTTAATTATATTACATGGCTTTATATAAGAGGTTCACATTTTGATGGACACTTTTTGCTTCTAGGTATGATAAAGTATTACAAATATGCTTATTTTATTTTCAATACATTAAAACTTTTTCGTCAATTTTGTATTTTAAAACTAAAAAAAAAGTTTTAGAATTTAAAATAAACTTGGACTGGCTTTATTTTAAGACAATATTTTAAGTTGATCCCATATAGTAAAAACATTAAATAATTCATTTCATAGTTTGGATATTTACCTTTCTAAAATTCAACTGAAGAGCCATCGAAATATAATTTGAATTAGGTCAAAATTGATCTGCTAATTTCAAACATTTACAACATTAATATCTAATCTCTTTGAACTGTTTTTAATTAGGTAATAGGTTATCACGTATGATTAAGACAGCGCTTTATTGGAGAACGCAATAGAAATAGTTAGTATTAAACTTAATATCGATGTATTTCATTTAAGAAACGTATCATTTGTTGTTCACATTGTTCACACTGTAACGAGGTCATTAATGCACTCGCCTCACAAGGTGAGGGACGAGGGATCGAGCCCAATTTATTTTAGCGTGTCTCATTCACCAACAAAAAAGTATACTTCAATGTTTCATTTGTTATACTGAATACTAGAATCCTTTACTTAAAAATACTTTTTTTTTTGCCTTTTTTGTTATTTAAATTGCTTAATGTGAGGTAAATTTCAAAAGCATTCAATGTACTTTTTCCAAATTTAATTGGCTACATCTGTCGGTCTACTCAACCAATCGTCAGCTACGCTCTTCTGCAGACACACGCATTCCCAGTGTTCCTAAGACATTTGGCGCAAGGTCATTCTCTTTTTGTGCAGCAATAACAATATAAATCTCTACCAATACTCATCGTTTTATTCCAACGATCAAGTCCATCAAGACTGCACATAAGACGCATCTTTTCAACATTCATTTGCAAAATTAAAATTCAATATTATTAATGATTAACGTAGCTTAAAGCAACGCACTGTCATGTATGGGATTGTTATGAAATGAATGTTTATCTAATTATTATATTTTGTCATCTCTCCATGTACAGTGCTGTTAGCTTGATTTCTTACTGGAATGCAGTGCTATATAAATCAATAATTATTTATTATTATTTTAACCCCAGAAAGACTAATGCCTATAAAACAGTTTAAAAAACATTTGAAGCTTTTTTTTTTCGTATGTATAATTATTTTATTGTTAAATCTGCTGTCACTTAGATAAATCGTATGCAATTTGTGTTTTTTATTTCAATATGAAAATTATATCCGTAAAACAATTGCCTCATTATTTTGTTTTTAACGATATTTTCATTGCATTTAAAAAGGTTTTTTTTTTTTTAAATCTCAGGCTAAAACTTTGATGTATAAATCTGACCTCATATGTAGCAGAAGATAATTTTGTATTAATTTAACTGCTTCAAACCTGACACATTACATTTAGAAGGTATTAAAAATCTCTATAAGATTATTTTGTTTAAATATTAGCTTTTCCACTTCAAATGAGAGAGAGGAGGGGGCGCTAAGGAGAGAATTTTTTATCTACCCTTTTTTAGTTCATTATTGTGCATTAAGTTTCATCCAAATACTGTTACTTTTTTAGACTTTCTCCATTTGCCTCTCCAAAGAAATGTGTGACTTTCGTTTATATTTTTAGTGCATTTTCGAGAAGTCGAATGCGCTATTGCACCCGTTTTGTCCGTCCGTCCGTCTGTCATCACCCTAGATCTCAGCATCCATAAGTCCTAGACCCATGATGTATATGTTTTTTTGTATGTCCTGACCTGCCATTTGTGCATCAACACTCAGTTACTCGATCCGTTAAAAACCCCCGTTAAAACTACTAAAAAACATTGCGAATCGAGAGATAACACTGGCGCAGGCAACGGCCGCCATTGCCGGAAGTCGAATAGCGTGCAAAAAGTATTAGTTTTTTTTTTGTTGACGTCATTAGAATATGTGTAAAAGTTTAGAGAGTTTTACGTCATCATTTGTGGTGACTTCAATCAAGATCTTGCAGAAATTGAAAACTTTTTCGAAACAAGCTTCAACATTCAACTACTTTCAACAAGATTGGCAACCACGATCTATCAAACAACAATTGACGGAGTATTTGGGCGATTAGCTTATTACAATTTATAATGTTTCATTTATGAGTCCTATTTCAGTGACCACAAACCACTTGTAGTTAGATTAAAGAGAAAATAAAAAAAATTTAAATGTAAAGATATGACTTTTAAATTAAAAAATTTTCAGGTATATTCATTACACAAGAAAATTCATAAATATATGTCTAAAATCTAAACACAATTACTGATAACTACATAATGGTTATATCTAACATAAGTACTGATACATAATACGAAAATGCGCTAACACGTCCTGAGTCCAAAAAGGGACCAGGCTTAACATGATTTTTTTTGACTAATGATTGCTTTTGTTTAAATCAACTGGAATTAAATTTGTTTAAAAAAAACTGTCTTCTTATTTGGTTCTATAAACGTTTATTCCTTTGCTGTGGTGTAGTTAGCAATTCTGATGTATAATTATTTCTGTGTCTATGTTTTAATAGTTTATTTAACTCATGGGTAGTGTATATACATTACTTTTGCATAATATTTTGTTAATAAACCTTAGAACTTAAAAAATTACAAATTGTTAAACTTCCTTTTTTAATTCAAGTTTTATATAATCGGGCATTTTTAAGGACAAGCCTGAAAAAAATGTATTTTTGTTTTACATATTCAATAAATGTGTTACAAGTTTTGGTTACTTCAAATATGTCTCAAATTGTTTTAATGCGTATCATTTATGGCACTGCAAATTACTAAGTTATTTGCAGTAATTACAGTTATTTACTGTTTTCTAAAATGAAAATTATGTTATTGGTTGCCATTATACTCATTAAATTGAAATAATTCCGCGCTCATAAAATTTTAATGGCAATCTTGACCCATTCTTATCTATGTACGATTTTTAAAAAACATGGCACCGAACGATACGCTTGAAATTGAAGACTCCTACTGAAAAGAAGCTTTCTTCAGAGAAAACACCATACATTATACATTCCATGCTGGGATTCTTAAGAAATATTTTCACGCCAGAGTTCATAAACTGGTCAAAGTCTCCAATTTATGTTTTAAAAGTAAATCTGACGCGACACGTTTTTTGTGTCTTGTCTGAACATTTAACTACAATAACCTACATGTAACTGTCTTTAGGAAGATTGAGAGTGTAATATGTGTACTAAAGGTTTTTGAGGGGAAAAAAAAAAAACACACACACACACAAACACACACACACACACACACACAAAATAAAAGGTCTACAAAATTCATGTGATTGCCACGGTTTTTAAAAATATTGTACGTATAGTTTCAGATTCTGTTTTTCGGAATCTTTTTCTTTCCATACGGCATTTGACTGTTGTTGTACTAGCTCACGGTTTAATGTAGGCATACAACTGTCATCTTGGGGCATGTGCGTCATAGAATCTTTAAAAAAGTATTACTAATTTAAATTTGGTTCTTCTATCTTCTAGTCCTCTTGTGTTTCAAGGTTTAATTTAACTACTGGTGTTACTCTTGTCAGTTATGAATATTCTACAGTAATGAATCTGGCAGCTTTTATTTCAATTTGGTCTAGTTTTTCAATGATTTCTTTGGTGCGTTGGTCCCATACAGAAGATGCATATTCTAGTAAGGGTCTCACTAAGGTGAGGTAGCATTTAAGTTTATATCTTTATATCATTTGTAAAAGTTTTTTTTTTATAAAACCTAAGGTTTTGTTAGATCTTTTAAAAATTACTTAATTGACATATGGGGATTCCATGAGAGTTTCTCATTTATTATAACTCCTAAGTATTTTGCATCTATAGTTTGTGATAATTACTTTTCGTGAATGAAATATTTTTAATTTATTTGTTTCTTTTTCTTTGTTAATCTTAACAGTTGACACCTTTCTGGGTGGAAAGAAATACACCAGTTAGTTTATTAATTCATCTAGGTGTTTTTTGTAAAAATTTTGCTT
Source organism: Radix auricularia (assembly GCA_002072015.1). NCBI lineage: Eukaryota > Metazoa > Mollusca > Gastropoda > Lymnaeidae > Radix > Radix auricularia. Next base: position 472,378 of record MUZC01001745.1, on the reverse strand, counting down.
TTTTTTCTGACTGAATTGTTTAATAGATTATACAATCATTAGCAAATAACCTAATTTTTTCTGTTAAGATAGTGTTGTGTAAATCATTTATACAAATTAAAAAGAGTAAAGGACCTAGCACAGTTCCTTGTGGAACTCCTGAGTTAACGTTTATTGGTTCAGATTAAGATCCAATAATTATAACAGTTTGCTCCCTATAGGAAGTCTTGGATTCATGATGTAAGGCACCTGAGATTCCAAAGTATTTAAGTTTTTTAAAGTGATTTAAGGTGAATTCTGATTTATTAAGTTTTTTAAAGAGTGGTGTTACGTTGGCTAATTTCCATGCCTGGCGCACTTTAACCTGGTTTAGAGAAGATTGGAAGCAGTTTATTTCTTAATTCTTTTAGTAACCTGGCAAGCAATTCATCTGGGCCAGTAGCTTTGTTTATTATTACGTTTTTAGGAGTGAATGTATACCTATTTCATCTACAATTATTTTATCTATTTCTTCTATTTTATTTAAATTTATTAAAACTTCCTTGTCGCCTGGGGCAGAAAATGTTGTTGCAAAATATGTGTTAAGGTACTTATATTTTGTATCTTGTCAAATGTCAATATATACTTAATATTGCTAGTAAGATTAATCCTTTTACTTAAAATTTATTTTATTACTCTATCAGTATTGCCAATAATATTAAAATTTATTTGAACTAGAAAAATGACTATAATACTGATAATAAAGTAAAAAAATTAATTTATTATTAATTTAGCCAGCAAGTATTAGTAGCCCTAGTATCGCTAGGTAGCCAACAGTTAATACCAAAGCAATAAAGAAATGTATTTTTGGTAGTCGGATAAAATACAAGTACCTCTAGTTCTAGTATAGGTCTAACCAATGTAAAGTTGCCATTTTACACAATTCTGTGGAAAAAGCACAGAGCTTCTTAGGACTATTTCAATGCATTTTCTTATTTTAAAAAAAATCATTTGAAATTCCGTGTACACTGGTTAAGCTTCATTTTCGATTAGTCAGATATGAATGAATCAACGATGGCACACACAAGACTCATCCCAACACGTGACTTTAATGTTGCAACAGCGGTTATCCTAAAAGGTAAATTAATGTGCGGTTCAATGGGGAAAGACTGTCATTTGTCCTAATCAGGCAAAGGGTTCTATATTAGAGTGCTTGGTGTGGTGGTAAGTGTGAAACTTTATTTTCTTGTAATTATTTATCTAAATACATTCCCTCACCATTCATTCTCAAACTTTCCTTTTATACATAAAGCTGAATGTTGACATGCTAATTTCTTACTGTACATGTACCGAATTTAACATAGTTTAAATTTAACGATATGTATCTTTTGGTATCTGAAGCCCATAATGTCGTTTTTCGTTGAATTAATTACCAAGTCTCACTTACTCATTCATAATCAATACTTGAAAATAGCTTGTAGATTGTATGTTATATTTTTCAAGGATTCTGTCATACTGATTATATAAATATTTAAACAAGTATAAAATGTGCATAGCGTGCAGATTTGACTCAGTACCTATAATTTCATTATTTTCTTAAACCACTTGAATACTCTTGATTAGTAATTCTTTACCTTCTCGTTTAGTAAAAGGACTAAAATTTAAGAGAATCAATCTTTATAGATTTCGTTTCATTTCAATCAATTTTAAAACTTATACATTTTTCAGGAAGAAAATTTAATAACCATTTTTTGTTAAAGATTCATTATAAATATATTTTTAACATTGTCCAAGCAAAAATATGGATCTATAACAAACCCGGTGTACCTGATAACCCTTATAAATTAGTGGGGGGAAATTAAATATAAGTGTACATATATTGTCATATATGTATGTAAATTTAATAGTAACAAAACGATCTTAGCTGAAATAGAAATATAAAGTAAAGGACATTTTTACCCGAGCTTGTGTGAAAATTTCGACTGAAAGGGGCCTTTTTTAAAAAGTTGTTCTGAAGTTTAAAGTCAAACAAAATATATGGGTTGATCTTTCTTTTTTGGTATTCGGCCATTCTATCAGTCATTACAATAAGTGCAATATTCAAATTTCATTTTTTTTAAAACACCAACGCATTTTTTTCAGATAAGTTTTTAAAAAATATTTCTATAACAAGTGTAATTTAATCTATTCTATATTTTGTGAAAAAAAGTTACAAATATGCGTAAAATGTATGATATTTTGTTTAATCAAATACATACTATTAATTTATATTTCTGCTATTTTCCTCAGTCCATCTTTATAGTGAGTAAAATGTTTTTTCATGAACACTCAACTATTACACATACTTGTAGAATGGGTCGTCCATGAATCATGCAAAATCGGCTGATTTTTCAACCCCTATGGCCCCGTCACTCGTCGTCACAAAAAATTAGACCCCGTCCATCACCACGTAGCGCTAAATCACCCCCTTCCCATGTAGGCCGAATTTTCTTATTGATTCTAATCACATATTTAGTTATATTAATATGTATATAGATTTAGTCTGCACTCTAATACCGTAACACAAGTGAAGTCATGTAATATGTCATTATATAAATTGTAAGCAATCAAATTTTAAATGGAACTTTTATATAATGTTGCACTTTTATTTGACGTTACATTTCTTAAACATTCCTTTTCCCCTTGAACCACGTCCACGTGATAACAAATACGTGACCCTCTTTCTCCCCCGAAACCATTTTAGATGCATGACGTCATCGACTGCCACGTAGACAAACTTCTGAGAAATTTTTGTGGGCGCAAATGTGTTTCAGTTTCTATTCATTGGAAACAATCCGTTCAAGTTGCTGTGTCAAAAGCAGACGGTTTATTATTATGCATCTGCGTCACAAGCAGTTATTTTTAAGTTTATTTCTACACTTAAAGGTTGCTGAGAGTTAACATAGTTTTACAGTTCAGATTCAGGGTAAGCTATCATTCTCAACTTTCTGACAGTTTAAAGAGAAACTGGGAATATGGATTGATCTTGACAAATTGTGGTGTATAATTACAAATATATCCATTATTATCCAGTTTGAAAGTAACAATTATTTTGAGCTTTTCATAGAGTAAGCGTTGTGTCCGTTTTATTTCGTGTACCTAAAAATTTTCCAACGATGAATGGTGTGTTTAGGCTTACAGGACAATCAGACATATATTAATTTGTAACAATACATTTATACAGATGACACTATGTAATTTAACTGTTACGTTAACGAGTTTCATTATACTGCCTTTTTTCAGAAATCACTGCATTGTGTGAACAGGTACCCTAGTCACATTATAAAAAATTCAAATGTGGAGTGTGGGAGGGCAGGCCTTATGTTGTGTAGTTTCTACATAGAATGATGAAACGCGACCAAAGTTTGGACTCATTTCAAATAAAATTTATACTGTTATCTAGGGGCTCAACTTGACATTATGTACCGTTCACATGACTAAAAAAATAGTTAAACACTGGCTACCATGTGAATCGATCGCTTTTTAGTCACATAGTTATAATGCCCCTCATTAAAAAAGTATATATAATTTAACTCATAAGATCCACTCAATATGAAGGGGGGGGGGGGGTTGGGAGGTGAAAATATATACCGGGTATATATATGTCACCGAGTGGTGGCTATATTTTTAGTTTGAAAAAAAAAACAAATAACTCAATGCAGATAAGTCAAGGACTATAGTTGTATATAATGATTTATTTGACTTCTTTTTAAGGCAGCATGAAACACAGATATCAATATTCTACTAACTCCTAACCGCTACGCCCTAAACACACTGGCTCTATCACACATACACTTGACTTAGGCCATAACCTAACACACTTTCCCGCATTTGTCTAAGTTCCAGATCTTATCGGCCCCTACCCCCGTTACGGGTCACTTCTCAATGGCGTTAGGTTTACCGACCAATTGGCCCCGACAAAACGGCCCTGATCAAACGGCCCCGGGGCTGTTTTGACGGATCACCGCTTTACGCTGCCTCGTGGTCAATGAGCACGCGCGCATTCTACGCTGATTGGTCAGCATAGCCTAACACCTTTAAGACTTATTGCATGATGGCATAATAGAGCCATGCACAGGTACCGTGGGTGACCCAAATGTGACCAGCCCTTGACCTCTACTCACACCACATTTCAAGTTATGTATGAATCTGGGTCATGGCGTCTACGGCCCCGACGTAATGGTCATTAGGAGTTCAGTGTCCTATAGTATTTTAATAGTGGCTATCAAATTTTTATATGCAAAGTTAGGTTAAGATAAATCAATTTACACTGTAGCTAACAATTAAAAATATTTTTATATAACACATATAAGCAAAAATGAAATTAAGGGCCCCCAGGCCCATTTGGTGCATGAAATTAAGTTTAATATCATGATTATTTCAACCTAAATAAGAATAAATACATGTTTCAATATCTTTCAAGGTAGTTTAATATCATAAAGGAAATATATTATTAAAAGTTTACGAAAATAAAGATTTTGGGCACCTGGCCTTAAAGTAATGGACATTAGGAGTTCAAAACTTTATGGTATTTTTATGTGGGCTAAAAGTCTGTATGCACTAAGTTTGGTCACAATCCATTCATTTTCCAAGTAGCCGTTGCTTAAACTAATTTTTATATAGCTTGGACAAAAATAATTTGGGCCCCTGGCACCTCATAAGTGTCAATGTTTTAGAAAAAGAAAGTCCTCACAAAGCCATCCCGGAAGCATACTCAACAATTTCCTTAAGTATCATCGTGATCATGTGAATGGTTTAGTCAGTTTTAATAGACAAAAACATACATACATGCATAATTTGATTTTTATATATTTAGATAGATATAAGGAGGAAAAAAAATTAAGGGGCCCCCCCGGGCACATTTCGTGCAAGATTTCTAATTAAAAAAACTTGTCCATTTTTAATTAATTATCAACATGGATATATTTCTAAATATGGTTTTAAATTAAATGGGAAAAATATGTTAAACATTTAAGAAAAAGACATTTGAGGCCCCCCTCAAGCGAAAATAATGACATTAAAGTTCGGTGAGCTTAATTATTTTAATATGAGCTACCAAGTGTTTTTAGACAAAGTCTTTTTGAAATCCATTCATCTACTCAGTAGCTAACACAGAAACTTATTTTATATAGCTTTTATTATTAAATATGACATTAAGGGCCCCAGGGACCATTCACGGCAAGATATAAAGTTGAAAGTAACTGTTTATTTTAAGATGGATAATAATGGATACGTTTATCATCATTTGTCAAGATATTTTATAATTGAATTGTGGAATAAAATTTCAAAGGTTAATACAAAAAATATTATGGGCCCCAAGCTCCCAAAAGAGCGACCCTTAGGAGATGAATTACCTATAATATATTAATATTCGCTATCAATAACATCATTACAAAATTTTGTTAAGATCCATCCATTTATCAAGTAGCTAGCGCTTAAAATAATGTTTATATTGCTCATATAAGCAAAATTTGAGATTTAGGGCCCCCGGTGCCCCTTTAGTTTTAAATGGAGAAAAAAGAGTAGCCTGTTATCTTTCCGGAAGTGTACTCAACAATCTCAAAAATTTTCATGACGATCGTATGAATGGTTTAGTCAGCTAAAAATGACAAGCGCGCGCACACACACACACACAGACACACACACATACACACACACACACATACAGAAATTCTTTAATTTATATATATACTAGAGGCAAGTACCCGGCTTCGCAAGGGTAATAAATAAGGTTTTCTGTAGAAGCGTACACAATTCATTTTTGCAAATTAGCGTTAGGAGACTGTATTTAACAGCATTCCCAATGTTTCATTCTTCTACCTACATGGGAAAAGTAGAATGGGTGATTTTCAGTATTTTTATAGCATGTAGTAGTAAAATAAAACCTACAATGGGCCCCCGGCTCCCAGTAAGTGATAATTTAAATTTTGTTTTTACATGTTACCACTGCAGTAACAATTTCCTCAAATTTCATGCTTCCACCTAATCAGAAATAGGAGAATTAGTTATTTTTCAATTTTTATATAAGTAAGTAAAATACGTTTTTCGGCCCCCGGCCCCACATGAGCGGGAAATTTAAGCGAAATCTACTTAAGAAACTTCATCGTGTAATGTCGTATACCTGTACTAAATTTCACAATATTTCGTTGTCTGAATTTTGTTAATATAGCTCATTTTAAAAAAAAAAGTACATTTGGGCCCCCGGCACCCCAAGAAAAAGAAAGCCATTATTGCCCGGAGAGTCTGCTCAATATATTCCAAACGTTTCATGTTTTTACCGACACTGTAAATTGGAGAATTAGTGATGAGTTTGTTTCTAATATAATAAAAAACAATATTTTGGCCCCCGGTCCCCCATGAGTGAGAAATTTAAAATTCTTTCTCTCTCGTAAAATATCGTTGGGGTAGCGTACTTAACAACTTGCCAAAGTTTCATACTTATACCTACACGGGAAATAGGAGAAAGTGGGATTTTCAATTTTTATATAGCTCATATAGGGAAAAAAACATTTGGGCCCCTGGACCCCAGAGAGTGATAATTGAAATATATTTTTGCCTGTGATAAATTGGGAAATGTACTAAACAATATTCTAAAACTTCATGCTTCTGCCTACACTGGAAATAAGAGAATTAGTTATTTTCAATTTTATATACCTCAAATAACGTTTTTAGGCCCCCGGCCCCCATGAGTGGGAATTTATGGAACGATTGCCATTATTGTCGGGAGAGTATGCTCAAGAATTTCCAAAAGTTTCATGGTTTTACCTACACGGTAAATTTGAGAATTAGTGATGAGTGAGTTTTTAATATAAGAAAAAACTACATTTTGGGCCCCCCGGCCCCCAATGGGTGGGAAGTTTAAAATTCTTTCTCGCAAAATATCGTCGGGGTACTTAACAACTTGCCAAAGTTTCATACTTCTACCTATTCGTAAAATAAGATAATTAGTGATTTTTATTTTTTATATATAGTTCATAGAAGGTAAAAAACTACATTTGGGCCCCCGGCTTCCAGTAAGTGATAATTTAAATATTTGTTTCACCTGTTACCACTGCGGAAGGGTACTAAACAATTTCCTAAAATTTCATGCTTCTGCCTCCTTGAGAAATAAAAAAAAATTGTTGATTTTCATTTTTTATATAGCTCAAATAAGGAAAACAAAAGTTTTTAGGCCCACGGCGCCCATGAGTGTGAATTTATAGAACGAAACCTATTTAAGAACCTGCCCCATATGATTGTGTGTACGTTTACTAAATTTCACTTGACTGGGTTGTCTGGATCTTGAGTTATTAGTGAACAGACAGACAGACAGACATACGGACAACAAATGCGTCTTATATATATANTTTGTTTTGTTTTGGCTTCCTTATGTCTCGTAAGACGACGGAATATTCTGTGCTCCTGTAGGATTTATGCACGTGATCTTGCAGCTTCTGCTGTGGCTGTACAAGCCCACTCGCGTATGGCAGCCTTGCTGCACTTCTCACACTGAAAGGTAGTGCTGGTGGTTGGCTGAATTGCTCTGCTTTTCCTTTTTAGTTGAATTTTGTCTGCGACCTGTTGCAGGTTTTTTTTCCCTGCTTCTAGCCCAGCAGTCAATGCCTGTCTCCAACTGCACCTGTCCCCAGCGAGTTCCTCCCAGCTATTTATGTCAATGCCAATAGCTTTTAGGTCTCTCTTACACACATCTTTGTAACGGAGGTGAGGCCTGCCTGTGGATCTCTTTCCTTTGGCTAGCTCAGAATAGAGGATGTCCTTTGGGATTCTGCCATCCTCTAATCTGCGCACATGTCCCAACCACCTAAGCCGACGCTGGCGAAGGTGAGAGTTGTCATGCTTTGGATTTTCGCCCGTTGTAGCACTTCGTTGTTGGTGACATGGTCCTGCCAGGTAATTCCCAGGATGCGCCGGAGACAGCGCATGTGTAAAGCACTGAATCTCATTTCTTTTCTGGAGTATAGGTTCCAGGATTCACTGGCATAAAGGAGGGTGCTAAGCACACATGCCTTGTCAATAGCAATTTTCGTATTGATGTTCAGCTTTTTGTTGCCCCATACTATTTTTGAGAGCCTGGCCAGAGTTGTAGAGGCGTTGCCGATCCTTGCGTCTAGGTCGAAATCAAGGGACAGGTTTTTGGTAATGTTGGATCCAAGGTATGTAAAGCGTGTTACGGCCTCAAGTTGGCTGCCATCGATGGTGATTTAGGGTGGGCCAGCGTCTTGGGCCATCACGTTGGTCTTTTTGAGGCTGATGGTTAGTCCGAAGTCCCTGGCGGCCTTGGCAAAGAGGTCCATCAGGCTTTGCAAATCAGCTTCGTTGTGAGTTGCAATGGCAGCATCATTTGCAAAAAGCATGTCCCTGATGACCGTTTCTCGGATCTTCGTCTTTGCCTTCAGCCTGGCCAGATTAAATAGTTTACCAACAGAACGTGTATGAAGATAGATCCCCCTCTGATGAGGATCCAAAGGCATGTTTCAAAAGGCAGGCAAAAAAGATGCCAAAGAGTGTCGGTGCGAGGACGCAGCCCTGTTTGACTCCACTGAGGATATCAAATTGAGGGGAAGTTGAACCGTCATACTTCACCGTGCCTGTCATACCACCGTGGAATGACTGAATAATATTGAGCAGATTATATATATATAAATTTTATCTAAGTTATTTGAAACTAAATCTATTGTTTAGGTAAATGAATATAAACGACAAATTTCTCCTTAATAACTTAATAGCTTTTTTAAATTGCTTTAAGAAATTTAAATCCTGATTTACACTCATTCGGGGCCTGGGGCCCCCAAGTCTATTTTTTCATAGTCGCTTAAAACTTCAAGCTCTATTTGATTCAACTGGACCTTGGCTAGTACTGATAAAACTATTAAAAATACACGTGCCTTGCATAAGAACAGTAGGATTTCAGTTAGTGTTGAGAACCCGCGTAACAAATTTTTGGCAGGTGGGATCATAGGCACTAATACATTTGAAATGGCTCAGCATTGGGATTTACGGTGACGTCATAAGAACGAAATAAGTACAATGTATGTTGATCGTTTTTTATTAGAGCAGGGAAGCCGCATACCGAAAATCGTGAAGATTGGACCATAAATAAGTAAGTTTAACATGGCGAACAGTTTCAACCGTTAAGTCAGCTACGCGTAGAATTTTGAAATGAATATTGCTAAACTTTGAGACATTTTTTGCCACATAGTTTTAAATCAATATGCGTTTTCAAAATCGAATGTACAATGTTCGATCGAGAATCATAAATGGTAACTAGAACCATTCACGGGGTTGTCCTCAAAATCAATTTAAAGTTTCTTGGCGATCAGTGACTGCCGTTGGCGTCGTAAATGAGGGGGGGCAGGCCGCCCTGAGGGACACATTCAGTGGGGATGGGGTGACACCAAAGTAAATTTTTTACAGCGTTCGATTTTATGTCAGAAAAAAAAAGTTTTAAAAACAAGTTTTTACTATAAATCCTCTATATACGAGACATAACTATAAAAGTGTTCATTATAATACTTATACTCAGGGCAAAACAATCCGAAAATACATATTCTAGTTCTATGTCTCGTAAATCCTGTTTAATATAATGCGCACCGATCGTGAATATACAGTGTCTTAGCTAGAGCTTTTGCCGCCCGGGGCGGTCTCCAATTTACCGCCCTTTAGGGGTGACCATAAATGACGTCACACATGTGGAGGGGAGAGGGTGTCACACATTTGAAGTCAAATAAAAACGCGCAAATTTAAATAAAAGTTCCACTTAAATATATGATTACCGAAACTTAATTTAATAAAGTTTTACAGTGTTTTACACGTGTTAAGATATTAGAGTGCTGCCTTACACTAAAAAGTATTTAACTGAAAAAAATAAATAAATTAGATACATGCTGATTTTCAATTAGAAAATACGGCTTTTATTGGGGGGGGGGGTGGAGGCTTTGTGATGTCACATTGAAGAAAGGGGTCTAAGTTTTTGTGACGACGTGTGACCAGGGGGGAGCTGGGGGTAAAAATCTCAGCCAAAATCGCGACACGTCATTTGAGGACGGCCACTTAAGTCAATCGTATGATGGTTTTTATAAATTAATAAACATTAATGAATAATTGTAATTGAAAGGAAGTACATTGTAAAAGTAAAAGGTGTGGAACATGTTAACCATTCCATGCCATATTTATGTCAGCATTAATGAAATAGGCCGAATAAGATGATATACACATAAGTACACATTTTTAAAAATATAAGATGCTTTTATTTAATGCCACAAGAAATTTATTGAGGTCGCAGGCCCCCCAACCTCCCAAATGAGACAAAAACATATTCCAAATTTACACCGACAATTATTAACAATTAATATGCTTTTATTTTTTATTTATAAGTATATGATTTCTTTTATAAACATAGAAATTGTATACATTAGTATGTAAACATATTTATACATTTACTTACCTAAGTTTCATAATAGAGAAGTCGTGTATTATATTATAAAAATTTAAATTATTTGTAATATCTTGTTCTATCTTTAGTCAATATTGCAAGATTTTGTAGTCTTAAATAATTCAATTTGGAACGAAGATAGGGTCTAATTTTTTTATCAACTGTAGTTTGGAGAAACTCCTTTCACAACTAGATACAATGATAGTAATTGTTGAAAACATTCTTAGCAAAATTATAATGTTGGGTAAATAATCTATACTATTTAATATATTTTAATAGATCGAGGGGACATCCCCCCTGTTTTTCTAACATAATGCCTCTTCTTGTAGTGTAGGTAAAGCGTTGGCTGGTCTTAGGCCACTGCCATGCATCTATGCGGCTGTAGTGGGTTCATGCTTTCATAGGCCCCATCTATCTTAATTTTCACTTATTATCCTTATTAATACCTCATCCCTACCCAAACTGGGCCCCGCGCATCCATTTTCGCATACTAAGCTGCATAAGGCGCCGCAATTGCAAAGACTGGCCCTGTGGACAGTAATGAAAAACCTGGACCCTTTTTCGTTCAATTTGAACTGTTCTTTTTCAATGGTAATAACGACATTTATTTGATGGTAAAAAATTTCATTTAGTATATTACATGATAGTATTATACACGATTATTTTCTTGCAAGAACATGCAACTCATCAGTGGGTTCTATTACTTTCTTTTATAATTGCATCTATGGGTGAAAACATCTCTCGTTGTACGACTTGCTCTAAAGATAGAAGCCCGTCTCTTGAATTTTCTCCACTCATACTTATTCTCCTTCTAGCACGGCGTTCAGTTGATGTCTCCAACTCCCTATAATCTATAACAGCACATAACTTTGTTCCATTAAGTGGGTTGGCATTATTTATTTTAAAGAAAATGTGTTCCCACAAATTGAGATACTATAGAAAAGAAAAATATTGCATTGAACTGTGTAAATTTCGAGCATCTGATCTCGTTTTACTAGTTACTTCTTCAGGTGTCAATTTTTTCCAACACGTATAAAATTTTTGAAATATGTCGTTTTCGAAATTATTTATGTTATAGTGATGTTTATTAGCGGATAAATTTGAATATTTTCATGTTCTTGCGCTAAATCTTAATAATTTTCCATAAAATATAAAAATTCAAATTATGTACGCATTGCTTTAATTGGATAGACGTAGCATTTTAATGAATAACAATATTTTAATGAAAAACAAAAATTATGTGTTCTACTTTAACGCAATAAAAACAAAAAACATTTAATTTTTAGTAAGTTACCTTAAAATAATTTTCTAAAACTGAAACAGTAATGTAAATTACTACTTGCAATTTAAACACAATATTTGAACCACCATGTCATGTAGGTAATTGTTAGCGCATCATTTTGCAAATGTCGACAATTCCACACAAATACTGTCGTGGTGATATTAATAGTAGAATCTACATATTATTAGGCCCAGCGGTGATGTGCTGTTTTTGTGCAGTTTTCTTATAATAGTGCCATTTGTGACTCATACTGCTTAATTTTCCAAACAAACCGATTCCTTTTTTGAGCGATTTTTAATTTTTGAACGGGTTTGCGTTATTTATAATTACCACTATGTAATTATACAGATGGTGCGTGAATCCGCTAATTAAGATTCGAAATTAAGAGTATTTTTGTTTCACCTTTTTTCTCCCTTCAAAAGAAAAAGGGCTGTTGTCGGAAATAGCTCTATTTTTCAAATTAATGCCCAAAAATGCCGCCCTTTAGATGAGTGCCGCCCGGGGCGGACCGCCCCTCCGCCCCCTACTAGCTACGCCACTGTGAATATATATATGTAAAAACTATTTGCCGATATAATGCGCACCTTATTGCGGGAGAGGAAAGGTTGTTGAAAATAATACGCACCAATACACTCTATCTTAAAAATTAACAGCCATGATACATAGAGATAAATAAAATAATTTTGAAATTCAATAAATCAATTACTGTACATTCGATCGATCTGAAATTGTTATAAATCATTTTTATCATCAGCACGAGTCTGCCTGCAAAAGTTCAGCTCGCTAGCCTTCAAGGTAGTGGGCTTCGAACAAGCAAGCAAGCACGCATGGGATCAGACACCACAATTTAATATAATATAAAGGATTTAATAATTTTTAAAAAGATGACACATTTCTATCAGCTAGATGAAACATATAATAAAATACAATGAAATACGTTAAACGCGACAAAGTTTAATTTAAAAAAATATCAGTTAACTGGCAATAATAAAACACTGCCAACACACAATCAACGTTAAAGAATATTTTTAAAAAAGATATTAAAACAGTCGCAGAAGAGAGATCTTCAAAAAGACTGGACATGAAAGAGGTAGCATCTTCTGCTTTAAAAGATATAAAGCCATTTGGACTTTAAGAAACCGAAAGCATGAACGAATCAAATTTCACTATATCCTCCATCACAGTGCAATTTCCTAAGAAGAATTCTCAGAATTCATTAGGTGGACAAAATCAGCAACTGGGAACTCTGGCAAAGCAGATGCCAATTGAGGAATAGATTTTCCAGAAGTTGTGGAGGTGGCTTCGTCATACACTAAGAAAGCCTGACTCCATTACAACAAAAATCAAACCCCCCGGGTTACCGAAAAAAAGTCGGCCAAGAAACAGCGCCGACAAATGAAGCCGGACATCAAGAGAATTGGCCATGACTTTAAGATCCTGGAGAGGCTGGAACAGGATAGTGATGCCTGGGGGCCATAGTGACCTATGCCCTATGAGGAATCGCAGACACCAACAACGATCGGTGGATGCCCCTCATGGAAAAGAAAGCCCAACATCATTTCCTAGTATCAACTGCAAATAACTAGAACACATAATGTCATATGCACTCATCAACACGGCCTTACTAAAACCATATAATGTGAAACACAATTAGTTTAATAGATGATTTATCAAAAGGCTTAGCCTACATAACAATGATCAAATGGACACATTTTACTAGACTTATAAAACGCATTTGACATATATAAACTCTATATAAATGATAAGATTTCCTAAAAAAAAATAAGGCCAAAAAGCAGATAAAGAAATTTTTGGCTTCTAATTGCATTACTAAAATTAACACATATACGTGAGACTAAATCTCTTATTCTCTTAAGGCCTTGGCTAATACTTTGGCAACCTGCTACATATGCTGAGCAGTACCATACAACATTGTCTTCAAGTGGGACTCTTTTGCTTCCCGTACCTCCCGGCTATGTCTAGCGCGGGATACGACGTCAGCAGGTGTGTGACCGTCTCTCAGAGGCTTGGCTGCAAATGACGGCAGTTCGAGTCCCTGTTGTGGTCTAGCCGGTTAAAATAAGAGTTGGTTGGGCAATTGTCAGTGCGCAATTGGGTTATTTAACTCCGGCTACCTAGGTTTAGACCCCACAACTGGTCTTTTCAGCTTGGCCTGGGCATGTTAGCGATTACATGTTTGTATTACTAAATAAATCTATTCACTTCATAGAGTAAAAAAACATGTGTCGATTAAAGCATAATTCAAAACTGCCAAAGTTAACACTTGAGATTGAAATGCCCGACTAGATACTCAATTTTCTTTTGTTTTTATGATGCCATAAAATAAATGAAGTTTATTTTTTACTCTGTGATATGCAATACATTACATTAGAAGCGTTCACCTTCATTCTTAAACAAACTGACTGCTTTAAAATATATAATCTACTTAATGAAGAGAACATGATTATATTCGTTTATAATCAATATTTAGGCTAGAGAATTTTTGGTTCCCAGACAACTGAACACACAAGTGAACACACGACAAGTGAACACAAGATAACTGAACATTCGACAGGTGAACACACAGACAAGTGAACACAAAGACAAGTGAACACACGGACAAGTGAACACAAGACAACTGAACCAACAGACAACTGAACATACGGACAAGTGAACACAAAAATAATAGAAAATGTTTGGAAGAAGTAATAATTCGAAACGTTTTGTTTAGAACTATTACTATAATAGTATTAGCAGCAACATTCCTAATCGAAAACTGCGTTGTCCTCTGCAATTAAATTGCGAAACTAAATGATAATATAATAATAAGTTAAATTAATAATTTGAGTTTAAATAACTTATTCAATTGTCTTAAATTTAGTTGAATTAGCTTTCTTATTTTTCCTTCCACACTTTGAAATTACAAATCAAAGTAAAACGTTTTAGGATATAATTTGAAATTTAATTTCATTTATTTAAATAATCCTTCTGAACTCCGAACACTTAAACTTAATATTAGTACTATACTCTACTATTATACTATGACTAGTACTAGTATTAGTTAGTATGACTATGACTCATGACTATGACGTTAAAAAATAAAATAAATTGTTCATTGTTATACAGTCACACAAAATAAAATGTTGATTCATTGTTAATATTTTGTCACTTAATGTTTCTATTTATGTAGTTTGTTGTTGTTGCTGTTTTTACTTAACTTTATATATAGAACTGAACCCACACGGATACTTCGAAAGATTTATATAGTATAGTTATATAGTATTAGTATTATTAGACTTACTTAGTTAACTTAATAGACTATGGACCAAATAAATATTAGTATTATTCTATTTTGTTAGCCCAGTAACAGTGATAGGTTAGTTATATGATGTATATAAATTTAATTTAAATGAAATACTTTCGTATTATTTTTTTTTCTGTTAAAAATCACATTAAAAATATTTTGCATAGTCGTAGAGACATGTTAAGCATTAATTTTTTAGTAGACCTGGTTTAACAAAAACAAAATTATTCAAGTGCAGCCACTTAATTCAGATAATGCTTTAGAGAGAAACAAAAATGAACCAGGAAATATTATTCTTTGTTTATCATCACTGTTAATAAAATAAAAATATACTAATTAAATATCTAAACTCCAAATCCCAGCTCCTACTAAAGTAAAGCCAACTATGTTATAAAATTAGAGTAACTAAATTGGAATATGTCGCTATCGATACTACATTGTTGTATTTATCTAAACTTGTATATAATGTCTTGATGACCCTAATCTGGATAAAAAATTGAGTTGTTTTATTGAATTATTTATTTTTATGTATGTAAATTGTAATGGCTAGTATGTGGGTTGTTTCCAATATTTATAAAGGAATATATCCTAGTAAAATAGTAGACTAGCCTACTAAACAATAATTTGTGATTTAAGTAAATTAAATCAAATTTATTGTAAATTCAATTAAAATGCTGCAATTTTTTTTAAAATAATGTTTTAAAAGTTTTTTGTTCAGAATAAAAATTAAAGAATAAAGTCATATAACTGAAGAAGACAAATCAGTATAAAATAGTTTTATTCTGCAAGAAATTTAATTCTTGTTAGAGTAAATGTTAGTTGTGGAAATAATTGTATGTCATTTATAAGAAAAAGGTGAAAAGATTTCTGGTGAAAGGTTTTAAAATTATATAGTCGCTAACACTATGTTTTATTAAAAATAACAATGTGATGATTCTAGTATTTTTTAGAATAAAATAAATCACAAACTGAACATTTTAGAGAATAGTTCATTATGGGTTTTCAACTGATGAAACTTTCAGTTTTAATAATTTTTGAAACATAAACAGAGAGCGATTTCTGATGCCCTCATGCTGTGTGTCAAAAGTCAAAGTTAATAAGTGTCTATTTAAAGCTTAAAATTAGAAGAAAGAAAAAGACACTTCACATTCCATTTATTCTTAGATAGAAACAGAGCTACTCCTGGTAAGAAATCACAACATTCTGAATTAAAAGAATAACAGTCTGAACTCTGAACTCAAAAATGTTAAATAGAAAACTGGTATGTTTATTTTCAAATAAAATGTCTGTTTTTGCCATTAAGAAAGCTTTAATACTAATACAGTAAAAAATTAGATTATAATTATACCATTTCCAATATTTGATATTTTGTATGTAAATGTAACAATATGTTCTTCCTAGTAGGCCTATTATTATTTATTTTTGTTAAAATCATGAAAATACAACACAATGAAAATATATTAAATATTAAAAGTCCATACAATTCAGAAGCTTGAAAATATGTTCTGCGTAACTAATTTTGTTTGCATTTGAAGACGACAAAGGAAGAAACGGCTATGAGACATTTTTGAATTTTTTTTGGTTATCCCCTGTATCTGATAAAGGATAAAAATCGTATGTTCTGAATGAGGTTTTATGAAAATATGTATGCATATGACCCTATTCAAAATTAAAATCTATTAATTTTTTTTATTAGAAATCTTAATTATAAAATTTAAAAACTGCATAAATGTGATATAACAGTTTTTTCCTTTGAGCTCTTCATTTGCATTAAAGGCAATGTCATTATTTAAAATTTCTTACTCCCACACCTAAAAAAAAATTATTCTTTAACTTAACTAGTTAAAAAATGGATTTTAGGCTCACAGTACTTACAGTTACAGTAAAGCTATTAGAATTTTAACAAGTTCAAATTGTAAAAATTTGATAACAAAAATACATTACTTTTACTTCCATTTATTTTCTAAACCACAACACTTAAGAGTAATAACCAGTAAATATAAAACATTTAAGAAGTATGAAAATTCAAAACTTAAAATAAACATCTTAATCTAACATAAAAAGAAGATTTTTCTGAAAACAAATTTTCATTTACTGCAGATTAGCCATTCTGTGTAAGAAAAGTAAGTTAACTTATCAAGATTATTTTCATAAGCCTGAACAGCTATTGTCACCTGCTCATCTAACTGTGCATATATATTTACTTTTTTTTTTCCATAAGTGCTTTTGCTAAAGTAAGTCTATGAAAAGATGTATCCTTTTCAACACCATCATTTAAACTCATACTTGGATGACTGCAATGAAATAGTGTGTTTAAGCCATTATGAAACCCTGTGCAGCAATTAGTAGTTTTCTGAGAACTTTCTAAAGCATCATCATAATGGTTCTATAGTTTAAGTGGAAAAGAATCTCTGTACCATCAATGTAAGCGGAACAGAAATAGGTTGAAACTTTAGTATATCTTTCATCATCTGGGAATTTAGCAGCAAGGTTATTAAACATTTGTCTCACATTGTTTATTGGTACAAAGACTGTTAAATATTTAAGCTTTAATTTAAGTTTGATATCAATATCAGATTTAAGGCCAACACAACCCTTAACTTCTGCATTAGGGAAATTTGTATTTAATGCAGAAATACAATCCTTTTTCAAAATCTAACAAAACCTTTTCAGGGGTTAAGTTTGGTAAAATTTGTTTTAAAATTAGGCACTTTTTTTTCAAAAGAAAATATATGCATGGAGGGTAAGAATTACTAACTTTTGCATGCCATGTGTATAGTTGATAACAGTGTTTGTGCCTTATCGAATGTTCCATCACCATAGATTTTATTCTTATCTAATTCCAGCAATTAATCAATATTTCCTATGGCTAGAATTCTCTGTGAAACATTTTTTCCAGAGTCATAAAGTATTAAATGAATATATTTCTCTGGAATGTAAAAGTTTGTGGTAGTTTGTAAAGGAAAATGTGATTCTTTTCTGTGTAGCATCAAAGTTCTTGCTAGGGATGACTGTTTAGGATAGTGCTGGAGGACATCATTGCTAACATTTATCAGCACATTTCCTATTACATTTTTGACATAAATCCATCACCCTTAATGTCAGCCTTTATTTGGTTTACCGCAATATTAGCTTTGGCTTTTAGTGGCCAAGAATCAAGGGTGTGTGACGTTGGCTCTATTATAACATTTTTATTTGTTTTAATAAAAGCCTTGCAATGTGTAATTACTGGACCTGGTGTGATCCTGTCTACATCTCTAAGTGATCACATCACTTTTTTTGTCTCCTCTCAGTTTAATAATTTCAAACCCTTTGTAAACCAATGCCAAATTTCATCGTTGACTCTTTGAAAACTCCAAAGCCATTTAGGAAAGCTGGAAAAGACAAAAATAAATATTTTATGTTAAATTAATTATTTTTAATTGTAAAACCAAAATATGTCATATATTTGACCACATTTTGTTTATTATCAAGAAGTATTTACTTGGGACTTCAAAAAAATATATTAAAAACTGTACAAAATAATAAATTTGCTAGGACAACAAAAGAATTACAGTTAGATAAACAAATTTTAAAACAATAATAAAACTAAAAGTTGTAGAAGGTGCATTCTAAATTTCAATATTCAAAATAAAACTTAATATAAGTATAGTATATGTATGTTATTATCTCCATGTAAAGCCCCAAGACCCCGGCTCCTAACCCGCTAAATAAATTTTCAATTTATACTCTAATAATAATTAATAATATCAGTACATTTTATAGTAACAAAATTACAAATACATGTTACATACTCAAAATATAATCTTATTGACTTAGGCCTAGGCTAGTCATAGCATAAAATTAATTAATTAATTATAATTATGTTAAATTTATATTATTATTACTTATTACATTCAAAATTGTTAAAATTAAGTACTGGTACCGTATGAGTAGGATCCTGATATGAATCTTTTCAATTTTAATGGTTAGTCTTAGTACTTAGTGCCTGGTCTTGAATACAATTGAGTCAAGTCTTTAGTGGTAGCTCTGTGATACAAACAGTTTTTAAATTATAATATAGTCTATAGTATCATAGCATAGGCTAACTATAGGAGTATTAAATTATTATGAGATCCAAAGTCTCTCTTTCAAAAGCAAACAGGGTCTTCATAATTATTGCTTATTGAAGGTCCTAGTGCTAAAAGTAAACGTACTTAAGTCATATTTTTGTCGAATTCAATTTATTAAAACAAACCAGTTGACATTTAAGTTTTGACTACAGTGTGACTACAGACTACTGGTTATGACAAATCTACTGAACTGTATATGATGACTTAGTTGAAAATAATAAAATGTTATTAGGCATTATTGGGTCCACTATTTAATTTTCAAAACCAGCGTGTCCAAAGCCAAAAGAATTAAATTTAAATTGCTATCATCAAAGAGACAAAATATGAATTAAAACTTGATTATCTCAAAATGTGTAAAGTAAATTGTGACTTACGTCAAGTCACTCAAGTACTTTTACTTTTAGCACTATTACTAGACACTATTAAGTTATTACTAGTACTAATACAGACTAGTACTAGTACAGTACTAATAATATAGTACTACTACTACTTAGTACTAGCACTAGTAAGTTAAGTAAAGTTAAGTAAGACTAATAGTAGTACTAGTACTAGCAAACCTCAATCAAGGCAATCAAGCTTATTATTATTATAAGGCAAGGCTTAATTATACTTTAATACAACACTACACATAATCGAAGTCATAAGTGAGAAAAAAATAAAACATTGAAATAATCTATAAAATGCCCCAGAAAATACTCACTTCTTTTTATTGTTGATGACTGTAAACACTCTGTCTCTGTGGTTGTAGATGGTTTGTCTTTTTCTTGGAATGAACTCTTGTTTTGCGACAAACTTTTTCAGATTAATTTTGTTTTAACTTCAGTTTCAGCAGTAGCAAATCTGTTAATCTTTTAACATTCGACGTTTTAGTTTTATAATTTACATATTCATGATATTCTCTTTCAATTTCTATTATTTTTGTGTTCACTTGTCGTAAGTTCAGTTGTCTGTATGTTCAGTTGTCATTGTGTTCACTTGTCTTTGTGTTCACTTGTCTTTGTGTTCACTTGTCTGTGTGTTCACATGTCAACTGTTCGGTTGTCTTGTGTTCACTTGTCCGGTCACCAGAATTTTTATATTTGGATTAGTACTTTTGATGTCTGTCATTTTTGCCATCACAATGTTTTTCACTATCATTTGCGACAACGTGCGTCTTCGAATCTTTTTCCGCACACAAAAATCTTAAAAGTAATCTTAATAAATTAGACTTATCATTACAAAACAACTTTTCTTGCCATATTGTCTCAATTAGTAGCTAAACATTTTTTAAAATCTCTTTTATTAAATATATATTTAACAATGTGTGCTATTTGATTTTTTTTTCCAGTTCTGTAATTGCTGCTCAGAAAGTCTCCTAAAAATGTGAGTTTTTATAATTTATTAAAATCATTTTTTTTTTTAAACAGACAACTATTTATTTCCGTCCCATATGCCTTATGCCTTAGATTGGTTGTCTTTAAACTATTCGACGTGTTTAACTTTACGGAAAAATGTCTTTAAAGCAAATGACAAACAATCATTTTTAATTTTGTTTCTTTTTCTGAATTCAATTTTTCTAAATCAATTCAGAAAGAAGTTTATATTGTCTTTAAACTTCATTTTTTCCATATTTCTTCTGAAGGGGATCAGTCATGATTTCAATTGTTTTTGGTTTTTTTAACATGACAACTTCTGCTGTCAAAGCTAAGGGGGTTTGGATACGCAAAAAGGGCAAGGATAGAAAAAGAGCAACAATGATTTTCATGACAGATCGTCATTGCCGAGAACGTGTCGAGAAAGTGCTGAGAAAATATAAAGAATTTTTAAAATAGCCCGTTCATATCAATATATTTTCTCTGTTATATTTAATATGAAGCTTTTTTACCCTTTTCCTACAATGACAAAATTCAGCTCACAACTTACTAAGGCTCAGTGACTCCTACGTCCTAATAACTAATTATCTTTATTTAATAACTCCTAACATTACAACCATATCTAAAATAATGTCCTGATTACCCTTTTATTTTCATTAAATACATAATAAGATTTCAAATGAGCTTTACAGACATTAGTGACATCGTAAACTAGACATAAAATGTGGTTCTTAATAATCTTGATTATTTACCAGTATTAAATGAGAATTGCGCTGAAGATTTTGTAGACACTATTGTGTAGTGAAATAAACCATCTTATGACTCTTCAAGACACAGACGTACCACACTCCATGTTTCTTTCATAAAAGATTATGACATGTTACTCAATTTCATTTTTTTTTATATTTAAAATATTAATTTAATATTGTTTGTTTCATCAAATATAACGTTTTATTGGAGTCAAATTAGAAATATCATTGGGAACTC
This sequence comes from Radix auricularia, assembly GCA_002072015.1. Lineage (NCBI taxonomy): Eukaryota > Metazoa > Mollusca > Gastropoda > Lymnaeidae > Radix > Radix auricularia. The sequence continues at coordinate 450,912 of MUZC01001745.1, read as the reverse complement.
TTTTCAACCCTGGAAGATATCATTACACTTTACACTCTTTGTCAAAAATCTTTAAATTTAAAACACTTTTGGCTATGGCTGATGGGGGGGGGGGGCTGAACGGACAATAGCCAGGGACCCCGACGGTTAGGGGGCCCTTAAACTTTTTATAATTTATAATAAAAGTGTACAACTGTTTGCACAAACCCTTGAAAATATAATAAATCAAATAAATTTATAAATCTTATCTATGAAAGTGATCGCTTTTTAGACCTAATAGTCTTAATAATCGAAAAACTTGATTTAATTGGCTTACTTAGAGAACATAGCATACAATATGGTTATATATTTAAAATTTCTAAATTTAGACAAGCTCCGCTGGTCGTGTGGAAAGAGTATAGGCTCGTGATGCAAGCGATGTTGGTATCGTTTCCCAGTGATGGAATTTTTTTAAAATTATTTTCACACTCAACTGTAACATACCGGCGAACACTTCAAACAGCTATTTCTTCGTGTTCGTCTTTTTTTTTTTCATTATTAATATTTAGTTACAGTCTTATATATAGCTGTTAGCAATCATTTTATTTTAAGGCAAGGGACGCTGGCTGGATCGGGTTCCCGTTTGATTGCAGCCCGGGGCCCCGTGCAGTTTTAATCCGCCCCTGACTTTTGAGACATGTATGTGTACATTTAATACTTGAAGCGTCTGGCTTGCATTCGCATTATTTTAAAATGCACCATGTTCTGGATCAGTAAGTTTGAGATCTCATCTTTTCTAAAAATCACTTTTTAGATAATTCATTTTATCAAACAGCAAGAAGTAAGTTTCTATACAGCTTCAAATCTTTAGCTCTAATTTGACAAGTAACATTAAATTTGACTAGAAGTAGTACCACTAGCGATGTTCGAGGTTATTAAAGAACTCCTCAAAATTATAAAAACCGACCTATATAATAAATAACAGACGCAGTTCAGTGAGAGTGGAACCGTCTTATATCAGTGCACATTAATCCTTCTCATAAGTCATTTCCTTATCTGTTAGAGAATAGTTGTTTTTTTTCTGGTAAATACAGTGGAACCCACTTACCTCGAGCTCGCTTAGGTCGACCACCCCATTAAGTCGACGTTTTTTTTTGGAACCGCCAAATTCTCTCTTTGTCGTTAAATTCGATTTTTTTAAGTCGCGAAACCTCATAACACGAGCACAAAAAAGGGTCAAATTTGCCACTTAACATCGGTTATCTCGATCGCCATGGCCAATCGCCAATTCTGAAAATGTTAGCTATGATTTCTGTCTCAACATGGTCTGCTGGTGACGTCACAGCCCACTTGTGTTTTGCTCTCAGCGCTGTATTTCTTCTAGTACTTTGGCAATGGCCCTCAAGGCCACGAAAAATATCAGCTGGCGACGTGTGCTGGTGACGTCACAGCCCTCTTGCGTTTTGCTCTCAGCGCTGTGTTGCTTCTAGTAATCTAGTACTATGGTAATTGGCCATCAAAGCCACGAAAAATATCAAATTGCGACGTGTGCTGGTGACGTCACAGCCCTCTTGCATTGAGACCTGTGTCGTTAACTTAAATCGCCAGCTTTTGAAAATGTTACTTATCGTTGCCACTCACCATATCACTTCCGTATTTTTGCGCGTCTTATAAAAAGTTATACGATTGGTTACGTTTATGCTAGCTAACCAATAAAATTGATCGTTCAATAACAGTTCACAAAGTAACTGCATATATACGATACGTTTCAGAGATGTGTTGGAGAATAATAAAAGTTTTTATCGATAATCGACGTTGGTTTTTATTTTAAATTTGTAAATTTCTGCTGTCAGTTGGTGCACATATACCTTTTGTTGTTAGCAAACATGTATGTAGAATTTTATAGCATGCCGATAGCTTCATCAAACAAATAACGGAAATGCTGTTGTGTTTAAAACAAACTCTTAAAACATGTACATGAACATTATCATTTATTAACGCTAGTGATGTGACAATACCAAAATCATAGGCTCCCCAGATTTTTAAATATATAATATAACAGACTAAAGACAGTTTACCCACCCCCACTCTCAATCTCCCACACCATTAATGTTGGTTAGTCCTATTAGCATCAAGTTACCGAAAGAATTTTAAGCTGATTGGATCGTATGGAATAATAAAATGTACCGTGAGCAAACTTGTTGTCATTGGCAACCATTCATCCTTCAACCTTATTTTGACTATTACATGACTGTACTACTGCTTTGTTCACATAGTTTCATTCATAACAAGTGGCCGTGTGCAAAAGCCATTTAACTATTGGTTAGAATTAATTAAAATATGTCAAAGTTGAAGGTTCAAATGGAGTACCTAATTTATTTGTGTACGTTTATATAGAGAATAGATCGTTTTGTCATGAGTCATATATAGGTCACGATACACCATTATTTGTGTAGCTTGTAAGGAAAATCAAGCAAGTGGCTTCGAAGGCACAGTATGGCTCAATCTGGGAATCGCCGCAAAACGGCGATATATTTAAACTTAAACGGTCTTTTAAAACGAACAGTCTTAACAACCGTAAGAAAGAGTGAAGAAATAGGGTCCCGATATTCCTATACGATTCTGATTAATCGTCCCAACGCACAACACGTACATAAAGAAATTTCAAGCGCATGTTAATATTTTGCCGCCATATTGGTTTTTGCTTTAACTCGATCATCGGTTATGTCGATGCCATTTTTCATTCCCCGACGCCGTCGACTTAAGCGGTTTCGACTGTAGTTTCATTTGTGTCAAAACATTTAAAGGTAATAAGTAAGAGCTAATTGACCCTAACATAGAACCTAAGAAGCATTATAAAATATACTGAATGTTATTTTTAAAAGCTGACTATTTTTATTAATATCTTCCAAACAGAAGTATAGAAATAATTTTTAAAGATAAAAGTAAAGATAAAATAGTTTATTAATTAATTATTTTTAAACTCACCCACGTTGTTTAAGAGCTAAAATTCAAACAAAAAGCGGACATTTAAAGCCAAATAACAAATTAAGCTAAAGATTAAAACAGCTTTTTAAAATGTTTATGTATAATTTGTAGTTCATGTGTTATCATTATTACTATAATAATAACAATTATTATTATTGTTATTATTATTATTACTATTATTATTACTATTATTATTGTTGTTTAGAAGCAAATTGTGAAGTTAACATTTAACTACTTATAGCCCGGAGTTCCTGAGATCAAATATCATGTGAGCTGAGTGTATCAGTTTTCTTGTATAATTTTAATGTTTCGGTATAAGCCAAAGTGAGTAATCTAAAGCTTACAAATAAATAGATTAGTAAATCTATTCCATTTTTCCCCATTTTTATACTTAAAAGTAGACCATATGTTTTTATTGAGTTCTATTGACATTGTATTCTAAACATAATTGTAAAGTTTTCTGCTATATTCTTGCCTTGCGTTAAGTCATGTATTCGAATTTGAGTTTCTTAAATGAATTCTTTTTGCATTCGTAGATTTAAATCGTAATATTAAACCTTATCTAAACGTTTTCTTAAATGGATATTGAATCAGTATTTGTTGATTTTAAATTTAAATATTTTTAGGCACAAAATCATATATTAATACTTTGAGTTTGATTTCCATACATTTCAAATGACTTCTACTAGCCTTTTTGAGCTGTATTTATCTACAATTTTGTTTGAATTTTGCCGCAGTTTAGTTGCATTTTTAAAAAATATAAAACCTTTATCTATATAATAATGCGCCTAAGCACATTTCCGTCCGTCAGTGTGTGTGTGTGTGTGTGAAGCCCCTATACCACGCAACTCTTGCTAACTTTTTTTAAAATTGAAAATATAGACGTAAAATCATAATGATTTTGGGTTTGAGATTAACAGAGGGTGTGGTTTTGCGCGCCGTAAAAAAAAACAATTAAGTTGCGTCATGAAGCTTTCATTATATTAATTTATTTGATGTTACTTTTTATCTTGATTATAATCCGAGTGTGTAAATATGCATGTGTGCGAGTGTGTTTATGTGTATGTGTGTCTGTGTGTGCGTGTGACTGCGTGTTTGTATTAGTTGTGAAATAACGATTTATTTCATAGATTGCTAAAAGTGAAATTAAATATTGAAAAGACGTTAATCTTTTATGTATTGTTAAAATTATGCACTGGATTATGAAAAATTCCGTTTTAATTTTATGAACACAAGTTTCTGCCGATGCGATCTGCATGGGTGCTTGAATAAAAGATAACGGGAAGTCATTGAATGTGACTTAAAAAACTGTTAATTAGAAGAACAATCTCCAATGATTTCAGAGATGGTTTTTACTTTCTGTTTGATTTTAGAAGAAATGAGCCATTGCGCATCAGTTGGATAATTACTCGCATGAATTGCCACAATGTGAAAAGAACTTATAGTCACTGTTGAAATTGCATTATTTATAATTATAATATGTAATTGGGTAAGATTGGTGCATATTTATTTGTAAAGGAAACGGAACCTTTCTAAACATTTTAATTGTATTTTACAATAATAAAATCATACGAAAATGGTTCGAACGAATTTCCCTTAGTCACTGTTAAATAACTATAGAAATAAATGTGAAGAAATTATTTAATTGTAGACGTAATATCAATTTTACATTTTAATATATATGCTTTTATACATCTATGTATATAATCGGATGTTGGCAAAAAATTTTACTGGCTTATAACAAGTCAAAATTACAGAGAATAAAAATTTCTTAAAGAAAAATTAACACGGCACCGCTTTTGAAGCATTCAACGAGTGATTTATCATAGAAACAATTGCAAATATTTGTTAGGAGGAAGAGGTATTTCTCTTAGGTGCTTACTTAATACAAGTGAGTGTTTTGGATCGATTTCATTATAAACTGTCATTAAGGAAATTCGTATTGAAAGTAAACGCTCAGGGATTTTAAATTAAAAAATATGGTACGAGTATAAGCATTTAGATCTATACACTGTTGTTAGTTAAATAGCGGAATTGTAATTTTTATAAAGAGGGGCAACTTTGTGAGCTATTTGAAGGGTGCTTTTCATTTTTTGGGTCATGAATTTATAATATTTCCGAGCCCTGAGTGGCACTATTTCTTAGCCACTGATAATGTCTTTTTTGCAAAGATTAAGAAAACCAGCAGTGTAAAATTTTAAACCCAAACCTTTTTAAAACAAATAGACAATATTAAAAAATCTCCACAACTTTACGCATCGCAATCACTTACGTATTAAACAGCTCAATAAAAATAAATCTAATTTGTCCTAAATAAAGGTCATGCATAAACTGTAAAGGAATGGATGTTGTGGATTAATTGGTAGATGAATGAAAAGGCTTACATAAAAAAGACTTATTGCTAAAATAATGCAATATTATGGTACGTGCTATGGCACTATGGTTAAAACTGTAGAGTTTTCTATTGCTGCAAGTTTGTGTGTGTAGGGGGGGAGGGGCTATGTGCGTATGTGTTTGTGTGATTTGGTTATTTCTATGTCTGCTAATGGTTCGCCTCTAACATGACAACCAGTATTTTTAAAATTATATTTACAAACAAAAATAATATTAATTTTCTACGGTGCAGATAGAAAGGGGTTGAAACGTTCGGGGTCGAATGGTCTCTTGGCGGAATAGTCCGGGATAGAATCACCCCGGTGTCGAACCTTCCGTGGTCGAACCGACCGGAGTCGAAACGACCGGGGACAAAACGTCCTGTGGTCAAACTTCCAGGGTCGAACCGCCCGGGGTCGAAGTGTCCAACCACCAATTAAAAAATACTATTTGCATAACTTAAGTAAAGTATCTGGCGCAAAAAAAAAAATCTTATTTATTTGACTAAGGGCATGCTTAGCCTAGAAATAATGTTTAGGACAGCTTTTCCAATGAAAAAAGTAATCTTAACACATGTATTTTACTCTAAGACCTAACGAATGATGAAAAATCCATTAAAACAATTGGGTACATTTCTCGAACAATGCGGTCGCATGACACACGCTTCGGGTAAAAACTGTTCTTTATGGTGTAAATATATCAAGTGTAAAGAAATATCACGGGTATTACGACTTATACATAGGATCTAGCATAAGGAAGTGCGTGTTATGTCGAAAAAAACACTGACAACAATTCATTTTGTGCCAAGCTGATTTGAGTTTATTAGATGAATATTTTAAAACGGGAAAAAATATTGATATAAAGTAAATTGTTACGATTAGAAAAAATGTGCGGGAATATAAAAATGATTGAGATAAAATTTATAAGGAGATCAATTTCTCACCATTTTCTTAAAAAGCAGCATTGTTTTTATGTTTTTATTCACGTTAAAAGAACATGTGCCTTTAAAACAAGTAAACCATATTTTCTACTCTCCCCAAGCCACAAGATTTACAAATATTATTTGGCTAAAAATATCCTATTCGTCTTGAACTAATTTCATGCTTAGACTATAAATGAAATGGGTGTTTAGCGAGCTATTTCTAAGAACCAAAGAAATCCTGTGGAAAGATATTGTTGTCATGTTTTGATTCACGTGAAAAGAAAGTGAACTTTGCCAGTTATCTTTTTGTAACTGTTAACGACATTTGTTTTTCTGGTAGAGAATACACCATGCGTTATTAAAGGGGTTCGAGCATTGGGAAAGAAAGTCATCAATCGATCTGAATGGAAGGATGTGGTTGAGCAAGCCAGGGCCCAATATGGGCTGTAGGGCCACGGATGATAATGATGTTGCTATATTAAAGCAGAAATACCAAAATTGATGTGCAATATTTAAACTAACAATATGTTTATTTTTCTCGACACACTTATCTTTGTTTTTATTAAGAATTGTTTGATTTATCACAAACCTAATTTCCAGATCCGTTAAAATTAATTTTTAAGGAGAATTTGAGGAGACCCAAACTAAATAAATTTACTCTCATTGTGCCTACCCCGTAGCATAGCACGGGTATTTTGCTCGTTCAAGATATAAATGAATAACTTTGCTTGCATACTTGCGCTTTTTCAGTTGTTAACCTTAGCAATGCCATAATCAGATGTGGATTTTACATGTATCCAAGTTTTGATTATAAAATATTAGCTTAAGATTATTATAATTTTGAGTAACTATTTAAGTATAATAAAAACTTTAAAAAAAAATATATGAAGACTTTGTTCGGGGAAAAACCCTTACCATTCACACTGGAAGCGTAAAATGATTTCCTTCAGTTAATGTAATAAATGTCAAAAATTTCAAATATTCATTTAGGTTTCATTGAAGGGGGTGTTTTTAAATAAGTTACTAAAATTTTCTATGATGTCTTATCCCTCTAAAATGATAAAAATTATAAAATCTTATTGCAGGAGTGTAAGGAGATCAAGAAAGGACAATGACTCTATTCAAGCAATATCTTCAAAAAAATCAAAGAATTCTTCTTTCATTCCCCTTCCAGACGAACTTGTCCAAACTGGGGGACTGATAAACGTCAGGAATACAGAGGACGAAGAATGTTTCAAGTGGAGTGTGCTTGCTGCGCTACATCCTGAAGTAAATGACGCAGAGAACTTTCGCTCGTATCTAGGTTACGAAAATGAATTAAAATTTTATGATTTAAACTTTCCAATTTCAAAAAAAAAGATCCCTCAATTTGAAAATTACAACAATATCGGCATCAATCTTTTTGGTTATGAAAACGCTAAAGAAAATAATCCACAGAAGATTATTTTCCCAGCTCTTGTAACTAAAGAAACTTTTTTAAAAACTGTTGACCTCTTTTATGTCACTAATGAAGATACTTGGCACTATTGTTGGATTAAAGATTTCAGCGCCCTTATGGGTAACCCAGATAAACATTTCTGTCGGTTCTGTCTCGAGGGATATGATGCGTTGGAAGGTCTGCAGAGCCACACACGACTTTGTCAGTTGTTTGAACCACAAATAATTGAATTTCCTCCTGAAGACAGGGCTGTCTTTAAAATAAAATTTCCACATTTTATTCTTAAGGCTCCCTACGTCATTTACGCCGACTTTGAATGTATACAACCACCATCCAAAGGCGATGAACATATTGAGCTTGATAGTAAAGTTAAAAAATTAACAGATCACATTCCGTCTGGCTATGCTTATAAAGTCGTGGGACTAACGGAGAAGGACAGCAAACCAATGGTGCTATTCAGGGGAGACAGAGTTATTGAGCGGTTCATGGAGGCTATGAGCGGTGAGATGAGTTGGGTACAAAAGAAATTAGATGAAAGGAAAAAATCAAATTCAAAACGTTCTAAGAATCCAGATTGCTACATATGTAAGGATTTCCTTGGCAGAAGTCAATATGAGTTCATTAATGTTAATGAGCATTGTATTTATAAGATATGCTGGCAGTGTAACGAGAATTATAATGAAAAGCTTTTTGTAGTGTTCCACAACTTGACAGGCTATGATGGTCATTTCTTATTAGCAGATAAAGATACAGTCCAAAAAATAACATTTAGTATTCATAAATCCATCGAAAAATGCACAGCATTTAATACAGGTTCATTAAGATTCATTGATTCTCGATGCTTTCTGAAAGATTCGATTGAAACTCTTGTTTCAAACCTTTTAAAAAACACACCAGACATGAAACAAAGTTTCAAGCATACACTTGCTTTTGTTGAGAACAAAGATGATGAAGAAAAGCTGAAGCTGTTATTACAAAAGCAAGTTTATCCATACGACTATATGGATTCAGTTTCAAAATTTGAGGAAACTCGTTTACCAGATAAAACTGAGTTTAAACGTAAACTGACGGATGAAGACATCTCTGAGAAAGATTACACACGTGCCAAAAAGGTGTGGGATGCATTTAACATAAAAAACCTTGGAGAGTATCACGATCTGTATGTCAAATTGGATGTTTCACTGCTGGTGGATGTCTTTGAAAACTTTAGGAAACTGTGTAGAGAAAAATATTTATTAGACCCAGCTTATTTCTATAGCTTGGCAGGACTGTCTTGGACGGCGGCTTTCAAAAAAACAAAACCTAAACTTGATCTTCTCACTGACAGAGAGATGTACTTGATGATTGAGAGCGGAATCAGAGGTGGGGTAGCTATGGTATCACATCGTTTTGCCAAAGCTAACTATCCCCCACAAGCTGATTATGATGGCTCAAAACGTTCTGCTAAAGCTAACAATCCACTACTACAAGATTATGATGGCTCAAAACCTAACACTTATATAATCTACTTAGATGCGAACAATTTGTACGGCTGGGCCATGTCACAATTTTTACCAACAGGAGAGTTCAAATGGCTAACACCTGAGGAAATAGAACAGTTTCATATAGAGGATAAGCAAATAGACGCAGACACCGGATACATCCTGGAAGTGGATCTTGAATATCTAAAGGATCTACATGACCATCATAATGACTATCCTCTGGCTCCAGAAAAAATTGTAATATCAAGTGATATGTTATCTCCCTTTACTAAAGAACTCTTCAGTAGGCTGGATAAGAACGATTCCCATGAACCAAAACTTGTTCCTAACTTAAGGGACAAAGAAAAGTACGTAGTGCACTACAGAGCTCTTAAACTTTATCTAGAACTTGGGCTAAAGTTAAAAAAGATTTATCGGATTGTTTCATTCAATCAAAGTCCTTGGCTCAAGCCTTACATTGACTACAATACTGAAAGAAGAAAAGAAGCAACGAATAAATCTGACTCTGACATGTTGAAACTAATGAATAACAGCTTCTATGGTAAAACTTTTGAAAATATCAGAAAGTATAGAGATGTTATATTTCCAACACAGGACAAGGAGAAAATAGATCAAGCTCGAAAATTAAATTATGAAGAAGTTGAAGTCCTTGCTAAAGATGTCATTGGAATACGCATGAAAAAGTTAAAAATTACTCTAAATAAACCCATTTATATTGGATTCTCTGTGCTGGACATCTCAAAAACTTTAATTTATGACTTCCACTACAACTTCATCAGACAGAAATACAAAGACAAAGCAAGACTTCTCTTCACGGACACTGACTCTCTTTGCTATGAAATCCAAACAGATGATATTTATGACGATATTCTAAAAGAAGCTGATCGTTTCGACACATCTAATTACCCAAAAGGCCATCCACTCCAGAGAGACGATAACAAGATGGTTGTTGGCAAGATGAAAGATGAAACCCAAGGTGTACCCATCTCAGAATTCGTGGGTCTCATACCAAAGATGTACAGCTTGAAGTATGGCGACAGTGGTAAGAAATGTGCTGTGGGCGTTGACAAGAATTACCGGGAAAGAAAGTTGAGCCACGAAGACTACAAGAAATGTTTGGAGACCAAGGAAGAGACTGAGATAGAGCAGGTAAAAATTACCAACATTGGTCATCGTGTGCACACTGTACGAGAACGCAGAAAGGGTCTGTCACCATACGACAATTCCAGATACGTACTGGATGATGGGATTACAACTCTAGCATACGGCAATAAAAACATACCTAAAGTAGACGAGAATTCATCAGCGACTCCGCTGTGAGGTAATTTATGAATGTGCTTTATTGTCAATCTATTTCTATTTATAACTTCTTAAAGCAAATATTGCCGTTTCCTTGAAGATTTCTTTGCTTTTCTTCAAGTCTTTTTTTAATGTTTCCCTATGTGCTTTTTTTTCAGAAAAGGACAAATTACATATCTTATTATTCTTTTTTAAATGTAGTTTGATTATATTTATAATATCCCAGTTGCAAATGAATTTATATTCGTTACTTTTTATGACAGTGTTTGCAACATGTTTTTGTGTTTTGTTACAGGTCAGTGTGTGATTAAAAAGACCTGAACAAACACACAGTTTTAATTACAAGTCTCATATGTATAATTTAATTACAAGAACGTGTTTACACTTTCCTAAAAAATAACTTTTTAAATTTATAAGTATAAGCAAGATTATATGTAGATCTATACACTTTATGTTAAGGATTTTAAAAAAAAAGACTTGCTGGTTTCATTTTATTTGAATTGTGTGGGTATTAGAAGTTAAATGGTCATAATTCTATTAATGAATTTATTGATGTTTTTATTATTATAATTATGTCTTTGTTTTTTTTTTAAATAATATATTTTTTTACTAAATCAATTATAAATGACAATAATCAATCATTACATACTTGAATTTATAAATATTTATTCCTTTTTTCGGCTAAGCTTTTGACACCACCAGTCCCAGTGTTTTTAATGGCTAAAGGGATTTCTAGTACTATCAATAAAACATAATATTTGTTGACTGGGTAAAATGAAAGAAATTCAATTTATGTGGCATTTAACTAATTGAAATTGGTTTTAAAAAATGATCACGTCTCTCAGAGTGTCTGCATGTTTTAATTTTTATAAATTTTATCAACTAATATTTAAGGAACAAGAGATAAATGAACGTGTATTTTTTGTAAAGAAGTAACTAAACAAAAAGAAGATTAAAACATATAGATAAATTGCTTATTATTAAATATTATATGCAAATATTCTGATCAAGAAAGAGGAAAAAATAGAAAAAACATATGAAACTAATATTATACTGAGATATGAAATAAAGTCTTTGCAGCCAATAAAATCAATACAGCCCAAAGAGAGGGACTAATAACTACGACTGCCTTCAGGGAACAGGCGTAGCGTAGGATTATTCAGGAAGAGACTTTAAATTTAATTGGAAAACAATTAGATAATTGTTAACAAATAACGTATCTACAGTAATTACCAATCAACTAGAGTTACCGTAGAAGTTGTAAATTAAATCAAAATAGAGTGCAGTCAAAGAACTCCACTTTTAAGTGCAGTGAGTGCACTAATTTTAAGTAAAATTAAAGGAGTTGGTCAAACATAGAATCAATGTTTGCGTCCCTCTTCAATTCGAAACTTTGGCAACTCTTTCAAAATAGTTAAGAAAGTAACCTATGATGCAATTTACAATTGTTTTTCCTCTCTAATTCTGTTTTTTAATATATATTAAATAAAATATAAAAATACAAGTTGTTTTGATGTTGTTTTTTCAACAAAATCTCATTATTTTTTATGTTCTCTTATTTTATCAACCTTAATTAACATAAACTTTACATAGGTACAAGTGGGCAGTGAGCAGTAATATCGCTATTTTGAGACCTAATATAAATATTATTACATTAATAAAAATCATTAAATTTGAATTCATTATCATTATGTCAAAGTTATAGATTATAACATAAAATTTGTATATATTTTTTTCACTAAATATTTAACAATAAAAACAATTTACAATGTGTCTAAATGTAGGACTGAATACTTTTGTAAAAATTTGGATATGAAAACTGCCTTCAAAATTTACGTCTAAGAATGCAAAATTCATTTCATTTATCAGATATTAAAAAATAAACAATACTGCCTCACTTATTTTGCAAATGGATGACATCAAATTACGTAAAAAGTAATGAAAACACACAACTTCATAGGTTTTTAACGCTATTTCTCCATGTGAAAATTTGCGTTTACATATTTGAAATATCTGTAGAGCTTGTTCCTGCAACTCCTGAACTATAACAGAAAGAGGGTTCGGCTCTTTTGCAAATATGTAAAGAAGATCTCATGGATGTGCAAGGGCAAAAATATACCGAAAAGATTCACTGAGTTTCCTCGCAAAATAAAAAATATAATCTAAACAATATCAGTACTTTGTCAATTGTTCTCACCAACCATAACATCTATTGGGTGAAATAAATTCCAAACGATAGTTAATAATATTTAGAGGTGTTGAAGAAGGAATTTTCGATAAATCTCTATTCGTTGAACTCGCGTAATTTTAGTTTATTTAAGCATTAATTTTTTTTAAAGCAATTGTTTTGTTCAATTTCAAAAGTATTGATTTGAAATTATTTTAATTTCATCTAGAACAGTTGAGTTTTGCGCATTATATTGACACATTCTTGTGTCAATATAAAGCGCAAAACTCAACTGTTTAACAAAAACGGGAAAAACCTCGTTAATTAGCATTCTATTTTAATTTCATCTAGAATGCTAATTAACGAGGTTTTTCCCGTTTTTTGTTAAACAGTTGAGTTTTGCGCATTATATTGACACATTCTTGGTGTAAAGTAAGTGAGGGGATATGACGTCGTATTTTGTTTAGTTTCTGAATTACTGATAAAAATTACTTTTAATGTAATCTAGAATGATTTTACTTGAATTTTTAAAAAAATGAAAATTGGAGATTGCGTTTAAATACTCATTTCAGTTTTTATTACTTTTTGCTATCATTTGTCTTGGTTACACGAAAAATCAGAAAACATCCGACGAAATGTATCATCTGAGAGAATCCTTTAAAAAACAAACTCTAATGTGTTATCATAGCATCTGTTCTACGGGGATATTAAGGTTTAAGTGTAGAGATGTGACTTGAAGACAAGTCTTTCAATTTAGCTTAAATGTAGAACTATCAACTAACGTTAACCACTCAACATTTTGTAATGGAAATTTTTAAGATACTATTTAGAAAAGCAAAAGAAATGTAACAATAGTCGAGTATTTGACAAACTTCCCATTTTTAATGGTGGTAAGTGGTAATGATGTTTTCATTTAGAATTTCAGAGTTTGTTAACAAACTAAACACGCTAAAATATTCAACATTTTTATACCACAAATTATATGAGCCTCGATCTGGGATGTAAACAGTAATCAGTCGTTATGTTAGTCGTCCATCATTCAAGCCGTGAGTCGTCTATCATTCAAACTGTGAGCCGTCCATCAGTCAAACTGTGAGACGTCCACCAGTCAAACTGTGAGGCGTCCATCAGTCAAACTGTGAGGCGTCCATCAGTCAAACTGTGAGGCGTCCATCAGTCAAATTTGAGGCGTCCACCATTTGTTGCATTTTCAACTAATTTATAAATCAAGACACTGTTACTTCAATCCCAACATGAATTTCGTCATTTTTGAAGGGTAATGGAGTACTCCAGTTAGTTTGTTAGAAAACAAAACAAATCAATACTTGAGATTTGAGTTTTAATAGCCAAATGTCGCCTGCCCAATGTGAATCTTTTTTTTTCCATTTTTTTTATTTTAACTGAAACAAAATATAAATAATGCGTGGTTGAATTTGACACATACACGTTGCGGGGACCTCGCTTATCAAAATTTAATGTATCATAAATGTTGTCACAAAGTGAAGCACGGGTTTCCATCAACTCCATCATCCTCTCAAAAATTTGTTTTACAGCTAGCAAATCAATTTTGTTTTGAAATACATCACTGTAACGGCAGGTTTTAGTCTCTCTTAACTTAACAAACACAGAAATGATTGAGCAAAAGGTCGATTTGCCCATGAAAGTCTACCATGTTTTAATTTTAGGGCTACTTTACCAAGAAATTATTTTATAATTTAAAGCTCAAATAATCCAAGTCAAATTTTGTCGGTTTAATCTAAAACCTCCTTAGTATCATAATTCCACAAATAAAAACAATATAAAAGCCCTGTAACGCTAAGGGACATAATCAGAATTTTTTATAAAATTAAAAATATAGTCGTAAAATCATTATCATTTTGGTTTAGAGAATAACAGAGCGTGTGGTGTTTCTCGCCGTAAAATATTATATGACGTAATTGTTTCGGCTTATATTTTAATTTTGCCAAAGGAAACGTCGTAAAAAGAGCCGTTCAAATTTGGGCTGATGAATGCAACAATCAATAACACTCGCTTAAGTTACCTGGGCTTTTTTTAAAAAAAAAAGTGGGTGCCGTAGGCGCACCACAACAACCTATGATTAATTAAATAATACATTTCATATTAATGGATTTATTGCTGACGAAACTGATGAATGCAGAATTATTAAATTGCCTAAAGTATTAACAAAAATGTATCCTTATCTATTTACTTCTGTTCCATTTTTTTCTATTCGCCCAGATGCGTCATATTTTTACGTACTCAAGAAACACCGATGCTGTAACAGTAAAAATATCATATTATATTACGGCGCGCAAATGTTACTAATACAAAGGGTGCGTAACTTTGACCTAATTACAATGGCATACAAAGTTTATTCTAATGTAAGGGATCAGTAAAACACTCAAACTCTTGAAAATATCTAGTGAGGCGATAGGCTCTAGAAACTTAACACAAACCTTTGGCATTGGTTTATTTTGGGAACAAAATATAATTGGTTGGATGAGAATAACTCAAGGAGAGACACAGGGGAAGAGAGATATAAAGATTGAACTCCACAATTTACGCATATTTAAGACGATATAGACAATGTCAATAACTTTGTATGTCGATGGACATTTCATTTTGATTGTTAGTTACAGAGATTTGTGTAAAATTTACTTAGTAAAACAGTTTAGAGAAATTTAAAAATGATTAAGATTAATTAAAGGTGTAGAATCAGTATATGATTTTTTTTTTTAATATAAAAGAAAAATTTTTATGGAGGTTATATGACGGGCGATATGTGGAGTGTTCCATAAAAGTCAGTATAGTCAATGTCATTGCAATGATGGTCAGTACAATGAAGGTCAATACAGTGATGGTCAGTACAGTGAAGTTCAGTACAGTGTGGGTCAATACAGTGTGGGTCAGTACCGTGAAGGTCAGTACAGTGTGGGTCAGTACAGTGTGGGTCAGTACATTGAATATTAGTACAGTGAAGGTAAGTACAGTTTGGGTCAGTACAGTGGGGGTCAGCACATTGAATATCAGTACAGTGAAGGTAAGTACAGTGTGGGTCAGTACAGTGTGGGTCAGTACATTAAATATCAGTAAAGTGAAGGTCAGTACATTTGGGTCACTACAGTGTGGGTCAGTACATTGAATATCAGTACAGTGAAGGTCAGTACAGTGTGGGTGAGTATAGTGTGGGCCAGTAAAATGTAGATCAGTACAGTGAATGTCAGTACAGTGAATGTCAGTACAGTAAATGTCAGTACAGTGAAGGTCAGTACAGTGTATTTCATTACTTTGAATGACAGTACAGTGAAGGTCAGTACACTGAAGGTCAGTACAGTGAAGGTCAGTACAGTGAAGGTCAGGACAGTGTGGGTAAGTACAGTGTGGGTCAGTACAGTGTGGGTCTGTACATTGTGGGTCAGTACAGTTTAGGTCAGTACAGTTTGGGTCAGTACAGTTGGGGTCAGTACAGTGTGGGTCAGTACAGTGTGGGTCAGTGCAGTTTGGGTCAATAAACTGAAGGTCACTCAAACAAAATAAATATTAAAGGTACTGAGCAGTTCATGAAAATTAATTTGAAAAAAATTAGACGTTCCAAGTAGAGTTCATTATCAATAAATTTAACATGCAGCACAAGGCAATTTATGTCATATTTAATTGAAGTCAGTACCTTTAATAAACATGAAGTGAAATCAGACGATAAACAAATACAAAATGAATTGAGTTTTTTTTTTTTTTTTTAAGATTAACCTATTATTAAGGAGATTAAGCAAAGTTTACAAGAAGTTAACTAAATAGTTTGTAATTGCCATATGCCTAAGATCTCCCATGAAAGATCGCTTATACAGTGTCGTATATACCATGCACCCATCTTTGCTACTAAAATTCATGATGAAATATACATACTAAATCCATTGGAAAGTAAAGTGTGACATGTTTTTAAGAAATGTTTATAATAATAATAAATAATAATAAAATTATAATTTATATAGCGCTGTATCCCAGCAAGGAGCCGGGCTCACAGCGCTTTACGTGGAGATAACAAAACATATATTAATTAAAGAAACATTCATATCATACTAACTAAAATCATTGAAAATATTTTACCTAATTTTTACTTTTAACGTCCAATCTAGGCTTCACCATTAATATCCCAATAGAGTTTTATCATTAACTTCTAAGCTACGTTTTATCATTAACATCCAAGCTAGGTTTTACCATTAACATCCAATCCAGGTTTTACCATTATAATGCAAGCTATAATTTGCTTTTAAAATCCAAAACGTTTTACCACAAAGAAGCCATCTACGTGTCACCATTAAAATCCATAATTTACTAAGCGTTTGATTGCATGAAGTTGTGGGGTATGACAATAATTTTAATTCAGTAGATCATTAACTTCTCTGCTATGAGATGACAGAGCTGACGTAGCTTATCGCTTAATATTAACTTGTAGGAAGACATTGAAGATGGTTAGAAAGTGGTTCTCAGTAGAAGTAGTTGATAGATACACAACTACAGACGTGTTTTAATAAATGAAAACTTTGGCCTTCATTTTGTTTCTACTCGTATTAACAATTTCCTTCCATGAGAGAAGTGGTTTTTTGTTGTTGTTTTTTTTTCCCATTAGTTTACTTATCACTTATCCTATAAATTCTTAGCTTACTATTAAAATATTATATTTTAATAAAAAATTTATATGAGCCCTTTTACACACATACTCACACTATATACACACTTGAACATCTATTCTCTAGAGCAGGTGTCTCCAAACTTTTCTGCCTGAGTGCTGCTAAAACTGTCCAACAGCAGTACGGGTTCGACTAAAAACAGTTATTTGGTAAATTACAGGTAAAAATATTTTATTTTATTTTACATTAAACGGTCTGCAATGGCCAGATGAGAGAGCCCCGAGGGGCGCATTTGGCTCGTGGTTTGTAGTATAGAGACACCTGCTCCTGAGTATGAGCATGCGTCAAATAACAATCAGGAAAATGTCATGTGAATAGCGTCACTATATTAAATATCGATTGACTTGCGATAATAACCAACTCTTTTAGTCGAGCTATGAATCGCCCAGTGGCAAGGATTATAGTGTGTGCCAGCTGGGCCTCACTTATGAATAGGGTCTTTTAAAAAAACACAAGTTGTACACATCTAGTTGCTGGGGGACTCTAAGTGCCTGGTGGGACTGAACCTAGTCAAATTTATCGATTACTTTTACCTTTAGCGCTAGGATAAAAGAAAAAGATAAAAAGGCTTTTTAAACGCGTGAATAGTATTTGATCTACTTCCAATATCCAACTCATATCCACAGATACGAGAGTTGAGTTATGTCTCATTTGGTGAAAGTTGTGAGAGAGAGAGAGTAGATTGTTGGGTTGTGTTTGATTAAATTCTCTAGAAAACTGACAAACATGTGACGTTTATATCAAATTCACGTTAAGAACTAAAGGTAGGGATTATATGGAAAATGTAAAGTATCTTTGGTTTGAAGAAAATGTAATGGGTGTTTTATTTTTAATTTTTCAAGCACAAGACCTTATTCGTGACTGGACTTTTTTCACTGATATTTGTTTTAGTTCATCCTTGGTATTATTAAATATTCAAAGCTTTTTAATGTATATCAACATATTGCTTGTCTATATGCACTTTCAAGTTGATCCCCTGTTAAAAATGTGTCCTAAAATCATATTAGAAGTTTTCATCTGTAGAGAACCTGGCTAGAAAGACAAATACAATTATTTAACTCCGAGAGTCACTAAAACAAAGACTTAATAACGTTGTAACCTGCTAATGTAGTGAGTCCATTAAACTATAGCATTGTTCTCAATCCTCTGCAACATATATTATTTATATTTACATTAAACAATTTTATAAAATAACCCAATTAACTTATCCTAAAAAAACAGATGATAATTCTATAATAAATGTAGAATTAACATAGATAAATTTATCGATCAACTTAAGGACATTTAATTTTCGTTAAGCTGAATAAATTATGAATATTTTCTTTCATGAAATGGCGTTATTCATTAAATTTAAAACAAAGATTTCTTACAACAATATTTTTCATTACGCAGATTTGAAAAGAGGATTAATTTCATTCATACTATCACTAAACTTAAGCTAATCGGCTGAGGGCACGATGTCCGGCCCGGGGGCTAATCCCATGAGCTATGACCCTAAGCCCTACCAGGGCACCATAGGGAAGGGCAACATGAAGTACGACATTGACTATGGTCAGTCCAAGGTCCAGGAGTACAAGGGAAACATCAACCCTAAAGACGCCAAGCCCAAGACTAAAGATTTTTATAAACCGACGATGTAAGTATCTTTACTTCTTAAGTGGAGTAAGAATAATGTTGGATGACCAAACAGACAAATGTCATGTTATTTTAACAGAGAAAACTTCCAATTATTGTAAGGGTCGTAATCTTCTACCTATAAGACTTTCATTGTTTGTTTGACGAACGTGGACCATACTCCGAGTAAGACTACAGTTGTGTTATTAAAATATATTTACCACTTTTTTATTTTAAAATAATATATTTCATATTGTGTCCTGTCAATTTTTTTATCATTCCATCAAATTGAGTGCCACTTAAAAGCAACACAGTTTTTTAATGCAGTTTACAATACCCATATTTTCTCATAGCACTCTGTTGTCAATGCTAATCGAGCCAGTACAGATAAGAACCCTTGTATTACTAAACCTGCTATATATTATGACCGCCTTTCCAAGAACACAGTCAGGCCATACAATAGGAAGGTTTTTCATGTTATCTTGGCACATTCATATGTGTTACATTCTTCACCCAACTTTGTTCTAACGTCTTAAAATTGCTTCAAAGTGTGTGTGTCTGTGATTTTTATCCCAATGTTTCTAGTCTAGGGCCCTCAATTGATATTTATCTTAAATTCCTTGTCACATAATTAAATTTTTGTTTGAGATCCCCTGCCCCGTTTTATCTACTTTTCATACCCCCCCCCCCCCACACACACACACTGTTGTAGTAGGCCGCAGCCAACCGGCATGACAAACTCCACCAGGATTACTTTCAGTTTGACGAAATTTGAAGAGTTGAGCACATCCCAAATTCTTTCATGGGAACATTGTCATTGAATGCATAAATGTTAACATTAGTTCTACACAAAAACTTTAGTATATAACGTGTGTCATTGGACTGTGGATTTAATGAATTCAAAGGATTTGACTTTTTGTAAGTATTATAAATATGATCTAGTCTAGGCGTAGAATTATAGTTGCTATGTGGTAGTGAGAGAGAATAGAATTCCGTGATAGAAATTTGGAAAAGTGCATATAGATCTATTCTATTTATATTTTCTAACAATTGTTTCTATTTAGTAAACATAAAAAGAATATTTTTATCTATAGGTAGATAGAGTCTCAATAAATAAATTAGTATCTGGACTATGACATTAGTAATATTAGTATCTTTCTCAATATATTTTGTTATCTAAATAAACATAAACCAACTTATGCAAGACATTACAAATGTTTTCTTAAAAATTTGTTTTTAATCAGACGATAGATGTTGACACTACATAAGCAGTGGTAACAGACTCAATTGTAAAACTTTAATTAATCCTTATTTCCTTATCTATCTATCTATCTATCTATCTATCTATCTATCTATCTATCTATCTATCTATCTATCTATCTATCTATCTATCTATCTATCTATCTATCTATCTATCAATCTATCTATCTATCTATCTGTCAATCTATCTATCTGTCTGTCTGTCTGTCTGTCTGTCGTCTGTCTATCTATCTATCTATCTATCTATCTATCTATCTATCTATCTATCTATCTATCTGTCTGTCTGTCTGTCTGTCAGTCTGTCTGTCTATCTATCTATCTATATATCTATATATATCTATCGATCCTCTCTCTCTCTCTCTCTCTCTCCCTCTCTCTCTCTCTCTCTCTCTCTCGCTCACCGTCCTTTCTCTATATCTGGATAAGTTTTGACCATAATTTCTATAAATGAATGTATAGTGAAATCGTGACCATAGCCATGATTATCGTTTTTGTTTGTGAATCTGACTTTATATTGGTTTATAATAAATTGTTGTATTGACCACGACACTAATCTTGATAAATTCATGTAAGATTTTTTGTTTAAAAATCGTAGCCATTTATTATCATGTTCACATTACTATAAATCAGGGGTCTCCAAAATACGACCCGCGGGCCGGATGCGATTCGCGAGGCCATCTCATTCGCCCCTGGAGATCTTTTAATCCATTATTTTTTTTTTAATTTAAAATATTTTTACCAGTAGTTACTTAATAAGCCTTAATAATTGGGGTTAGTAGTTGGACCCAAAACTTTTGTCTGACAGCTAAAAAGGCCCTTTTATAAATGATTAGTGTTCATCATTATTTTTGTCTAAAACTATTTTACGAATTATTTGATAACGATATTGAAACGGGTTTAAAATATATGATAAAACATAGACACAACTTCTCACCTATTCACAGCCAATCACAACACATACATAATAATAATCTGCCAGGCTTCCTATCATGGTTGACACAAGGAAAAATATAAGTAAACAATTTAAACCTTACTTACTCAATCTGGCAAGATTTTTTTTTCAAAGAACAATATTTACAGCTTCGTGTATTAACTCGATATTCAAATGGGTCTGCACTTATGTTGTATAGAAAATGCAAAGGGGTACAGGAATCTCTGGATCTATTGATTACATTAGGTGGCATTTTATATTACTTGCACTTGAGAAAACGTTAACACTGGCTATCTGAACACACCACCTATCGATTACTTTGGTCATTCAATTTATCAGTTCTGATTTTATACTTGTGTATTTTCTGTTCTTCCAAAGCAAGAAAGCTAAAACTATCTCTTTTCCCATTTAATCATATCCTCGTCATGCAAAATTAGAAAAATGCAAGACTACATACAATCAATAGATAAGCGTAGGGCGCAAAAATATTCGGTATAAAGTAACGTCTGTAACATATAATATTTTTTTAGCTCCTAAAAATAATTCCATGCCAGCTATTGACTAGTAATTATGAACATATTCATGAATTAGGTTTATGTATAAGCCTTGTAAGATTGAATTAAGTAATAATTGTCTAAAAACGTCGACATTTTCTCTTCTATTTAGACAAAAAATACGTGGCCATCCATTACTCAATGCAGTTGTGGTTTTCTCCATAAACATTTCTCTTTTTTTTTTTTCGCAAGTCCACCTAATTTTACAATATATCAATTTAATCTTTATAATTTTATAAAAACTATTTTAGCAATTTTCGCTGCTTTTCAGTATTGTTTCCTTAAATATCAGAACGTTAAGAATGCCACAAAACGGTTAGGTTGATATTGGGAACTAATCCCTAAATCATTTAGATCTAATTGTGTTAGATTTGAATCGTAATGTTTTACCCAATAGTCTTATAGATGCAGAGGAGCAGGATTTTTGTAAACATCATATTCTTTTCTTATATATAAATAATTTAACCTCAGTTGAATGAAAGTTTAGAAGATCAAGATCTATTTTACAACATCTCTTAATGTTTTTTAAAAATTTATTTTGTATATTTTAGCAACGAATACAGCCTCCATTTCTAGCTGAATAATTTATCAAACGTTTCCTGCTTTCCATTTCCCAATCTATCAACTGTTACTAAAAAAAATGTTTATTTTTTCTTATTGAGATTGTTAATTTTATATCAACTTATTGTAAACATTTTAATGTTCATTCGTTTAAATTATTCTATGTCTTCGTCCTGACTCCTGTGAACACATCGGACTTATTGAGATGTTTCTGTGAACTGGAAAATTTATTGTTACCTAGTTGCTACACAACGTTTATTGTGTCTAACGAACTAGAGATTTTAACACATGGGACTATAGATATTATCATATTTATTGTTGTCGCATCAACTTTTAGTTTGTTACAGTAGTTTATTCTCTTGGGCAGAAACAAGAGATGTGATACTATATTCTGGTTATTAGCTAGAACTTACTGTCGTGACGAGGTCAACGTATTAGCATTAGGATGGGGATGGGTGGTGGTTGTTTGTCTAGAGCACCATGAAACCTTATTATACCAAAACAATACCAAAATTTAATTGTTAAACGTATTTGCCTCTTTATTATTATATTGTTCATCATCTAATTTTCTTAAACAATATCATTCTTTTGGTGTCTGAATGTCATTGGCAAAATTTCAAATATGCTCATGATTATTATAATGTAATATCCCATAAAGCCTTCAAGTTATTGTAAAATCTAGAATATATTTTTGTTTACTATTTCTAAATAATTTAACATTGTTAGAAAATAATGTTATCTTTTATATAGTGATATATTATAAAATATTTAATAACATAAAAAATATCATATTCTTACAGTAACAAATGATCATGTCTTATTAAAATTTTCTATGCAATTATACAATATCAAATGAGCCCTAACATATGCTTTGATATGAAGCAATATGACATAAATACAGTGTTTCCACTAAATAACGGTGTACAATAATCCCCACCATCCTCCAACAATGATACAATATCTAATTATTCTAACCACCTTCCTACAGTGATACTAAACCAAAAAGAGCTCAGAACAGACCAGCACCACCCAAACCCCAACCAAAGCCACCAAAGCCAGCACCAGTAAGACAACGTAAGTCAAATGAGTCACCAATACGATCTCGGCTTTCATTCACTTTTTTTAATGTCCCATGTCATTGATGTTCATGTTCCAGGTCTTCATTAGTTAATAGAGTTTAAAAGTTTATTGAAATGTATTATGTTCCCTTTCAACAGCTACCAAAGCCAATATGAATACGCAAAAGTTCAAAGGTTACGAGCCCAATATTAAATGGAAGCCTGGTCAGAAAGATGTAATCGAGTACCAGCCAAAAGAATACAATGGAACAATTAAAACAGAGCCTAGGTGAGAAATGATGACATCCCTGTATAAGAATATGTAAGAGATGATTAAAGGATATAAATAGATCATGATGTACACCTGGTAAATCTATGTAATTCCCTGATTGTTAATGATCTATTAAAATATATGACATATTAAGCCACTTTACAGTGTTAAAAAGAAATCACCCCCATCCAGAAAAAAAAAAAATAATAATAATACGTTTCCTTGCATTTAAATAGTATTTTATGCAGTCAATGAACAACATTACTGTTAGAACTTGAAATCACTTTTTTTTTAATAGTTAATTTTAGCTCAGGTGTCGGCGAACAGGGGTAAATTACCAAATTTTGGGGTATAAAATGAATACTAATGGTGTAATGGAGACTCTTTGAGAACATATAAAATCCGTTAAAATCCACATTCTGTCTACAAAAGTTGTAAAAGATAACATGTCTACTTTGGCCAAATGATTGCTCAGCTTATGATATGTGTTGGCTATTAATGTTTTCAAATTATTGAATGGGGAATGTTGTTGTTCTTTTTTATTATTTTTTTTTGTTGGGGTTTTCTTTTTCTCTTGTCAAGGAATTTATCTATTCACTAAAGACAGTGAATACTTTATTGAGGTTAATTTTTAACGGGAACACTGTGTTGTTGTGTCTTGATGGAGCGCCGTTGTGACGGCAAGCTCGTCTTGTGACAAATTCGGAAAATGAACTTGGGGACTTTATGTATGGTATTATCCAGATTGTAAATTTCATTACAGGACATGCACTTCAAAGTGAATGTTTCGTGATTTATGTAAAGATGTGAATCCATTGAACAAAGAGTGGATGGGAAATAACATCAATTTAATTTAATCCAGAGAAAGTATTGCAGCTTTTGCGTTAAAGATTTCATATTGGAAACACAAAGCACAAAGGGTCAAATAAGCAGCGTTTTCATAGTTGGTCTTTACTTGAAAGATTGTGGATGACGTTTGATGACATCAATGATATAGTTATCACACATCTTACCGAGCTCAAATAGTTTTTTTAAAATCTGTTTACTTTCTATTTACTCATTCTCATAATGTATGTTGCATTGTAGATTTCTTTCGATGCGACATTGGGAATGTACCAGATAAGCCTTAAGGGCAGACAGATACACTTCTTGAAAATCAATCCAAATATTAAGTACATATTAAATTTCAAAGGAAATCTGCGTTGACACATTTTTGATTGTCAAATCCTATAAAGGTTTGCAATATTACATGCTGAGGGTCGTCAAAACGTTGGTGTCTTTTGTAACAGGTTTCCTTTTTGAACATGGATTTCCTTTTAAAGTGAACATAAAAAAGCACCCTTTGATTTCAAATGATCTTTATTTGTCTTTAAATCTTACTTACAGCTCAGTTAAACAATATGAGCTACCTGAAGATTATTACGGGTTCCCTAAAGGTAAAAAACAGGTGAGATTAATTACTTTAGTTTGAAACCCAGGCATAACTAGAATGTACAGTAGCTTCGTTGTATCAATCATACTCCAACCATTAAAATTCCTTGACATTTAAAAGTAAATTTCATATTTTAGCTAGCATCAATTTCGTGTTCCGTTATTATAAAAAGGTTGTTCCAATTCGTACAGAAGCCAATTAGTGAAATAGCCAACATTAATATATTGATAGAAAATTGCGTTTTCTTTGGCTAAGAAATTCCATCTGAAATTAATTTTATATTTCTTATAAATGTTTGTTGGTTTTTTTTATAAACATTGATTTTACTTTTCATTTATTCGATTTTGTGCCGCAATTGATGATAATACATTATAAACTTATGATATTACGTGTCTGATTAGATGACATCATCATTACTTGTTTAATTAAATGAAATGTAATAATAAGTCTGATTACATGACATCATCATAGTCTGTATGTATGACATCATCATAACCACTCTGATACCTGACATCAATATAGCCTGTCTGATTACATAGCATCATAACATGTCTGATCACAGGACCTTATCATAGCCTGTCTGATTAACTGACACCTTCATAACATGTCTAATTCCCTCATCCCTCATCAGGAACCGGTGAAAGTAAAGACGCCTGAGAAAAAGATCAAACGCAACAAAGTCGAACCTGTTCCACCACCTTACGAAAGTCCTCCACCACCTGTGAAATCACCGGTTAAACCCCCACCCCCTCCACCCCCCGTGGTCCGCGACCCCCTCTTTGAACCGATCATTGCACCGCAACCCAAGCCGGAGCCGCCAAAATTGCTGTTCGCTCCACCAACCCCGGAGCCGCCCATGCCGACAAGAAGATCCATACCGCCGAAACCTGAGCCCTTCTACAACACGCGTCCGGAGCCCATCTTCCCGCCCCTAATTCCGGTGACGCTGGACGACTACCTGTACAACGAGCCGAGGCACTACTATGACTACCCCAGCAAAAAGGAGAGGGGCAACCCGCTGATTCCCGTCATGTACCCGGTCAGGAGGCCTAAATATGACTACCCACCTCCACGCTACAGCCCGCCCCCAGCTTTGTGGAACATGAAGGAGGAGATTTATCCACTCACTGGTTCGGTGAGTCATGTTATGTGTTGTTGCTTCTTCTTGCATAAGTTTTCTTACTTGTTTTTTTTTTTCGGGTTCGTTGGTAGAGAGAGGAATAGTTGAAAAAAAATTATTTTACTTTTTTATATCTTTTTGTTGATTGGTAGGGGGCAGCTAAACTGGGTTTCTACTTATAGCTCTGTGTGATGACTTTAAAGCACACTAAAGATCTATGCGCACCACGATACAAGCCCTGGTTTAAAGAGGGGGTAGGAGTGTTTTAATGTGGAACTAAGATATAAAAATAATAAGTTCCTGTGGTTTCGATAGCTTATAAAGCGCTTGAATGTGTGGTGTTTGGTGTCTCTTACATAGGTGAGGTCGAGTCTTCAAGTGGAGAATAGAGCTAACCTAAACATTTTAATCTTTAACATGCATGAGTTACACTGAAGTTAATGCAATGGACGATTCATTGGCGTAGCTAGGGTGCTGTATGGATTTGGGGGCTTGGTGCTTGGCTTCCTAGGGGGCTCAGCATACTTGGCGGTGGCGTGAAATTTATTGTAAAAAAAATCTGTCAGTCTTTAGTGGGCCCCCCTAAAGTGAGGGCCCGGAGGAGTAACGAATTTAGACCCCTCCCCCTCCCCTAGCTATGCCATTGGGACAAGTCAAATATGTCATCCTGATAAAACTAAATGTGATATATGACAACTAGTGATCTGAGTTTCATTGACCTCACACGATATTTCAAGGTCAAGTCAAAACTTTAAGTGATGTCTTTCAAACTAACACGATCTTCCACAAATTTAAAAGATGGTGTACAACATTATAGAAATTTAAAATAGTTTATAATAGTTGACATGCAAGGCAGGCAAACGGAAAATAGAAATTCTTTTATGTAGAAGAGCTGTCAATCATCATCTGGAACGCAATAAAATTAACAGATAGAATATAAAGACATATTTCTTTATTACCCTTGTATTTCTACTTATGTTTGCTACCCGTCTTTTTACAGGGAGTTCCACTTTACAGTGCTGTTGGATCGCTACTCAGAAGTTCAGATTACTATCAATATTATTAGGTTAGGAGGCCAGCACATACATCCTTGACATGCGCAAAGTGACACATGACATGGGAAATTGTGCCCGGATACGACATCTCATTGAAGTGACTCCTGCAAAATACGTTTCAGAATTAGTTTCTACAACCTACCGTTTTCTGACAATCAATCAAAGTTTGTCTCACCTAGAAAAGAAGTTGAACTGGAAACGAAAGACAAGCCTGGCAGCCTCGCTTTTCTGTATCTGATGGAAGTATGGAAGTCAACATTTTGCTTTGCAAATATGGATTGGATGCGAATTCGTTCAATTTAATGGGGAATTGGGGGGGGTGTATTGTAATTGATTAAAGTAAACTATTTTTAATACATTCGTAGAGACGTATGTAATGTTATATTTCACGCATCATTGTAATTGAAATGAATAATGAAACTTAACCATGATGATGATAATGTTACCAAATTTGCTTGTTGACTGTTTGTTAAAATGTATATAAATGATTTTATAAACGTGTTGTAGTTAAGACTTTCTTAATCATGTGTTTGTTTAATACATTCATTTCACTTGACAGAAGCCCCAACACTGACATGTTCGCCGTTAGCGAGGACTTTGTAAGGATCATTATAATACGTCTATAAAAAAATTCCTCTAAAAAATTGAGATATTACAACTAAATGAATATATTTCCCAGAATTTAAAACTTGGTACAGTCTTAAACGTAGTATTAAAAATCATAAATATACGACATAATTATATAAGAACTAAAGCCTGTGACACAAATAAAATACTAAACAAGGTCTTGTGTTAACTTTGGCTTTGATAAAAGAAAACGCTTTATGACACATATTTTATTACATGAGTACTAACAACAGCCATAAACCTGTACTGTGTGTTTCCATTTCCCAGGAAGTTGACTGAATTTACTAAAAGTACTGATGTATATAATATGACTGTAACTACTCTTGAAGTTTGACTGTGAAGCAGCCCCATTAAATGTGTGCAAAACATTTTTAGTGAAATATCACTGACCCACATTAACGACAGAAAGTCAAAATCGTTATGTTCACAATTGGTGAGCTATTGAGACACTTTCATTAGTATCTCATGGTTCCAGTGATCAAATTATCCAAGTAAATGTCGACATTTTTAATAAAACTGAAAAAATAAATCAGTCAATGATAAATGCAAATGAATTTATTTAGAATTTATTTCCTCAAACCTTATTATCATTTTATGATAAATCACAAATTCACAAACTTGTTTGAGTATGTGTCTACACACCAGCATCATAAGAAGGTGTCTTATATTCTGCATTAAAAAATTAGTTTTATCTAATTTATATTTCTAAAAGCCTATGTTCATCGTTCAAAGTGATTAAGATTTCTCCAAAGATATTTGTAACGAGGTCAGCCATCTGTAATCATAGAACTGACGCAGGTGTAACTCTGATACTAGGATGTTAATGAAATTCTATCAAATACATTTTTATATTACAATAAATGTGCTAAACC
This sequence comes from Radix auricularia, assembly GCA_002072015.1. Taxonomy (NCBI): domain Eukaryota; kingdom Metazoa; phylum Mollusca; class Gastropoda; family Lymnaeidae; genus Radix; species Radix auricularia. The sequence continues at coordinate 422,243 of MUZC01001745.1, read as the reverse complement.
CAACTACATTTTGGTGACAAACTTTACTTTTTAAAATTTATTTTAAGCGTTATTAAATGGTAATTTTTAATTAATTTTGAAGCATCAATTCTGACTTCAAATAATTTAATATCCTTTTGTTACACAAGTTGCTCTTTTTAACTTGCCTACCTCAGATAAACAGAAACACATAAATTGTTGGTAACTTAGACAATGTTAAATTGATTATGATGCTAACTTTTCCTTATTTGTTGCAATTGTCTTTCAGGATTAATTTTTTAATTTAAAAAACATTTAAATAAGCTGTCAAAATATTTTTCTAGTTCATTGTCATCTTTTCTTTGGAGTTATTTTATTTTACGACCCGGTGGCATCTTCTTCTTTGTTTAAAATTATTACGAATAAGCCTTTTATCGGATGTTTATTCAGTTTTGGTTATTTGAATAAACGTTAAAATTGCCTCAATTTAAACATTGTGTGTGTGTTGTTGTTGTTGTTTTATAATTAATAACAAATATTTGTACGGGAAGCAGTTCGACAAATCATTTATATTAATCTGAACTGAGTAAAAGGACTGCTTGCTTACTTTGACTAAATAATTACATTTAATGATTTCCAATAACTAAGAATACATTAAGCATTTACTGATATGCAAACATACTTTAACGTCTTGACAAAATTTAGATTTAAAGTGACTGCAATTCATTATAGACGATGGTGGGTAAATTCGACCGTCTGTAGTAGTATTTTATTGAAACTAAGAGCACATAACTAATTTCACTAAGAATGGGACTTTTTTCTTGACTGAAACCTTCATATTTCAGTTGTATTATCACTGAAAACAACAATGACAGGAAAATATTACATTGTGTCTTTATTTTTAACGAGCAGCAAAGCCCGTTCAAGAGCGTTCCGTCGTCATTTCGGTGGCATTTTGTACCTCCCCTCCAACAGCCGTCTCGACCGGCAATAAATCAGAATCACGTCAAAAGTACCATTCATTATAGATATAATAAATAACCCGTGAAAAAAAATCTATTTATTATACATCCAAACGCGTTCCGCTAAAAATAAAGTCTTGTGAAAATATTATGCCCAAAAATTAAACTCGCTTTGAAAGTCCGCGTAAACTAGTTATAGAAAATCTATATGTAAATGAGATTTAATTTTTCTGATTGGTTGTGGGAGTCTGAAGGAGTTTGAGGGACCATTTGCTAACGATGACCATAAAGAAAGTTGCCTTTTATTATACAGGAAACTTAATAAATTAAATCTTAGTTAAGTTTCAAGTCTTATTATTTTTAATCAATCAATAGTTCTGAAATCAAGAAGACACACGTTTTGCTCTGTTATCAATAGAGGTTAAGTAAGCTTTGAAACGTTAACTTGAACCCACGCTCAGTGTTTACTAACTGACAGGTAATATATGAATGTATAAGCAATCAACACACTTTATGTGAGCACATGTTTTAATGAGTTTATCGTTCCAATCTTTGCTATGTCAGTTCCAAACAGTTACTTCAAGGGCCGGTCACCAGCTTGATATTCTTGGGGTGCCCGTCCCAGCAGACGTCCAGGTAGTCACAGGCCTTGTACTCGATGACCTTGGAGGTGGTGTTGTACCAAAGGTCAAGGTTGTGGGTGTGGCCGTTGGCCTGTGACGTTGCCGTGGATACGGTGATGCCGTTCATGATGGAGTCGTAGTCCTGCTTGAAGACTGTGAACTCGTGGTAGTGGAGACCGGTCACAGAGGTGGGGTACAGCTGGTTGGTTGATGGATGTTGGGGGGGGGGAGATAAAACGGAGGGTATGATTAGCAGGGGTGGAGATAGAAGTAAGGTATTTGTGCTATCACACTTAATCTTATCAAAAGCTACTTAATATATGCTTCTTTGTGCTTTTTGTGAGTATTGGCATACATAAAAATCGTTATAACTTAATCTTAATACCAACATAAATCTGTGTATGTTTAGATGTTTGTACATGATGTAACCATACAAGCATTTAATTAATATGCAAACACTTTTTTAACTTTTAAAAACTCTTCTAGGTTTTTAAACTGCTCTCAGCAAAGAAATCAAATTTTTTTAATCCCCGAAAAATGTTTAAAATTTTCATGTGTTAATGATTGAAGGCGTAGCCTGAAGGAAGGAATATTGTCAAGTGTACTAGTTTGTGGTAGTGACCTTCACAAGCGTGACGTGGTTCAAACTGTGATTAGGTTTACATAAGCCGTTTTACCTGCATCTGGTAGGCTGGGTTACTGCCCGTTGTCCCCGTGCCCTGGAGCTGGTAGAGTTTTGTCTTGACCAGGCTCAGCTCCTTCCACACAGTGCTGCCCTCACCGTGGACAGGGGGGATGGGGTACCTGAGGCGGACAGTCCCGACACCTGGTAACACAGGGTCAAGGTTAGTTCATTAAGTCGATAATTTGATGGAGTTTCTGTTATATGCCCATAAAAAATATTAAACATAAGTCAAATAGATAAATTGCACTAAAAATAATCCTATGAGGCAATACTGTAGTAATAGTATATTTCTATCGTCCTTGTAAACATTAAAACAGTATTGATGATAGCAACTCAATAGTTACAACACAATGGTTTATTATTTATTTAGTCCCGAGGTTAGTCTAAAAAAATCATGAGTAAAAAAAAAAGATATTCCAATTACTCGTAATAGTTGTGAACTATTAAAAGTGATTAGAAATTTATTTAGCAATTCTTAAAAGTTAAACTATCTAGATTTTATTTTTCAAATCAAAATTTAACATTTTTACTAACATTGCTGGGCACATTATATAAATTTAGTGAACTTCTAAACCACACATTATGCATCTTTTACCATGTGAATCCTCTAGACTTGCTAGAAATTAGAGAAATAAAAAAATACGAGCAAAATACCCGTGCTACGCTACGGGTAGGCACAATAAGAATAACTTTGTTTGGGTTAGGGTCTCAAATTCTCATTAAAAATTAATGTAAACGCATCTGGAAATTAGGGTAGTGATAAATCAAACCCCTTGTAAATAAAAACAACGATATGTCTGTAGAGAAAAATAAAACTTTTATTAATTTAAATATTAACCCATCAATTTTGGTATTTCTGCTTAATATAGCATCATCATTAAAATCCTTGGCTGTACAGCCCATGTAGGGCTCTGGCCTGCTCAACCTCATCGTTCCATTCAGATTGATTGATGCACCATGCTCGAACCCCTTTAATAACGCATGCTATATACTCGCACTTTCTTATGTTAGATCCTATTTATAAGTCGTAATACCCGTGATATTTCTTTACACTTGATATATTTACACCTTATAGAACAGTTTTTACCGAAAGCGTATGACATGCAAACGAATGTACCCAATTTTTCGAAATAGATGTTTTATCATTCATTAGGTCTTAGAGTAAAATACATGTTTTAAGATTACTTTTTTCAAGGGAAAAGCTCTCCAAACCATTATTTCTGTTTCTAGGCTAAGCAGGGCGTTAGTCAAATTGATATGATTTTGTTTATGAGCCAGATATTAATTATGTGAATATTGATGTAAAATTAATGTATGTATGAGTTAAATTGTTTTAAAGGTTTGAGCTGAAAATGTACCCTGCTGGTTTACTTTAGTTGTTCAAAAAGTATTTTCTATTTCGTCGTTGGACACTTAGACCCCAGACGATTCGACCCCGGACGGTTCGACCCTTGCAGTTCGACCAAAGCAGGTTTTTTCCCCAGGTCGTTTCGACTCCTGTCGGTTCAACCACGGAAGTTTCGACCCCGGTCGATTCGATCCCGGGGCGATTCGATTCCGGACAGTTCCACCAAGGGATTTTTCGACCCTAGGGCGTTTCGACCCCGGACGTTTCGACCCGTTCTATCTACAGCGTAGTAATTTATTACTATTTTTGTTTGTAAAGTTATTTTTTTTAAAATACTGGTTGTCATCTTAGAGGCGCAACATTAGCAGACACAGAAATAACCAAATCACACACACATACGCACATAGCCCCCCCCCCCACACACACACAGACATGCACCAATAGACAACTCTACAGTTTTAACCATAGCACGTACCATAATATTGCATTATTTTAGCAATAAGTCTTTTTTATGTAAGCTTTTTCATTCATCTACCAATTAATCCACAACATACATTACTTTACATTTTATGCGTGACCTTTATTTAGGACAAATGAGATTTATTTTTATTGAGCTGTTTAATACTTATGTGATTGGGATGCGTAGGGTTGGGGAGATTTTTTAATATTGTTTATTTGTTTTAAAAAACACACGTTAAAGAGCAAGTTTTGGGCTTAAAATTGTATACTACTGTTTTCTTAATCTTTGCATAAAGGACATTATCAGTGGCTAAGAAATAGTGCCACTCAGGGCTCGGAAATATTATAAACTCATGACCCAAGAAATGAAAAGCACACTTCAAATAGCTCACAAAGTTGCCCCTCTTTATAAAAATTACAATTCCGCTATTTAACTTACAACATTGTAAAGATCTAAATACTTATACACATACCATTATTTCATTTAAAATCCCTGAGCGTTTACTTTCAATACGATTTTTTTAATGACAGTTTATAATGAAATCGATCCAAAGCACTCACTTGTATTAAGTAAGCACGCAAGAGAAATTCATGTTCCTCCTAACAAATATTTGCAATTGTTTTTTTTATGATAAATCACTCGTTGAATGCTTCAAAAGCGGTTCCGTGTTAATTTTTAAATAAGAAATTTTTATTCTCTTTAATTTTGACTTGTTATAAGCCAGTATAAAATTTGCCTCCATCCGCTTATATACATAGATGTATAAAAGCTTATATTAAAATGTAAAATTGATATTTCGTCTACAATTAAATAATTTCTTCATATTTTTTTCTATAGCTAAGTGACTAAGGGAAATTCGTTCGAT
>MUZC01001745.1:402928-417098 GCA_002072015.1 Radix auricularia | reverse complement strand
AAAATTTTTTTTTTTTTTTTTTTTTTTTTTTTTTAAAATCTTCTATAAAACATAAAGTAAAAACCATCTCTAAAAAAAAATCATAAGAGATTGTTTTTCTCATTAACAGTTTTATAAGTCACGTTCAATGACATCCCGTTATCTTTTATTCAAGCACCCATGCAGATCGCATCGGCAGAAACTTGTGTTCATAAAATTTACGGAATTTTTCACAATCCAGTGCATAATTTTAACTATACATAAAAGATTACGTGGTAACGTCTTTTCAAAATTTGATTTCACTTTTAGAAAACTATGAAATAAAAACGAACAGTAACACGCACACACAGACGCACATACACACATACACAAAAACATACTCGCACACATGCATATTCACACACTCGGATTATAATGAAGATAAAAAGTAACACCACATAAATTAATAAAATAAAAGCTTCATGACGCCACTTAATTGTTTTTTTTACGGCGCGCAAAACCACACCCTCTGTTAATCACAAACCCAAAATCATTATGATTTTGCGTCTATATTTTCAATTTAAAAAAAAAGTTAGCAAGAGTTGCGTGGTATAGGGGCTTCACACACACACACACACACACACACACTGACGGACGGAAATGTGCTTAGGCGCATTATTATATAGATAATCTTGTTTCTCAACACCAATAAAATGTCAAAATTCAAAAAATTATTAGCCACTTTTTCTATACAGATAACAACCTATGAACTAGAGAAGTTTCATCACGCTGTGAGAGAAAGTCAACTTAACCTGTCATGACCATGACCCACTGACCTCTAATCGGAAGTGACACAATCTGTATCCCGGAAGCCGTCACAGCCCTGATGTTGCCAGACTGATCCAAGACTCCGACAGCGCCATTGGTCGTGTCAGCTGGGTCGGTCTATTCAAAATGTGGGGGTCATTGGGGTATGGGGGTCATTCAGTTTTATTTTGTTTCAGCACAAGTTTACCCAATTTGGAATAAGTGTAAACAAGTTTTATAAAAGTTTATAACTTGTTTATGTGAGCAGACGGTGCAGTTTGTCTTTTATCAATTAATTTACACGTGATTTATCAAATCTTTATTTGGAAAATATTTGTTTGGGATGTTGCTCCTATGAACCAGTGATAAACTTTTACACTATATTTATCAAGCCTATTTGACAAAAAAAACATCAAACATATTTTGGACGAAATTTTGAAAAGGAATGTAAGTGCTAAAGTAATAGCTAGTATTAATTAGATAGCTAAATATTTCAGTATTTTTTTTAATGAACAACACATTACTAGTACGTTTGCAGTGAATACAGAAATGCTTCGCCATTTACTACTTATCTTTGCTATAATAATATTTTAAAATCAATGCCATCTGATGTATTCATTAATTCCAATGAGATAATGTCATTTAACTAGCTCTAATTAATTTTTATCTCCCTTGTGCTGCTGCTGTAGGGTGAGGTTAAATCCATGAACAACTTACATCCCCTGTTTTATTTATTGAGAACTATCTCTCTTTTCATGTACCACTTACCTCCACTTAGCTACGTATTTAGAGTGATGTCTTCATACAAACACTACTTACTTCCCACGTACTAATTATTTAGAGTGATGTGTCGTATGTCGAATTAAGGGGGGGGGGCTGAACGGGCTAAAGCCAGGGGCCCCCGACAGTTTGGGGCCCCCAAACTTTTTATGTTTTATAATAAAAGTGTACAAATGTTTGCAAGAACCCTTGGAAATATAATAAATAAAACAAATTAATAAATATTATCTCTACAACTGGTTTAGTTGCCTCCTTTAGAGAACATAGTTGAAATTATGGTTGCTTTTGTTTTTTTTTAAAGTCCCATAACCTCTTTTTATCGAGGTCGTAGAGGATTCTAATGTTTCCATTAGACTATTCTCGGGCTTAATAGACACTGGGCGGCGCCCATTCCTATCCAGGTCAGCGGAGGACTTTCTAAGCGTTAGTCATTGCACAACATTTTTATAGTGGCTTTTTCGTGGGCTTGAACCCACGCCCCTCAGCTTGTGAGGCGATCGCACTATTGACTTCGCTACCCAGCCGCTCCTTTGCGACTAGCTCCGCTGGCCGTGTGGAGAGAGTAATAGCGTGTGATGAAAGCGGTACCGGGTTCGATTCCCAACAGTGGAATTAAAAGTTTTTGTTTTCACACTCAATAACATAACATACATTATTAATATTTAGTTGCAGTCTTATATTACATGTTAACAATCATTTTAAGGGACGCTGGCTGGATAGGGCCCCCGTTTGATTGCAGCCCGGTGCCCCGTGCAGTCTTTATCCGCCCCTGGATGTGTCCATACAAGCACTACTTACCTCCCATCTATTAATTATTTAGATTGATGTCTCCATACAAGAACTACTTACCTCCCCTGTACTACTGCTGTAGAACGATGCTGGAGTGAGATAGTGGTAAACCTTGGGGAACGTTCCATTGAAAGCTTTCTCTTTAATAGTTAAACTTCCTGTCCTCCCATTCTTTGGTGGAATATTCATATTCTGGACGGGGGTCAAGCGAATACACGTTATAGATTAAGACAAAACAGCAACAAAAAAAGTATTGTGAAAATAAACTAGGTACACTCCATCAAGTTATCGTAAAATAGAAACTCTTTCTCCTAGGTAAAGCTAGCCAGTCATGCAGTCAAATACCAATCAAAATTGAGCCATTGACAGTATTGCGTCATTAACAGACAGAAGGAAGGAAGTCGTGTTTTTTAAATTTTTTATAGATATATATTTTTTTTAAATTTTATATAGAGAGTGTAGTATTAATGAACAGTAGAGAGATCATTTACAGACATGTTATAGAAAAAATACAGCAGGTTACATTAGCTTAAAACATGGTATAGAATACAAAGTAACAGCTTACATCTGTTATAGTTAGGTTGTAAGGGTTCCAGGTCTGTAACGGCGTCATGTAGATAATCTCAAGGGGAATGGCGTAAGTAAACCTAGGGGACAAAAAAATCACGCGATGAACAGGTGGAAACAACATAAAACGATAAATGTTGTTAAGCAAGTTTATTATAATTTTATTTATTTATCTATTTAATTTTTTATATTCTTTTACTTTATAATTGTTTAATTATTATAATCACATTGGGAGTTATTTAAATAAAAGGCATCGTTAATTCTGAGAAATGATGAAATATTTCAGTATTTTGAAACAATTTATTTATCACGAAACTATCAAAATTACTTTAATTTTTAATCGACGTTTAACTTTCATGAAACAATATTTAATTTTATTCGTTATATAAAAATGTACCATCAATACAAATTCTTAAAAATCTGTAATTGATTCCTAAATTCTATTTCCTGCTACTTGCATTAAAAATATTTAAAACTGAGTACAATATCAATTATTATTAACTATAAAGCAATATCCCGTTACATGAGAGGCTCTACTCTAAGACTCAAGCCACAAGACAGGTGGGCGGGGTACGTGATCTTTGACCTACCTTGAACTCTTCGTAGTGCAGGACGAGGCGGAGACACAGAGGGTGATGTCCACCGGGGCAATCAGCGGCTGAGTTGTCTCAGCCACAAACAACATCTCGTCGGAGAAACCTCTCATGACATCCTGGAAGATTAGGTATGATCAAGTATAGAGAAGTATGCTATCATGAGATCCCGGGTAATTAGGTAATATCAAGGTTAGAGAAATATGCTATCAAGATATCCTGGGGGATTGGCTAATATCAATTAAAGAGAAGTATGCTATCAAGACATCCTGGGACATTGGGTAATATTAAGTAAAGAGATGTTTGCTATCATCACATCCTGGGGAATTGGCTAATATCAAGCATAGAGAAGAAAGCTATCAAGACGTCCTGGGGGTCGGGTAATATCAACTTTGGAGAAGTATGCCATCATGAAATACTCGGGGATTGTGTTATATCACCAAAAGATAATATAGAGAAGTGCGCTTTCTGGCAGTGTTGTGTAGATCTATAATATCACATATTTTGGTGTGTGACTTACATTAGTGATGTGCGCTACCATAAAAATAGAGATGATAATATTTAGATTGCCCTACGAGTTGTGTAAATGATGACATAATTTGTTATAGTGTGAAAGATGAGATCGCATTTGGTGAAATCCCCAACAATGATATGACACGCTGTTAATACACGCATATCCTTAGCAACAACTCGTACTCATATAAAGCAGCAATTCTTAACAACAACTCGTACTCATCTCAAAGCAGCAATTCTTAGCAACAACTCGTACTCATTTCAAAGCAGCAATTCTTAGCAACAACTCGTACTCATCTCAAAGCAGCAATTCTTAGCAACAACTTGTACTCATATCAAAGCAGCAATTCTTAGCAACAACTTGTACTGATATCAGAGCAGCAATCCTTAGCAACAACTCGTACTGATATCAGAGCAGCAATCCTTAGCAACAACTCGTACCCATTTCAAAGCGGAAATCCATAGCAACAAAGGCGGAGAGTATAACAAAAGCCTCAAACTTACAGCCAAGCCCATGGCGTTTGGTACGCCTGTCTTGAACATTCGGTGGTAGTACCCCGTGTTCAGTTTTGTATAGTTTGAGAACTGCTGTGAGTAGATGTCCTGGTTGAAGGCAGCCTCGTTTAGAAATTGGGGTTGGTTGTCTACACCTGGGATCTCCTGCATTATTTTGTCCAATAGTGTGAAACCCATGTATCTGGATAAGGGAATAGTGGATTTAAATGCTTCCATTTTATATGTGATTTCAATGAGTTTATATAAACATTGGTGAACAGTGATGTAAGTTGCGATTGCTTAACATTTGAAATTATGACTGTACACTTAAGTGATGTAATAATGTTTATTTTTCCTAAATATTATTATTATTTAAAAATAATCCTTTTTTTTTTTTTTTTTTTTTTTAATATAAATATTATTTGTTGATATCTTCATATAGATGGGATGCATTTATCGTTGGCTAATGATTACTCGCTTGTATCAAATAAGTGAAATGGTAACAAAACATATTATTGTATAACATAATAACAAAGTATTGAGCTCACACCTTACAGATCTATGCAGATAAACTGAACACACAAAGTTTTGTTTTGTCCACCATACCTCTCAATGTCCGACTCCGAGAGCCTGTACCTGGCGACTCTGAACTCCGGCATCCGGGCCTGTGTGATGCGATAACTCTCTCTGGTGGCGAGGTCATCTTGCTAAGGGAGATAAGTCGATTCTTTTGCCGTGACGTTCTTTTAAATGATTAAATGGGACGCTACTACAAACCAACACATTTAAATGCCGATAATGCGAAGACAAAAAGCAAACAAACTTCTGGTACATAGACATTTTCAAACAACAAGATTTTTACCAGCCTGAAGTACTTGGTCGGCACGTCGCCACTGAACGGCTTGCACAAGATGCGGTAGTTCCACTGGGCGTAGAGTGGTCTGCCGTTGGTGGTGTTGACGGAGATGATGGTGGTGGGCAGGAAGGAGAAGTTTTCTTTCAGATCCTTGTTGCCAGTGTACCCGGTGTAACGAATCTGAACATTTAGAAATAATAAAGATACTATTAATCCGAGTTTTTCATTTTAATTACAAATTATTGTCCGAATATCCACTAAAACGATTTAAAGCTGAATAAACTTATGAAATCAAATTTACAGGGTTTTTTTTTTAATGGCTAAGTTTGCTAAGAATTATTTCCAGTTACTTTTGAAGCAAATTAAAATTGTGATATGGGGCCGTTCATAAAGTACGTCGCGCCCCAGATGTGTGGGAGGGGGGGTAAGAAAGTGTGACAGGGGGAGGGGGTGTCCTGTCATGTGTTACTTCACGCTGTTTTATGTTAGTTTAAATTATTTTATTAATAAAAATAATTATTTTCGTTCGAAAGTTTGATGAACTTTAGCGGAGGGGGGTCCGAAATGTGTGACAGGGGGAAAAGGTGGGGGGAGCTAAAATTGGTCAAAAATAGCGTGACGTACTTTATGGGCGCCCCCTTAAGTACGAATGAGTTATTTTACAATAGCGTCTCTAAAACTTTTTAGAATAGTAACGGGCCGGCAGGAATTTTTCTATTGCAGTAGAGAATGATGCACTAATTTCCCTTGTATTGACGTGGTAACGAAATGCAATTTGTTATTTTATTTGTTTCAATTTATATTCTTAAGGCCTAACATTTGAAATATTCTATAAGGTTAGTATTATTGGTTGCAAATGGAGGACTATAATTATTTTTTTTAATGTGTGTCCTTTCTTCCAAATTATATATATAATATAAATATATAGACTCTATGTCATGTTGATAAAGGTAATCGGATTGCTACTGTGAGAAAGATTCAAAGAATAACAACAGCTCTGCGACTCGTGGTGACCTACTGACCTGTTGTTGAAGCTGTAGCCAGGAGTTTGCCACCAGGTTGTGACGGTCACTAGCGAAGGGCTCCACAATGGATTGGTCAAGTGTCCAGGCGGCTATGTTTTTGTAAGAGTGGTGTAAGTTTTATTTATTGAAATATCTTTTTCTAAGCTTAGAATCGCTTGAAATAACAAAACTGGTTTAATGCCCTTACATTAATCTGTTCCAAGTGTTAATAGCATGTATCTTATTTATATTTCCTCATTTTAATTCAGGTTTTACAAAAATTGCTATCCTCCCAGTAAAACAAATATATGCACTTGTTGTACTGACACAAGACTAACAAGAAGTAAGGCTAGTCATCTTCCATGGAACACACCACTGAACTTCCATATATTACACCACTGACCGAAAGTAAGGCTACTTATTGCACTGACCTACCATGTCACACACCACTGACCGGAAGTAAGGCTGCTTATTGTACTGACCTTCCATGTAACACATAACGGGTCGGAAGTAAGGCTTGTAATTCCTGATGGTTGTGTTTTGGTTTTTAAAGGCCCTGAACCATTCAATCATTTCGGCAATTTGAAGCTGGAGAGAAATGGTGTAAAGAAATTATTGATATGCGAGGATTATAACAAAGACTATTGATACGGAAAAAATAATGGGGTTGAAAGTTTTCATACAGAACTGTTATATGCTATAATTATAACGAAAATGGAAGGGAACAGAAATTTTTTATGCAAGGCTGTTGTAACGAGGAAGGAATAAAAGAAAGATTAACTTTGTTCAAACTTTGAAATAATATGTATTAAATCTAACAGTAATAAAAATTTGAACTCAGTGACAAGAGCAGGTTTGAAGATACAGCTTTAAAAAGAATACATTTGTAAGATAAAGTTGATGGGGCAATTACGTTTAGGAAAATACCCGTTTTATTTATTCATTAATTTTATTCAAATAAACTATACTCGTTTGAGATTTTTTTTATTGAATATTTGTGATTGACTACATAAGAATGCGATAATTTTAAGAATCTCATTTCGTAAATTAAAGTATGCAATTTTGATAAACTTCAAATTACAGAAAATAAGATCGTTGGGGGAAAAATTCTCCTTTTCTAGAAATACGATTTTTTATTCTGCTAAATTTTTGACACTTTAAAGTTAGATATATTGACACAAAAACATGAGGTAATTAATAAAACCTCTGGTGTCGGTTGGTTGAGTACTTCAGGCGGCACATCTGGGGGTGCTATGTTGACGACTGCACGGAAATCTGTTGTAGACTCGTCTGGTTGGACCAACCTGTAGTCATTGTGCCGTGTCCTAAATATGAAGACAATGGAAGCTTTATTGGCTGCTGACTTGTTTTATATTAGTGTTCCAAACTCTCCGCATCTTCTTCTCTATCCATTCTCATTCTTTCTCTCTTCCCCTATTTCGCTCCCCATCTCTCCCTCTCTCCCCTCTCACGCTCTCTCTCTCTCTCTCTCTCTCTTTTTTCTCTCTCTCTAGCCCATCAATTAACCCGAGCTCCCTTCCCTCTTTCCCTCCACAGTTTGACCACACCTGTAGTTCACCTCACGCTTTAGTCCTACTGACCAACTTACCTGAACTCCACGCCATTCATGACCACCACAGTCTCCCCCATCCCCATGGTGTCGTTGGAGTTGCTGTGGTCGTGGATGGCCGACACGCCTTTGCCGTTGTGTGTGAAGTCAAAGTAGCTGGAGGTGCCGTGACTGTAGTGACGGACCTGTTTGATCCCGGACACGCCATCAGACCGGATCCTGTCCCGGAGACAAGGTCATGGTCATTAAGGGGATGCATTCTTTTATTGTTAAAATGATGAGTCACGTGAACTATTAGTAAATATTCCTGTATGTAATCTTAAAATATATGTTTATAAACAGCATTCATAAAATAAAAGATTTATTAGTTGTTATGTTATATGGTGAGCTAGAAAAGACAATGATTCTAATGGATGATATGCGGTATTGAAGTGGTCAGATATGAGACATTTAACAAGCTGCTATAATATATTTAACAAGTCTGCCATGATATATTGGACAAGTCTGATGTGATATATTTAACAAATCTGTTATGATATATTTAACCAGTCTGCTATAATATATTGGACAAGTCTGTTAATATATATTTAACAAGTATACCATGATACATTTAACAAGTCTGTTATGATACATTTAACAAGTGTGATTAGAGCAGTTTTAATGGCAGCATATACCTCCCAATTTTCTTCCACTTAAATGGCATTACGTATTTCAAAAAAAAATTGGATCCTACGGACGTGAGGAAGGGCTAAACTTGAAACCATTTGATATAAATGTTATATAATCTGTTCAGTATCAGTGAAACGTAAACAAAATAAATGACTGAAGGATGGTGATGATCACATTGTCTTCTTAGGCCTTAGGTCTGATTGTTTCAAGGGAAATAATACTGACATTGAGTTGACTCAAATAAATAACTTTAAGACTGCCCACAGAAGATGTTTCAAACCGTGACACTGCTTACCTCTCCTCAATAAACAGTTGTTGTGACATCGTCTGCCGGGCCAGGTTTGTGAAGGTGATCTGAAGGTCAGATATCTTCTGACTGAGGGCCTATATACATTTATTTTGAACAGAAGAAATGTGTTAAAATTGGCTTTTTTTTAAAAAAATAAAACTGTTCAATGTCGTCTCTATAACCGCTCTGTAAGACATGATTTTATACACAGGAAGATAAAATATTTATAACAGGAGAATTTATTCAGCACGTCACATTCCCGGGTTAGGTTCAATGTGCATTCTATAACAGAAAAATTAAGTACGAACATTCTTATCTTTCAACTGGTCTATGACATTTCTTTAGAAATCTTTTTTTAAATCTCCGATTCATTATGTTATTTATTTCCGCCACACTGGGGCAGCTATTTTACATGGTGCGCAACTGCTGTTTCACATACTCATTTTGAGTGGTGTAAGTTTGACTAACTTGCTAACTCTTTACCTACATTATAACATTTGATTGACCACACACCTGTATACTTTTGATCGTGTCGTTGATGGCCTGGTCCAGTTCTAGCGCCTGGGTGGGGACAGGTAAGAGAACAGCCAGGACTGCCAACAAGACAACGTGAGGTACCTGTAGGCAGATTAAATGCTAGATGCAATAAATTAAACCAAACAAGAGACAGACTGCATGACTATTGGCCCCTCACTTAGAAATTACAATTTACGAACCTGCTTAGCTTTGTTTCTAATTTTTAATCTTACTTTAAGTTACAACAAAACAAACACAAAATACAACAAAGTTGATAAAAAAAAATACGAAAATTAAACCGTGGCAGCTATCACTCCCTCCATCTCCCCTGCCAACATGTAGGTCTTCACACACAAGTTACCTCCATATCGAAGGTCTTTATTAGCACCAACTGAAAGCTTTGAGTGTTGTCGACAGCTTCAGTCTCACGCTTGAACGGATTTATATATTCCACAATATCGACTAGCATCTAAAAGTACTTCAATTAACAGTGGGGGTGGGGGTGGAGGGTGGTGACCCCAAAACAATTCGTAATCGAATACGGGGCAGCTATTTCTTCAGTTTTATTTTCAAAACATAGTCTACATCAGTGGTGGCGAACCTTTTTGGGACAGTGCGCCTTAAATTCAAACCAAACCCAACTTATTAATAGCAAAATACCAACATTCACTTAAAACCCGAAAGTTAGTGTTTGGCCTTATTAAGTTTGATTGAAGAAGTAATATTTTAGTCGCGTGCCTGCTGATGATTTTCTGCGTGCCGGCTGTGGCACGCGTGTCATTGGTACGCCACCACTGATCAATTTGTATCCTTTTTTTCTCACTGAAAATGATTTTTGTCGAATACTACAACACCTTTCAAAATATCTCCAGTGACTGTCTTGAACCATGATTTTTGCTATTAATTGTAAGTGTTAGCAAGAAAATTGTATTCCATTTTTACAATTGCTTGATAGTTAACTGTATTACTTGCAATTGAAGCCACTGAAATTGTAGGTGTTCTCCATTTAAGCTAAATTTTAATCAAGTGGGCGAGTAAAAGATTATTTCAGATTTTTGTGCGTGGCCTAAAACCTAATCGCAATTTGCTACGGTTACCTATTATCTGTTACTAAAATTAAACGGGTCTGTTTAATTGAAAGTTTCAAAATTAAAACGCAGATTCAAAAAAATAATGACTAAAAAAGAATTTTAAACTTTAGACCGATACACGTGAAATCGATTACATCCCCTCATAAGTTGTTGAAGCGATTCCTTTGTTCACTAAATGACAAGTTTGTCCTCCTAGATCTGCCAGCCGTGATTTTACACTCAACATAATAGGACTCATAATAGAAGGGAGTCTATCTAATGAGGGCATCGTCCGATACAATACACGGACAATGGCACATGGGTCAGTCGTGTTGTTTGGCATGAGGAAGGTGGCAAGGTGTCGGAGTTGTTTAGGTCAGCCAGTGTCGGAGTTGTTTAGGTCAGCCAGTGTCGGAGTTGTTTAGGTCACCCAGTGTCGGAGTTGTTTAGGTCAGTTACTGTCTCGGTTGTTTAGGTCAGATATTGTTTGAGTTGTTTAGGTCAGATTTTGTCTGAGTTGTTTAGGTCAGATTTTGTCTGAGTTGTTTAGGTCAGATTTTGTCTGAGTTGTTTAGGTCATTTACTGTCACAGTTTTTTGCGTGGGCAAGGTTCGGAGTTGTTCGGGCAGTCAGTGTCAGAGTTGTTTAGGAAAGTTTATGTCACCCAGTGTCGGGGTTGTTTAGGAAAGTTTATGTCACCCAGTGTCAGAGTTGTTTAGGAAAGTTTATGTCACCCAGTGTCGGGGTTGTTTAGGGCAGTCAGTGTTGGAGGTTTTTTTTTTTAGGTCAGCCAGTGTTAGAATTGTTTAGGCCAGTCAGCCTCAAACTGTATCTTACGTCGTAATTGCATTAACATATTAGGGTTGATTAAAGGAGGAAATAATTTTTTTAAGGTAAATTATTTCATGGAAGATTGATTTGTCCATCACGTGACCCTCAGTAGTGTGGCTGTCAGTTGTTTTACAATTAAATTCAAATCATTTTCAAGACCAAATGGTTATAAATGACTTTTAGTCATTTAAACTATTTTTTTCTTACAAAATGGCGTAAATAAAGTAGATCGGGTAGGTGAGAAACTAATGGTCAGCCTCTAATGGTCAGAATGTAATGGTCAGAATGTAATGGTCAGAATGTAATGGTCAGCATCTAATAGTCAGAATGTAATGGTCAGCATCTAATGATCGGAATGTAATGATCAGCATCTATAGGTCAGAATGTAATGGTCAGCATCTAATAGTAAAAATGTAATGGTCAGCATCTAATTGTCAGGTTGCAATAGTCAGCATCTGATCGTCAGGGTGCAATGGTAAGCATCTAATGATTAGCATCTAATATTCAGGGTGCAATGGTCAGCATCTGGTCGTCAGGGTGTAATGGCCAACATCTGGTCGTCAGAGTTTAATGGTCAGCATCTATTGGTCAGAATGAGGTGGACAGAATGGGACTGTCGGAATATTTCAACGAATTGTGTGTGTTAAGATGTGTTAGTGCTCATGTTATATCAGCCCTTGTTATCACGGTCTTAATCTCCAATGCCATTAATCAATGTCATCACACGTCTTGTAATAAGTTACCTGTTAGTCAGTAAAGTCTCATTTTGGAACAAGTTTTCCACGTTTTGACTAATTAATTTTATTTAACAATTTTAAATGTTATTTATCAATGAAGGGTTCTTAAAATATTGAAAACACCCCAGGTATTTAAACAATTCGTTTGAAAAATATGCGAATTAATATATTGTGTGTGTGCGTATACGTGTGTGGTGTGTGTGTGTGTGTGTGTGTGTGTGTGTTCCTTATATTAATGTCATTGAATTTCAGCAGTGGCAAGAGTCAGTTTCTTTGTATTTGGTTTGCTTAGAGCTTATCTATTTTACTAAGGGTGAATCTTTAAAGATCTCATATTCGTTTCCTTCTGGTCCAAATCAGTCTACACATTTCTTTGTCTAATACATTCTGGCGTTTTCTTGTACTGACACTCTTCATAATCACCTGGGCAGCATGATGATTTTCTACTTGAAAGTGTCAATCGATTGGCGTTAATCAAGCGCGCATAATTGAACATAGCAAATGTCAGGGAAACATTATAGAGTAATTGGGTTTTCCCTGACATTTCAATGTTTATACTTGTGTTTGGTGCGGTGCGCACTGTTGGAAAGGGTATGACGTAATAGTGTGAACGTGACGTAGGGTGAAGGCAGTTGTGAGCGAGAGTTCGGAGTGGTTTTATATGGAGGAACCTTCGACCTGCAGTTATTAAAGTTATAATTGTTTCAAGGGTGTTGGTGTTTTATCTTGAGTTGACCTGTCCGTGTAGTCTTAACAAATACACAGACAACGACGTAACAGCAATTAGACCAAAACACGGCAACTTTTAGCCCTAAACAATCATGAAGAATAGCAAAGACCTGCTCATAGTGAAAGTGCTGATGATACAGAGTCTTTTAAAATATTTTTTGGAGTTATTAGTGTCAAACATAGAAATAAAATGAACTGAAGTAGGGCCAAATTATCCATTGAAACCTATGCTCCGTTTTTTTTTTATCCTATTCTTGAATTATTCTTTGAGATTTGACAACATATCCCATCCATTAGGGGCTTGTCGCATCAAGATGAGGTTAAATGTGCAAGACAATGACATGTCGGCCACACATTCCTGTCAACAATTGTTTAATTCTGAACATACTATGTTAGTTGTGCACTGCCCTAGCTGGTAAAAGTCCTCGCTAGGGGAAGCCTAGGATCTGATGTTAGTCCTTTTATTCTCTAATTAACTAGGTCATTCATACATGCTCAGTAGAAGAAGTTCGGAGAATGAAATAATACGTGACATTATTACATCATACACTTGATCAATAAACAAAATGTGAAAAACTTTAGAATCAGAGTGAGAAATTATTAAATTATCAGTTACACAAATATTCTACCGTCCTTGTTGGTACTTTAGTTTGTCTGTTTAACTTGTTAACGCACTTAAAATAAAGACAACATTGCATTTTACCGCGTATAAAATGTATAGGTAAAATGTGAAAAAAAATCTTGCATTCTCAGAACTATTGAAAAAAAACGAAAGGACTAAAAAGGATAATCAACTTATTAGTTTCATTTGTTAAAGCGTTATGTCAAGTTTGGCTGGTCCATTCATAAAGAACATCAATAACTGTTCATCGAATGATTATTGCCAAAATATATCATTTAGAAGCAAGACTTTTTAGCAGGGTCAAATGTTTAGTATCGTAAATTTATCAGATCTCTAGGTTCAGGTCTGAGGCACACAATCTGTATGTTCCAATATTCCCACTCATGCTTTGTAACAACTATAAGACCGACCTGTGTAAGACACTCATACTTTATAACAACAATGAGACCGACCTGTGTAAGACACTCATACTTTATAATAACAATGAGACCGACCTGCGTAAGACACTCATACTTTGTAACAACAATGAGACCGACCTGTGTAAGACACTCATACTTTATAACAACAATGAGACCGACCTGTGTAAGACACTCAAAATTTATAACAACAATGAGACCGACCTGTGAAAGACACTCATTTTTATAACAACAATGAGACCGACCTGTGTGAGACACTCATACTTTATAACAACAATGAGACCGACCTGTGTAAGACACTCATACTTTATAACAACAATGAGACCGACCTGTGTAAGAAACTCATACTTTATAACAAC
>MUZC01001745.1:358509-397536 GCA_002072015.1 Radix auricularia | reverse complement strand
TATATATATATATATATATATATATATATATATCATAAATATACATGATTTGCAATGTATGTTGTGTCTGTCATGTCCGTCTGCGTGACGCTACTACTTTTATAAAGCAGCGTGCCAAAAATAATCAATCAATATATATTTAATTTGCAAATTTGAAATTTAGATCTAGATCTATGTTCCGGTGACGCTACTAATTTTAGAAAACAGCGCATCAGAAATGATTCTTTTCAAAAGTCCGCATAAATTTGATAATAAATTAATTTTAAAAAAGACATTAAAAATAAGATTCATTAAACTGAACTGTCAAGGGAAGTAACAAAAACAGGCAATTAACATTTTTTTAAATATAAAGTAGATATAAGTAGTTCAGTATAATGTCTATGGAATTAAAATTTTGTCATTGTTAATTAAGTCAAACTATTGTTAATTAAGTATTAACTTTGTTCATATCATTTTCCTTATAAAAAGAGCTTGTTTTAAAGTTTACACTTTAAAAATATTTTTTTTAATGGAGACGTTCCTACGTAAAAAAGAAAACTATTATTAAGTATTACAAATTAATCATTTATTAATAAATCCAAATGGATCAATCTAAAACGATTCCTGACATATTAATGTTGTTTTTTTTAAACGATAAATATGTATTAATGGATAATAATTTTTATTGATTAATCGAAAAATTTCCGCAGCCCATATATGTATATATATATATATATATATTAGGGCTGTGGAAATTACCGATTAATTTCTCGATAAATCATTAAATTTTTTATCGATTAAAATTATTTTAATCGATAAAATAGCGATTAAAATTAAAGAAAATGTCTTTAAAATTTATTTTCAATTTATTATAAATAATTAATGACCATATGGGTGTCTATTTTTAAAATGTTTTTCACACAAATTATTCTGGAAGCGCACTCAACAATTCCCAAAACACTATGGCGGATTAAGATGGGTGGGGCTGAACAGGTTATAGCCAGGGGCGCCCGACGGCTTGGGGGCCCCAAAACTTTTATATTATATAATAAAATTGTAAAAATGTTTGCACGAACCCTTCAAAAAATATTAAATCAAATAAATTTATACATCTTATCTATTCAAATGATCGCTTTTCAGCCCTGATAGTCTTTTTAATCATAAAACTTGATTTGATTTGCTCACATAGTATAAAGTATAATTTATATTTTTTTAAATTTCCCAATGTAGACAAGCTCCGCTGGCCGTGTGGAAAGAGTATAGGCTCGTGATGCAAACGGCGACGGATCGATTCCCAATGGTGGAATATTTTTAACTATTTTTTTTTTCACTCTTAACTGTAACATACTGCGAACACTTCAAACAATTATTTCTAAATGTTCGTGTTTATTTTTTCATGATTAATATCTAGTTACAGTCTTATATTAGCTGTTAGCAATCATTTTATTTTAAGGAACGCTAGCTGGATAGGGCCCCCATTTGATTGCAGCCCGGGGCCCGTGCAGTCTTAATCCACCCCTGCCTAAACATACATAAATTAATTTTGATATATACATTGATATTTAAATGTTTATATTTTTTTAAACTCTGATGAACATGTGTTAAAATTAAAGAGATTGCAGCTGAAATATATTTATTTGGAAAACTTCCGTCATTTTTAACGGGTGATAATATCTATCATATATACCTGGTATATAATATATCTCTCTCTCTCTCTCCGACTCTCTCTCTCTCTCTCCCGTCTCTCTCTCTCTCTCTCTCTCTATATATATATATATATATATATATATATAAATNTAACAAAATTTAAATTCATTGACATTAGATTGAACTACTTATATTTAAATATATCTCCTAACAATATTATATTTTAAAATTAAATTAAATAAAATACTTAAGTTTTGTGCATTTTTAAAAATATCATAAAAGGGCACAAAATGCGAAAGAAAACAGCGTATTGAAAAAGATTTAATGAGGTCTTAGAAAAAATCATAACTTTTGAACACGGGGGATAAAAACATGATCTTTATGTTTTTGTTAATCATCAAACAATTTCTATACAGCTGCATTACTTTTATATTTATAAAATTAATTTGAAATTTTCATCCAAGTTCCTAAACTTTAATGCGTTATTTAACTTATTATTATTGCTAAATATGTTTTAAAAATAACTCAATAAAAACATTCCATTGCCTCTTTTTATTACTTCTCTTGAAATTTTCAGTTTAATGACGTCATAATTTTTATTTTTAGCTTAACAAAATTATCGATTAATTAATCGGTAATTTCTCAAAAGTTAACGATTAAATTTAATTTAACAGCCCTAATATATATATATATATATATACTTGAAATTTAATCGTTAGCTTTTGAAAAATAATTAACGATTAACGATTAACTTGATAAATTAATCTTTAATTTCGATTAAAACAAAACATCTCCAGGGAAGTAGTAAAGACAGGTTATTGACATATTTTGTTTATTGAGTTAATTTCCCTAGCTCATAGACGTGGAAAATTAAAATTTTGAACCTTTTAAACTACTATGGAATGTAGTGCTATGTTCCTCAGGGATACAGATCGTGTGATCTCCTGTGATCTGGGCAAAGCATTGTAGTGTTGTATTGATTTCACACATTGCCTGTAACATACATATATATAGGTCTAGAAAAAAAAACAGTTTAGACCCCTTTGCCTAATATGTCAATGTTTAAATTTGACAATCCCTTTAGAGTTTATTTATAATTTGTAAGAAAATAGTCTCGGCATAGACTTTTTTCGTGGCCTTCCAAACCCTTCAGAAAATCCACCAAGAACGGAGACTTGCTCCATGTTTACGACAAAAAATTCGTCTCTTGTTTCCCTTTAGAGTCCAACGTCAACTTTTTGCACGAAATATGGCGGTGGAGGGGGGGGGGCTGAAAATTGGTAACCTCACTTGACGCCATTTATTAAAGTCCCCCTTAAATCATGAAGCATTGACACCATGAGATACCGCCCCGGATGACACTAAGCAAGACTGAATATGCTATCTCTAATGAGTATTTAATAGGAACTTGTAAGCATATTTAGTTTTAGTGACTTGATTGAAAACTTCGCAAAAATTGTATAATCCTCCCACCCCACTAAGGTGATGATGGGATTTATTCATTCTGTTAGTTTGTCAAGGTCTCAATGGCTTTATGTCCAACCTTTCTAAAGATATATCTGCTGCGACTGTTTCTTTTCTATTTTTTCTTACTTGTTTTAATGTTGTATGTGTGCTGGAATTGTTTTATTATTGCATGTAAACTGATTTGTTTTTTTAGATTGAAATATTTCCCACTTAATCTATATCATTGTATCTCTTACTTTCCTTCTAGTTTAAAGAAATGTGTATTTTTTTTCTGACATAGAATCGAACACAGTAAAATTTTAGGCTTTAGGCCCCTTATGATGTCACCCGGGGCGGCCTGATCCCATCTCCCCGTCACATATATATATTATAAGATGCAGGTCATCGCTCAATGGTGTCGACCACTATTGTATGTATGTTACAGTTGTCTAATTGTAATTGTTGTCTGTCATTTTGATTATTTCGTTGGTTAATTACAGTTCTTAGTTCAGGAAATTTTAGAATACATTAAGAAAAACTAGTTCAGCAAATTTAAATGGAAATAAAATCATTGACCAAAGCTAGAACTCACACATACATATAAAGAAAGTTGTATGTATTAAAAAAAGCTTTATATTTACATAACTGACGTGCAATTAAAATGTATTTTCCATGAACGCCGCACTAAAGCGCACCGCTATTTTCCTAATTTATATAATGTTTTAATTGAAGCAACATAAACAGCACGATTAAAGAGCATATCATTTTATTTTATTTTAACTTTGGTTAAAAGTAAAACTACACTAACTACTACAACGTAGTATTATTTATTTGTATTGCTCACAATAAGTATTGTATTTTTGTTTTAATTTTACCTTAAAAAATCTCTATTTTAAAAGGAAAAAATATTTTTAATATCCTAGTTATTTGAAACTTTGAAAAATATAATGTTATTATTTTTAACTTTATTTAATCCTTAGCACATAGATTAGACAATAATGTCCGCATCATGCTGTTCATTCGTGATATTTTAAGTGGCATGCCACTTAACTTTGTTCTCTTTAAATGCCATGAAATTAGTTCGGCTAGACTTAGTAGATCTATAGGATTAGTTCAATCATTCCCTAGCTAAATCCAATTCCTAAAAATCGAGCTCCTGAGAAATTTCCCAAATCGTCAGGTTTTTTAGCCAAAGTTATGGGAATATTTGCGGTTTTGGCCTTAAATATAAGAATATTTGAGATTGACAAATTTTTAAAATTAAATATACACTAAATGACAATAAAATAAAATGATTTGAAACATGCCTATTTTCGAATAAGAAATACTTTTTAGGGTGGGGGCAATGGGGGAGGACCTTTTTGACGTCATATTTGTGTTTATTTTTAGCTTGTCTAGTTTTTTTTTAGCTTCTTTTTTTTTTTTAGATTTAGGTTGTTATTTATAAATATATATTATGGCTGTTATCGATTTAATTAAATTTAATAGTTAACTTTTGAAAACTTAAAGAATAATAAATCGATAATTTTGATAAAGCTAAAAATAAGATACATGACGCCATTAGACTGAAAATTTCAAATAAAGTAACAACAACAGGCAATTAACATTTTTTAAATTTAACTTATTAAGTAGATCTAGTTCAATACAATGTCAATGAATTTAAATTTTGTCATTGTTAATTACGTAAAAGCAATGTTTATTTTTTGTTATCATTTTCCTTACAAAAAGAGATTATTTTAAAGGTACTTAATTTTTTTTTTAAATGGAGAAATTTGTACGTAAAAAGCCAACTATTATTAATTATCAATAATTTATTAATAAAAGGTATAAATTGTTTGAGACAAATTACTTCATTTCAATCGCTATTTCATCGACTAAAATAATTTTAATCGATAAAAATTTCATTGATTAATCGAGAAATTAATAGTTATATATTATTTATCTAATATATATATATATATCGTGTTGGCTTGGTTTTTTGCCTTTCTTGTGGTGTCATATTAACTTATTTTTTCAGGGTGCCTAGATGTCTAGGTTTTTTTGTTTTGATTATTTTCAGATCTAGCTTTTTTCACGTGTTGGCTTGGTTTTTCCCACGCTTCGCCAACGGGATTTAATGATGTTAATGCATGTGGGAATTTTTAGTCTAATTTGGGAATTTTTTCGCTCCTGCCTGGGAAAATTGGCACCTTGAGTTCGCAACACTGGCTAATATATACCCGCGCTTTGCAGCGAAAGTCTTCTGCATTAAACATTCTATTACGAAGTTTAAACTATATCACTTATTGTTTGTGAAGTATCCCTCTATGTACTGTGATTAATGGTAGGATTTCTGGTTGTAGAATATAAAATGTTGTCCTGAATTTACTATTAAGCTCTAAACAGTTAATTTAAATATAACAAATTTATTTTATAACATTGAGACAATTTTTCGATCAATTAAGAGCACTGAAGAAGTTTTTTTTTTAAAAACCAATAAGGTACAAATGTACTTTAAAAACTTACATGGCAATATAACTCGTATCCATAGAGCAGAGTTAGCAAAGAATGGGTATGTGGAATAAAACACACGCCGTGTTTCACGCGCTAACAGAACTCAACGAATAAAGGCGAATTTATCCATAAACACACAAAACACACCAAAACAGAAAATATTTAAGAAATCCTCGTACAAAATAAACTAAGACTATTTTCATAAATAGTTTACACACTTTATGAGAAGTCCCATTTACTCGTACAATCCGATATCTACAAAAATTCTCTTACACTAAAAGTTGAGTCATTGTTTATTTCGGTTTTCCGATGAGACATTATGTTTTACAAATTCAAACACCAGTTGCGTTGTTGTTGTTTTTTCATTCCTCGCCCTTCATCTTTCTATTATTAGGTATAGGAGATTAGTTTTTTTTAAGATTCACAATTTAAATTTTTTTTTTTAAATTTATATTTAAAAATTAAGTGAAAAACAGATATAACATTTAAAAGAGAAAAAAATGCATGTGGTACCCGGCGCGAAGGAGTTGGCATATTGAGTTGAATTACATATATAATTTTTATCTGGGTTATATGTACTAAGTTTGGTTGTGATCTATCCATTAGTCAGGCAGCCTATGATTAAAGTATATTATATTAGCAAATTTAAGAGGAAACGATACTACTGTACATTATTTTAAATTAAGTTGTGTCATATTTTGTTATATAATGTTATGGTATTAATCTGCACAATTAAAGCTTTCTATCCATATGAGAAGTTTGAAACTTAGTGATAAGTGACTGAGGGATTAGGCTGTCATTAGCATAGAAAATAGACACATACATATAAATGAATAATGGACATATAAATTATTCCTCTTAAAGTGATATTCAATCTTATGTTCACATAAAACAATCTTTGATTAAACTTTTATAACTTTTTGTATCTCAATATGTATATGGAACATTTTTACCCCCGTCAAAAAAAAAATCATGTTAAGCCTGGTCTCTATTGGAATTCAGGACGTGTTAGCGCATTTTCGTATTATGTATCAGTACTTATGTTAGATATCAGAATTATGTAGTTATCAGTAATTGTGTTTAGATTTTAGACATATTTTTATGAATTTTCTTGTGTAATGAATATACCTGACATTTTTTTTATTTAAAAGTCATTTCTTTACAGTTAAAAAAAAATTATTTTCTCTTTAATCTAACTACAAGTCACCACAAATGATGACGTAAAACTCTCTAAACTTTTACACATATTCTAATGACGTCAACTAAAAAAAAAACAACTAATTCTTTTGCACCCTTTCGCACCACTCTTCAATGCTTGAGAGTTTATTCATTCGACTTCCGGCAATGGCGGCCGTTCCCTGCGCTAGTGTTACCTCTCGATTCGAAATATTTTTTGGTAGTTTTAACGGGGTTTTTTAACGGATCGAGTAACTGAGTGTTGATGCACAAATGGCGGGTCAGGACATACAAAAAACATATATACCTCATGGGTCTAGGACTTATGGATGCTGAGATCAAGGGTGATGACGGACGGACGGACAAAACGGGTGCAATAGCGCATTCGACTTCTCGAAAATGCGCTAAAAATAAACAAAAAGCAAACTAACAATCTTTTTCTTCTTCGTTCTCAATATTGAATATTGAGTTTTGCGTGCCACGAGTTTTGCGCCAATTGGCCCGTGGTCTCCGACTTCAGCCTATTGTATTTTCTGGATTTGCTTCCATAGCCTTTGGTAAGCCAAGACCATCTGCAAGGCAGCAGTTGTTTTTTGTCAAGTGATGCATGCGTTCACATGCCACGGCTAAGGGTTCCACGCATTACCCCGCCGCAAGTCCTTGGCTTCCCATGGATTCGGGCTCGTGACCATTTGAGCGGCAGTAGAGCACGCTTGCCACTCGACCACCGCGGCTCCCAAACTAACAATCAATCGACATTATTTTTTTCTTACCATTTTATCACGTGAAATATATTCACCTAAAGCTTTGCATCTTAAAATTCCCTTACTATTTAAAAGGTAGGTTTAATTCAATTATTACTTTTGACGATAAACAAAACAAATTTTTATCCCCACATGTTCTAAATAAACATAATTTTCCCAACTATCTTTATCCCCTTTCTTCAATATTTAACTGTTCTTTATCAATGGGAATAAAGAAATCTGTTTATGTTCAAATTCTTCATTTAGTAGGCTACATGGTATGATACACGAAGATTTCCTTGCAAGGACGTTCAACTCATCAGCGCTTTCTTATATTTTCTTTTATCATTCCATCCATGGATACAAGCATTTCTCGTTGTACACCAGTTGATATCTCCTACTCTCTATAACAGCGTTCTGTATTAGCCCATCTCTTTGTTCCATGAAATGGGTTTGCATTAATTTTAAAAAAGACGGGTTCCCTTAAATTGAGATAAAGTAAAATAGAAAAAGATTTCTTTGAACTGAGTAAAACTCCAATTTACTTCCTACGATGTCAGTTTTTCCAACACGCTTGCAATTTTTAAGTATGTCTTTTTCGAAATTATTCATGTTATTGTGTGGTGTTGATTAACGGGGAAATTTGAATATATTCTTGTTCTTGCCATAAATCTTAATAATTTTTATAATTTTTATCTTTAAAAATAGACGAATCCAAATAATTTACAAATTACTTTAACTTTAATTGATAGGTGCAAATTTTTAATTAATAACCGTACTGAATAAAAAAAAAACACAAGTTATGTCTGCTACTTTAATGCAATAAAAACAAATAAATTTAATTTTTAGTAAGCTACATTACAATGATTTTCTGAAATCTCAAACAGTAATATAAATAATAATGATAATAATGATCTTAATAATAATCTAAATAATAATAATATTATAATATAACAATAATAATAAATACCGTATATACTCGAGTATAAGCCGACTTTTTCAGCACATTTTTTGTGCTGAAAAAGCACCCCCTCGGCTTATACTCGAGTGGAAAAAGAAATGACCCAAGAATGCTGAATCTTGTATGTAATAAGGGAAATAACTCTTGATAGTCATTGTGAGAATTAATTAATAGAGTGAGGTTCTTGAATAAGACCGGAAGAAGAATAGAGATTAGCTAACAACAATATATATATTTACTAATTTACTATTTCTCTTTGAAATAAATATTATGTGTTTTAATGTAATTTTATTGGTATCTATTATTTTTTAAATTTACCAGTAGCTGCTGCATTTCGCATTTCCCACCCTCGGCTTATACTCGAGTCAATACTTTTTCCCAGCTTTTTGTGGTAAAATTAGGGGTCTCGGCTTATTCTCGGGTCGGCTTATACTCGAGTATATACGGTAGCTAATTTATATAGAGTTGTAAGGAACTGGGCTCACAGCGCTTTACATGAAGGTTGTAACCTACATATGAATAATACATATTCATATAATTCATTCATACCGCAACAACCACATTAATTACAAAACACGAAACAAAAAGCTACGCTAATCATTAAAATACATGGTGTTTCATAAACTATGAAAGTAGATTTTGAAAAGATGTGCTTTAAGTGCTGTCTTGAAGGGCTTAGTTGTCTAAATGCTGAGGGTTATTAATGGTAGAAAAATTCCATTGTTTAGCTGCACAAAAAGACAACGGCCTTTCGCAACATGTTTTCGTGCACGCCTCCGGAACAGAGAGAATGCGTGTGTCTGCAGAAGAACGTAGCTGACGTGTGGGTAAGTAGACCGAAAAAAATTCAGCAAGATAAGAAGGTCATGAGTTTATCGACCCATCAGTTACAAAATATTGGAAGTCAAATTATTAAATAGAAATATCAATTTAAAATCTTAAAAAAACAAGTTTTTTTACTATAATTCATTTATATATGAGATATAACTAAAGTATCAAAATACACAATTTGCAATATTTGTCTGTCCCGTACGTAACGCTATGCGAGGTAAATCCCGATTTTAGAAAAATAAATGAAAATATAGACATAAAGTAATTTTTAAAATAGAGGTTTCGAGATTAACAGAGCTTTTTTTCTCGCCATAAATATTGTGACATGACGTCATTATTTAACGTTTTATTAATATGCAAAAGGGAACACATGGACGTGTGGTCAATCTTTAATCTACCGTGGCTCATTTCACACCTCCGGTCTCTGACCCTTTGGACTCGCCCCCGTTCTGTCTCCGTTGGCCCACGCCGCAACCTCAAACGACCAACCTTCTCTTTGAGAGCCGACTAACCGCCCTTAATTTCATTTACCATAATGAACATCCTGATTCAGAAATAAGCTGAGTTTAACACGCATAACTGTTCAACACTAACAAAATTCACATATCGAAAGGAGCTTGATGCTATACATGTTTATTAGGTGAGCCTCGTTCTCGTAATTATCAACAAGAACGTTTAAAAAGTGTTACTTATAACTTCATACATTTTAATTTGTGGCTTTAATCGAAATTCACAGTTAATCAATCGATACTTTTTCAACTGTTAACTATTAAATTTAAATTAATCCTTAACAGCTCTGATATATATATATTAGGGCTGTTATCGATTAAATTAAATTTAATCGTTAACTTTTGAAAAATTACCGATTAATTAATCGATAATTTTGTCAAGCTAAAAAAATGTATGACGTCATTAAACTGAAAATTTTAAGGGAAGTAATAAAAATGGGTAACCCGTAGTGTCAATAAGTTTTTTTTAAACAGTTAGCACTGAAAACAAGTTGAATAACGTATTAAAGTTGAGGCACTTGAATGAAAATTTCAAATAAATTTTATAAATATTAAAGTAATACAGCTGTATAGAAATTTTTTGATGATTAGGAAAAACATAAAGATCATCTTTTTATCCCAAGTTGTTCGAAAGCTATGATTTTTTTTCTAAGACCTC
The DNA here is from genome assembly GCA_002072015.1 of Radix auricularia. Lineage (NCBI taxonomy): Eukaryota > Metazoa > Mollusca > Gastropoda > Lymnaeidae > Radix > Radix auricularia. The sequence continues at coordinate 387,093 of MUZC01001745.1, read as the reverse complement.
ATAAACTCTTTTTTCACTATTTCGTTTTCCTTCATATTTTGTGCCCTTTTTATTATTGCATTTTTTAAAATGCCCATAACCTAAGTATTTAATTTAATTTAATTTAAAACACGTACTATTGTTAGGTGATATATTTTTAAAAAAGTAGAACCCATTTCAATATAATGTCAATGAATTTAAATTTTGCTATTGTTAAATAGGTAAAAACATAGTTTTTTTTTAAATATTATTATCCTTATAAAACCGGTTATTTTAAAGTATATCCTTTCTGCATTCCCTTAGCGGAGAAGTTTGTACGTAAGAAAATAATGATGAAATAAAAACTATTATTAATTATTTATTTTAAAAAAAAAACATTTTTCTATTTTTAATCATTATTTTATCGATTAAAATAATTTTAATCGATAAAATAATTTACCGATTAATCGAGAAATTAATCGGTAATTTCCGCAGCCCTAATATATATATATATATAAAGTTCACCAGAACAAATATAAGACGAGTGTAAATAAGCCTAGGAGCAGCCAATCACAGTTTATGTTTGGCCAGCTGGACTGGTGCAGTGTGTGTGTGTGTGGGGGGGGCAGGCAGCTAACCACAGTGCTCCTGTCTCATGACTAACAGTGCGTAGGTAGTTTCCCTACCCAACTCCGACGTTCCCTTGCGTTGTTCACATTTCTGGGTGCTGTAGTTTGTTGCCGTTCGATCCCACTTTCTTTGCACTATTTATGAGATATTATGTGGCTTATACTATACCACTGTTCGTATCTAGTTATTATTATTATTTCAGAGACGAATTAATGGCTTAGAGAACTTTTACCGACCATGGAAAGATTATAAATTTGGCTTTGGAAATCTCGATGGTGACTTCTGGACTGGACTTGAAACACTTCATAAATTAACGAAAGAAGTAGGTCCGACTTGAACAAGTCATCATCTTGAAACATTCACCTTTCTCCTGTAACAATCACATTTCTGCAGCACAATTCACATTTTTTTCCTGTATGCATTCACATTTCTCTTGTAGCATTCACTTAGGTCTACTAATATTCAAATGTCTCCATTTTCATATCCCCTTAAACATTGTTAACATCTAAACATTTACGTTAAAAAAATGGTAATATCTTTTTGCAATGTCATTTTCAATCGTTCAAATTTCATAAGGCTTAAATTACTTTGTATCCTATTGCATTTGTTTGTAAAATAAAATCCAACATTTTGAAAAGCTTCAATGTATCACGTGACACAGGATTTTTATGAAATGCGAGTGGACATCATCCGTAAAGATCGAAAGTTTGGCTTCGCACAGTACACATATTTCAGGTAACTGAAACACATCACGTGGCCTTCGTGATTCTTTAATGTCAGGTAACTGAAACACAACACCAGGTAACCTTCTGTGATTGTTATATAGTTTCAAACCCATTAAAATTTGATTCACATTTGTGCATGGAAACAATATGAAGAATGATTTCATTGAATCTTAAATAACTTTACCAAATAGATTCTACGTCATTTGCACAAATCTCTCTAGCATAAATATTCGTTGATGTCACAAAATAATTATTATGAGTGTGCATAAAATTTTTGATATCAATTTATGAGAACCAGGGTTTCCTCTTATTTTGTGTCCTGTGTTTATAGAATAGAAAACGAAACAGATGCCTACAAGCTAATTCTTGGAGATTTCTATGGAAATATAGGAGACGAAATGGGCCCTCACAGGTAAGATATGAGTCCAGGCTTGGGTCAAACAGATGGGAGAGGAGGTGTGACATGTGATTGAAACCGAAAATTGTCAGTTAAGATTTGTTTTTTTTGTTTTTTTTTGTTGTTGTTTTTTTTGTTTTTTTTTGTTTTTTTTTTTTTTTGTTGTTGTTGTTGTTGTTCGAAATTGCAAACGTTATACAACATGATCATTTTGTTTCCGAAGAACAACTGAATATAGTTGATAGAATTTCAGGGATGCAAAAATGTTTATGCGAACTTTATTTATTTGCTCACTGATGTCACAAAGCGTCGTAAAACTGCATCAATAATTGGCGGGTTTTCAGGATTGGCGGGAGGGGAACCCCCGCGAAAAATTTGAGATAGGAATACTGTAATCTATGTGTAATAGTGATTCAAGGCAGGTAACGTTTGTTCACTTGTAACAATCTTAAAGAAACAAGTGTAACAATGTTACAGGATTATGATGTTAGAACAAGCTTAACAATGCTACAGGAGCATGAAGTTTGCCATGTGTAACAATGTTAAAGGAACATGAAGTTTGCCATTTGTAACAATGTTACAGGAACATGAAGTTCTCGACCAAAGACCGAAAGAACGACAACATCATCAAGAAGCCTGCCTCCTGTGCCGTCAAGTTCCGAGGTGCCTGGTGGTTTGACCGCTGTCACAAGTCCCACCTTAATGGCGTGTGAGTACCCTAGGGGCCGCATCTTCATAGCCTTAGACACATCGATATCATAGAGATATGTCTTTCATTGGGACCAGGCAGTTTGTCTTTAAATCATCAAGTCACTAAGTAATAAATGGTTTAACATTTGAAATATAAACTTAAAAACAAAATTACACTGAAAACCCTATAAATTTAGAAATTTGAAATTAAGGGTAAATAAAAAATCATGTGTTCATGTACACGCAAGTTAAAAGAAGGGGAGCTAATGATTAAGAATTTTTATTCATCTTTACACACAAAATTAATGATCTTTGATAAATTTCAATTTACCCCCCCCCCCACCCCTAGACGCCTTCAGTGCTTGATTTAAATCAAGAGATGTTAAAAATCAACCTTNGTGTGTGTGTGTGTGTGTGTGTGTGTGTGTGTGTGTGTGTGTGTGTGCGTGCGTGCGTGCGTGCGTGCGTGTGTGTTTGTGTGTGTGTGTAAGTAATGTATTGTTAAAGTTGAGCTTTCAGACCCATGGTGATGAAATGTTTAATTAAATAATTAACATCATGTCAAAAGGGACGTTACATCAAAATATCGCAATGTGTCATATACATATTTTCCTAATGCTTAGATTATAGGTTACTGGAATCACAATTTTTAAATATAAAAAAATAAACACCTTCCATAAATTTGCTATATGTAACTACATCCATATGAAGATTTGGCCACTCAATCCACACCATGAGCTGCACATTTCATGAAAACAGGCTGTGGGTGAGACTGCGTTGTTCTGTTACGTTCTGTCAGGCTCTCTCATACCCCCGTTTATATATTATTCTTCTACTGCACATTCATGGCAACAGGCTGTGGGTGAGACTGCGTTGTTCTGTTACGTTCTGTCAGGCTCACTCATACCCCCGTTTATATATTATTCCTCTACTGCCCATTCATGAGATGATTTCATCGTCTTTCACAGACGGAAGGACGCCATATATTAATTTGTCACACCCAATTACAAAACATCACAATACTTTACGCAACAGTACATAGCTTCACTTTGTTTTCTGATGTTTTTTTAGGTGGGGTTCCACAAAATTCGGCAGTGGAGTCACCTGGAAAGCGTTCACCGGTTTCAATGAATCGGCAATATTCTCCGAGATGAAAATTCGCCCAGTGGGATTAGGGGCGTGAGGGGTTGCAACTGATGGAAATGAACTGATCAGAATAGTAACCAGCCACCAGGAACGTGATCGCTGTCCTCAATAATAGGATAATGACAACTCTTATATTATTTCATTTTTGACATACCTTCAATAATCAATGTGCAACTGATGTCACGAATAAATATCAGTTTTTAGTTCATTTATGTTTAAGCTTTTATGTTCAATGAAAAACCGACTGTTAAATTTTGACTTTTTAAAAAATGATTTAATATAATAAATCAAGTTATAAAAACGTGCTGATCATTATGTGAAGAAATAGGAAACCATTTAAAATTTTGTGGTTTGCTTTATTTCAATACTAAATCATGATGTTGTAATTGTATTTTTTCAATGTTTCCACTTCGTCAAAAATCAATGTGTTTCAAAATAATTATTGTTTAAATTTTTTTTATCTTAACTTGTGTGAAAATTTATTAAAACATAAGACAGTCCCACACGCACTCATTCACACTAACACTTACACACAAATAGTTGTCAAAGTCGCTTTCATAGAAAATATAATATGTTACTTGCTTTATTTTTATGTGTTTAAAATTGCACAATGTTTATTTAAGCAAAAAATAATTTACACTAAATCTATAAAAGCAGCAAAGAAACTTATAAACAAAATTTAACGTTAAAATAAAACACCTAAATGAGATCGATTGTGCTGTTTTAAAAATATATTTTATTTTAAAAATAAATTAAATGTCAGTTTAAATCATACAAAGAAGATATTATTATTTGAGAAATAAACATCTTGAAACAAATGCTAGCGGCACACTCGTTACGTTCTTGATTTTGTTTGACATTTTTGTCAGTTCACTCTGTGGAGACCTCTATGCTGAGAACTGTAATTAACCGTGTGCAGCACAAAACATACTAATCATGAATCATGCAACATCCTATTTTTCTGAAGGCCTTCTAAAATATAAACGAAGTTGATATTAAAATAAATTGAGCTTGGAATGGTATTGGTAATTAAAGGAAAATGCAATGACTAAGAACGGTTTGACTACATTTTTTTTTTAAAATGATTTTAATTGTATTACACTAACATTTTATCACCATTTTCCTGTTCAAAGTAGAAGATTTGTAAGCTTTACATTTATCACAGAATATTTTATTTATGTACAGGACTTGAAGTGAAATTAAATAATATTTTTTAAAATGTTAATAAAATTTAACATTATGGTTCGTTCATTGTGTTCGTCAGATGGCCAAGACTTGTTAACTTTTACTTTAACATTGAACCAATAAATGACAGGTGTTGTTAACTTTTACTTTAACATTGAACCAATAAATGACAGGTGATCATTTCTAGCGCTATTTCAACACGAAATTTGTATACACCGAAACGTCTTTAGGAAATAAATATAGAGGAATATTGACGACATTGGAATTATTACAATTTAGTCTCACAACTTTCTTGTAAGTGGTAAAACACTAACATTTATTTCCGTTTTTCAATTTTAAAAAATACAAATAATTTTTCTGAACGAGATCATCATCATCATTCTAATTCGTATCTTCAAACTTTGAAGAACTCTCGATTTTTTTACAAGTCGAACTTTGGACCCAAGAACAGAACACATCATCTTCACAACATTTAAACCCTAATGAGGTCATCGACAAAACATGCAGACGTCGAACTTTGTAATGACCTTATGGTTAACCTTCGATGTGCTGGCAGAGTGTGTCCACGAATTCTGAAATAGAGGAAATGACATTAGATGTCAGATGTTGTCTGCTATAAACGGTCATCAGTCACTCCAACATCCACCAGTCAACACGCATGCATACAGAACATAAAACCGGATGGTGTAGAACAGGGGTCTCCAAATTACGGCCGGTGATAACATTTCTAGGCACATTTTTTTTTTTAAAAAGCTCATTCATAAAAGGTTTTTACAAAGACCCTCACCCGAAATCAATCAATAAAAACAGTTAAAAGCAGATTTAGTTTGATTGGCTCAGGTCACCATCGGAACAGGGGCGCAACCTGTGTTAATGCCTCCTGGAATCAAACATTGTATGGTCTTACAATGAATGCTTTCCATTAGGGCAAAGCTATGTAGCCACCTAAATGGAGGTTGTTCAAACTGATATTATCTGATCCTGACACCAAGGTCAAGGTGCTGGATTGACAAACGTGACCCTGACCTTTTTTGGAAATCTTCCCACTGCCGTCAGCGTCCATCGCTCGAACCAATGATTTGATATCTTCAGGACAGAGGTCACTCTTTTCCTTGGACAGCCTCAGGTCAAGGCCAGGGTGTTGGAGCTTCAGCAGAACTTGTTCAACCTGGGCACAAAACAAAAACAAGGCAATCAGCGATTTCATTTCTTTTAAATCTCTCATATTAATCCACCGTCGTCTCTTGGTTCGTCGGTCCGTCGGGGCGGCGGAAAAACAAAAGTAAAAAAGACCCATTTTTCGTGTTGCCATCGAGCTAAAATTTTGCACATAGTCTTGTGGCACCTAACAATGCATTGTATCAAAATTTCAGATCGATCGAATGTACCGTAATTAAATAAATGCACACTTAGTTTATATCAATATAAATGTATGTTAGCCTTCTGTTGTTGTTGACATCTACGTATTGTTGAGTTCACTCCAACGATTGATAACCAGCTCGCACCACCACCTGTCCCCGTTTCACAGCATTTGGGAGTTAAGTCAAATTCAGTCTGTAAATGTTTGTCACGCTATGCATATTGTTTTGAATATAATCAATACTTTTAGTCCTGTCTCATATATATAAGGGATTTATAGTCAAAAACTTTGTTTTTACGTGTTGCTTATTACAAAGTTAATTTGAAAAGAGATGATCTCTTGTCAATATGCGACGCAATTTCAGAACAGAATTCGAAGGGTACCTTCTTACTCCCCTTTGACAAACTACCCATGCAAGAATTTAACATCGCTGTTATATGTATAAAAACATCCTAAAATAAAAAAAAATATTGTTAAATTAGTATCTCAATCAATAAGTATTCATGTTTTAAGTCGGTGTGCAATAATAACTGTCATATAGATTATGAAAATATTTTTTGTCTTTAAAGGTAATTTCTTATGAATTGCAGAAATCTGTTGTGTAATACGAATTATGTATAGTAAAACAGTTCAGAAACATATAACATATATGTTTTTTATGTTCTGTGAGTGTCTTTGAGTTGAATATAGATTTAAATATATCTTCACAATGATTTTCAATCGTTACAAAGGCTATGTAAATTTAAACATAATATCTTAGATACGATGTGTGCTCTGTCTGTTGATGTTATAAATAAAACTCATACACCTTCTCAGAAACAAACGTATAATAGTTACCAAAGTTTTCAAATGTCTAACCATAGTTAATCTCTTAGTGAGATTTAATCTAACGATTAAAGTTGCGTTCAAAAGGAAAATTATTAATTCAAAATATTTTTTTTAAAAATAAATATTGTATACCTATTCCCATACGCCTGGTTGTAGTCTCATGATTCCAAGATGCAATACATTGCCAGCCTGATATCCACTCACCTTCTTTAGCTCCAATTGCTGATCACCGTTTGATGGGAAAAGTTTTTCAATAGATTCCATCATCGTTTGTTTCCGTGTTTCTTCCTCTTGGCTGTAGAGAGCGTAGAGTCTTGAGAACTCTTCATACTCAATGGTGCCGTTGTCTGGGATAGAAAAAAATAAATATACCTTCAAACATTTTTACAAAAACCATTTAATTGACAAAACCATCATTCCTCCACCAACCATTACATTTCAACCATCTACCATCTATCGCTCAAAGACTCACCATCGGTATCTATCCACCAACCATCACATTTTAACCATCTACCATCGGTCATCTCAAACTTACCCTCGTTATCTATCCACCAACCATCACATTTCAACTATCTACCATATGTCGCTCCAAGACTCACCCTCGTTATCTATCCACCAACCATCATATTTCAACCATCTACCATCTGTCGTCCCAAAACTCACCATCCTTATCTCCCTCATCAAACATCTGCTCTGCGTCACTCGATGAGAGAACTTCTCCCATGAGTCTGAACAAAGTCTTGAATCCCTTGATGTCCAGCCGACCATTGACAGCTTGCCGGTCAAACAACTGACGACATCCTGTGCAAATAGAGGCACGACATTAAATCTTAATGATAACGTATGGGAATTTCCGTAGCGTTGTTTTTTTAATATTCTTTTCGTGTTATATTATCAGTGTTGTGCTCACTAATATTATCGTAATGCAATCAATAGATGTTAACATTAAACAATTTAAATACTATCATTAGTGTGGTATTTTTAACTTACTTGCCCTCCGTTCATCAGTCAAGGCCGGTGCCCCATTGACTTTACCTGAAAGATGATTGTACACAAGAGGACAGTGGCTTGTTAGACGTAGACAACAATTTGGGGAGGAGAATGTATCTCTCAAACAAAGAACTACATAAATGTATTTATTAGGGCTGGTACTGAATAAAAAAAGAATTGCTCGAGTAACTGGGAAACTTGAATTTAATCTAATAATTTTGATAAATTATATTTTATAACGCCTATATAGATCCCGTTAAGTTGCGATTCATTATTTCGCGAAATCGGTTAAGTGGCTCCCAAATTTTGTAACGTAACAGCAAATTCGATCAAATTAATTTTAATCAATTAAAAAATTAATTTCCGCAATCCTATTATTTATAGATTTCTAAAAATACAGAAACTCCATTGCATTGTACCACGAGTTACACTAGTTTTATACTGACACTTTACCTTCTTCTTTGCCTTCCTCAGGGACTTCATCAACAACACCCTCGTCTCCCACACCATCATCTCCCACACCATCATCTCCCACACCATCATCTCCGACACCATCATCTCCCACACCAGCATCCTCGTCATTCTGTCTGTCGTTGTCCTCAACCACAGCTTCAGCCGCCTCCTCATCTTGTGGCCCGCCATCTTGTGTCGGAGAAGTCTCCCCATCACCGTCGTTACCTGAAACAGAAATTTGTTGGTATTTGGTATTTATTACTTCCCATTAGACATTTAGTTTTTTTTTAGTACACAAAGTGAACCGCACTTCTACTTAGCGAGAATTTATGCTAATTATCGAACTAGCTACTAATCATGTTGACGTACTAAATGACACATAAAAACTCGCGACTGCTAGACTATAGACTATAGACCAACCTTCATCGACTTCCGGGGCAATTCCTTCGTCATTGTCTTGTGGGCCTTCAGCCTCTGGGTCAGCATCTCCCGACGGGTCATCTTGACCTGCTGGACTCTCATCTTCTGGAGGCTCTTGTTGGTCATCTACCTTACCATCACCGTCGTTGTCTTGCTTATCTGCATCTGCAACGTCGTCGGCATCTACTTTATCGTCAGCCCCGGTAGCAACATCATCCGCATCATCTTTAGCATCAGCTTCCCCACCATCTTCGCCTGTTTGTATTTTTTAGAAAATCACTTAAAGATATATTTTTCTACATGTTTGTTTGTTTTTTCGTCTTTTCTCTTGACCTCCCCCCCCCCCACGTTTTCCACACAACTTGGAGGAATAAAATATTTATTTATTTATTTTATTTTCTAGCATACTTTATTTAAATATTAAAATATGTCACTTTAAAGTCTTTTTTTTTCAAAAACGAAACAAATTTGAAACTTTAAAACCCGATATTTAAACAATTTGATAAAAATCATGGTTGGCTAGTTAAGAAATTGAACAGTAAAATGTATTACAAAATTTTAATTTATTTCCTAACACTTATAAATAAATCCCCCCAGATTTTATCTGATATTATTTAATGTTACCTTCTCGTCGTATTTTATATTATTCAAATATTTTAGGGCTGTTATCGATGAAATTAAAATTAATCGTTAACTTTTAAAAAATTACCGATTAATTAATCGATAATTTTGTTAAAGCTAAAAATATAGATGTATGACGTCATGGAACTGAAAATTTCAAGGGACGTAATAAAAACAGGCTATTTACTTTTTTGTTTTATTTGATTATTTTTAAAACATAGTTAGCATTTTTTTAAAATAAGTTTAAAAAACGTACTAAATATTAAAGCTATTAAAAATAAGTAGTTTAATATAATGTCAATGAATTTAAATTTTGTTATTGTTAATTAAGTAAAAACAATGTTTTTTAAAATATAATTTAAAAATATTTGTTTTAAAAAATTAAAATTAAATCATAGCTTACTGAAACTGTTACAAATCTCGTCAACAATTTTTATTTTTACAAAATAATAAAATAATTAAGTTTATTATAAAACACTGTAACGTCACACATGGCCGGACCCCTCCTGCCCCATTCACAAACTGTCACACTTTTTACACCCCTACTCCCCTCAGGAGCGTGACGTACTTTGTGAACGGCCCCTAATTTCTTTTTTTAATAAACTGTTTTTAAAGTTCGTGATTATTGTGCAAACTCTTCGAAAAAAAAATTCGAAAAAAGAATGTCCTTTAATTAAATGGGTAATAATAAGTTACAGGTTAAGCCACGTACAATTATTTGAAAATACACTTGTACGTTTTTCGTTTTAATTAAATCAAAGATAGGTTAATTTTTTTTTTAAAACATGCATTTACTTAATTAATTAAGTTTTTAAAAACTACTCTATCACGTTATTAAAAATAATTTTTTAATTGATTTTTTTAATGAGTTTGTGTACCCGAATGCAAGTAGTGCTTACACTATGAATGCTAGCCCAGCAGGGTCGATGCACTTTGATGTTAAAGAAATCTATCAAATAAAATGCCTTCAATACTTTCTAAATTTTTTTCACATTCATTTTGGGAATTTTTTTCGACCGTATGCTTTGGTTGCCGAGACTATAATATTTTTTTTAAAAGGGTAAACATAATAATGCTTTATTTTCACAGCCACAATATTGTTATACTTGAACAAATAACTTTTAAAGAAAGTACTTGTTTCAGAGAGTTTCTAGAATTCCAGCAAAAATCATTTTTTAACATTACAGTCGTTAAAGTTAGCTTAAAAAATATGGTAACTGCCAAGAAAATATTGGTATGGTAATTGACATTTCTTTATTCTTTTATTTCTACGTATGGTGAGTTTCAATTATGATTTCAATCAAATTTTATAATCGTCGAATACCATCAAACAGAGGCGTCACTAGGGTTGGTGCCACCCAGGGCGTTATCTCATGGTGTCACCCCCTTATGACTTAACTCGTAGAATTCCTCCGAGTTTTCCAGTGGCAAATGAAGGGAACATACACAATTTTACATTTTGGTCTCATCCCCTGATGGTGTCACCCGGGGCGGCCCGACCCCACCGCACCCCACCCCAAGTGACGCCACTGTCATCAAGTACGTTTTTCTATCTTAGTACCGCTTTAAATCAATTCTTTATTAATCATTCGTTTTCTGGGCCATAGAAACATTTATAAAATTTTAAGTCTTATAAAAACCTACTTAAAATTTCTGGATAGTAAAAAAATAAATAATACTTAATTCTACCTAAGTTAATATCTGAGGTTGTCAAGCTTAATTGAAACTTAGTGAGTGGTAGGGACGGGCTCCAGTCGATAGGATCAAAGTGTGAGTTGCCGGTGTTATCGATTTAAAAAAAAATAAGAAGAAAAAATAACAAAATTGAGCAATATATTTTATGTTTAATTTTTAAAAAGTCAAAGTCTATATCTTTCATACTACCTCCATCATGCACTTTGTCTTCCGCCTGATCTTCTGGCCCCGCCTCCTCTCCGTTGACGTCCTGAGGCTCTGTGTCTGCCTGCAATCAGAGAGAGGAAAACTACTCATAAAATTACTCAATATTCAAATAGATTTTAGTCATTGACAAATTTCCTTTCCGGAGCATTTGTTTCAAACTTTAAGCAGGACTCGCACCCACCATAGTAATAAGATACGGCGCTCCCTAAGTTGTGGCATTAAAATGATTTCCTCTCCTAGAGCCAGTTATATCTATAAATGTTATTGGATAAAGGACTTTATTTTCATATTATTGATACCGACTGTCTCATGTCGATAGCCCAGGTCGACCTGACCTTTAAATCACCTTTTTCTTGATAAGAGTCATTATTTATTCAGCCAGGACAAATGAAAGTTGTATTTCTCTTTTAGGTCAACAAACTCCATGTGAACTCTGACAACTGTAGAGCAGGGAAACTGTCGCCGGTCTAGTGGGGAACATGGTCAACTGTCAAATAGGGAACTTAGTCGCCAGGCAGTGGGGAACTCTGTCAATGGGGAAATTGGTCGCCAAGCAGTGAACTTAGTCGCCAGGCAGTGGGGAACTCTGTCAATGGGGAAATTGGTCGCCAAGCAGTGGGGAACTCTGTAAACTGTCAAATAGAGAACTTAGTCGCCAGGCAGTGGGGAACTCTGTCAATGGAACTCTGTAAACTGTCAAATAGAGAACTTAGTCGCCAGGCAGTGGGGAACTCTGTCAATGGGGAAATTGGTCGCCAAGCAGTGGGGAGCTCTGTCAACTCTCAATTAGGGAACTTGGTCGCCAGGCAGTGGGTAAATATGTCAACTGTCAAATAGGGAACTTGGTCGCCAGGCAGTGGGGAGCTCTGTCAACTGTCAAATAGGGAACTTAGTCGCCAGGCAGTGGTGAACTCTGTCAACTGTCAAATAGGGAACTTAGTCGTCAGGCAGTGGGGAACTCTGTCAACTCAAGTGGGGAACTTGTCACCAGTCTAGTGGGGAACTATGTCATCGGGTGACAAGCTGAGTTTTAATACTTAACTTCCAATAGTACATAGAACTGAAAGTTATATAAGTATTTTCATAAACTAAATTTGTTTGCTAAAGCATATTTCTTATATATACAGATACTCCTACCACACAGGAGATTATCTATATATTTAATTCTCTACGTGGTCCGACCATGCGAGACAAAATGTAGCAAGCTGTCTGACCTCTGCAAGAAAAGGTAGTAAACCTTCAAAATTTCAAAATTTCAAAATTGAAGTCAATTACTATGTTTTTTCAGAACAACAAAACAACAACATGTATTTCGTAGTGTAATGGTCATAACATTCACCTAACAAGCGGCGGTCACAGGTACAATCCCCAGCTAAGACATTACTTTTTTTAATTTTTAAAACATGTGTTTGTGTCCGTTCATTTCCTACTATCTTTTCGATCACCATAACAAGCACAAGACGAGTGGGAATAAGCTTGACGAATGACCTTTGTAAGGTTATGCCAATTAGTTTCTGGTTGGCAAACTAGGGAGGTGCGGGGTGGCAAGTGGCTGACCACAGTGCACATTTTTCCAGATCAACAATGCGTCGCAGTTATCCCCACATCCGAGGTTCATTCGCGTTATCTGATTTCATCGTGATGTAGTTTGTGTCTGTTAACCCCCCCCCCCCCCCACGCCGCAACTTTCTTTGCACTATCTATGAGCAAATCTGCGGCGTATGATACGCCGCGGACAACTAGTACACTTTATTTTTTTTAATTTTTAAAAATATTTTAAGATCTTTTTTTAAAGGGAGTAGATGGACTGTAGATGAAATGTAGATCGACTATAGTCTAAGTTTGAATTCTAACAAAGTAAGCTGAACATTTTTTAACACTTCATTTAAGTTCAATAAAGAATTTAGCTTTTAAAATAAATTATTAGTCTTTTTTTTAAAACGCATGTTACAAAGAAGGTAGAGTCTATGTGCTAAGAACATTTTCAAATATTTCCACAAATTTTTATTGAATCATATTGGCAGTCTTGTAACACTTCCTTGTAAAACTTTGTTTTTAAAACTTTCAAATGTATTGCTAAAAAATTTCCCTTCTAGTTGCATTTTAAGAAAGCAATTTTCTACTTCTGATTTTTTTAAAACCCGCCTCAGCCTATTGATATTTATCATTAAATAAAGGGAGCAGTATTTTATAGAAATATTTACACATTATTGCTGATACTGTATCACACGGAAGACAAGTTGAGAATCACTGATCTCATTATCAAGTCGTTGTCCACTCATCTCCACAATGACCAACATTGAGAGTTAAAGTATATAAATTATCAAACCCCGCCTTGTCATAGATTACAATAGATTAAAATAAAATTCCATTTGATTTAGTAACGTTAATCAATTAAATTAACTATTTATAGCCCTGTGTCTAGACAGGTCAGAGGCCTCATAAGGATATAATGGCCACGAGGAGAGTCCCGCCATAGACGCCACTTCTTCTAGATATAAATGCGCACCCATTCGACAAAAAGTGCGAGATTTACTTTCGAGGCAAAATGTTGTTCATTCAGAGGTGGTGCTGGGATAAATGTGGCACTCATGCCCTTTATTTATTGCCCTTGTTCACTTTAACGCCGAGAGCCTCACTTTTGGTGCCCCCGCTCTTCGGCACCGAAGGTACATTAATAGCCCGCCGCCCACCCTTGGCGACGCCACTGGGTCAATCGCTTAGTCCGAACTGTGCAACAACCATTCGAGTTTTACCACTTCACTCCCTTTTTAGATTTTAATTTCTTATGGCATTTAAAATAGAACGAACTATTTTATCTCTCCACCTCCCCAATCCTCTACCACAGCACCCACACGTACACAATTACCCCCCCCCTTGACCTTCTCCTTAAGGGGAAGTAAAAAAAACACTGATAGTATCTCTTTCATTCAGGGGTGTAACCAACAACGCCTTGTGTATATGATAAAAGCGTCCTTAGCAACCTCCACGGCCTCAATGTGTGTATTTAAATGTCTCTACTAAACCCCGGATTAGTTCTTCTATGAACTGAAACAAGAAGCGGTGTAAATGGTGCCCCAAAAAACCTTTTGTTCTTGTTTGAAAGCTTTTAATCCCCAACGATTAGATCTGTGGCATTTTGTCAACTTGGTATTCTTAAATAAATTTTTTAAAGTCTATATTTAAATAGAAAATGTTAAAAACTTTTTACTTTTCCCGTGTGGTTTATTCTAGGAATTAGGGATACGGTTGTATACTCGCTGGTTTGGAGTGTGGAGCCTTGACTGTAACAAAAACATCTTTAACATTGTGGTGTAACGAAATGTGATAATACATTAACAGACGAATAAATTGTACGTAACAAAAGCAACTTAAATAGAGTAGTGCTATGATAAGTTACCACCCAAATAAAATTTCTATAGTGTTAAGTCCGCTTGGAACCAATAAAATTATTACATGTCGTGTGTAGTTTGGGGGGGGGGGGGTATTTATTGATTTTATGCATGTGTTGTACATAAAGATTGTATTATGTAAGCCGTAATAGTTCTGTGTCGTGTGTTGGGATTCTTCTATATGTCGTGTTTGTACTATGTCTCATGATTGTTCTATTTCACACAAACACAAACATCATTATCTCACGTGCCACTATTGGTCAACATTTTCCCAATCTTTATTCTTTATAAGGCGTATTTCTTAGCCTAATTATTCATACAATATTTTCAAAATACTAACACAGTTTTACAATAGATTTACCAGAAAAATATGTAAATCAATTCAAAATTACATAGTAACATATTTACTTTTACAATACAGATAATAACCTATACTTTATTAATCTAAATGAATATAAAATTGAATGTATGTCTGTCTGTGTGTGTTTGTCTTCTATGTCTTAGTACACCATTCAGCCGAATGTGATGAAACTTCGAGAAGTGGTTAAGTACATTCTCGGGATGAAATTATGGGAGGAACGGATGATTTTGTGATGGTGGATAATAAGGATGTAGATAGAGGTGAATATAGATGGGCAGGCAGAGGCATAACAACGACTTGGCATTGGAGTGGTTGCCAAGCGCGCCGAGTGCTAGTCCTTCAAACATCAATGTATTCTGTATAATTTAGTTATTTTCCCTATTTCTCAAGGGCGCCAAAAATGATTAGCAAATAGCGCAGAAAACCCAGACGCTCTTCTGTGTGAAGGAAGATAATATAGATTCAAATGAAGGTAAGTATAAATATGAAGTTAATTTATATGGAATAGAAGAAATTAGAATGTGGGGAAAATAATATTGATTAGGAGGGAGGCTAGCATACTGGTGGATGTGATATGAAATGCTCAAAGGCTATGTCACATTTTTGTAGTTTATAGAGGTGTTCAAGTTTTAACGTTCAAAATTATACAGATTTCATATAAATTAAGTAATTAGATTTGAATTTTTAATAATGTCAAAGACTTCATTGTTTCATAAAACTTCATTCAGATGATTTGATTTTTTTATCCTCGATCAAATCCTCGTTCTATACAGGGGATAACATTTTAAAAAACTTCAAAAATGTCACTTAGCCGTTTCTTTCTTTGAGGTCTTCATATGGATTTTGAGTAATGTAATCGGGATTTTCCAGAATCTTAAGATGATATAATCATATTGAGAACGATGCGAATGCGAAGAAATCTGATGAAGACAATTCTGCGACAAAATAAACCCGACACGTTCATGTGACATTGGACTAAATCTATAGTATAAACTGAATAGGTAAATTCAAATACTGTAAGAAAAAATATTTCACTAAGATTAACCTTGCACTTAAACCTTTTAAGACTATAGATGCTTTGAAAAACTTATCAGGTAAAACTTTCTCGTCCTAGTCGAGAAAACAGATGACCATTGGGAATAATCTGTGTCAACCTTTTATCGCGCGTCCAACATCGATATTCTAATAACTCGACTACGACAGATAGGCATTGTTTATGTCTTGTTTGTCAACATGGCTTGAAAGACAAATCTCTGTTATCATGATAAGGTTGATTTCTATTTCTTAGTCTTGATGTTGAATAAGGAAATTTGGGGGTTCTAAGTCGAATTCCTGACCAAAATGAATAATAGCCATCGGGTTATAGTTTATGCATCAACCCATCATGGAAAAAATATGAAAGCTGTATCTTGAGACAATTTTTGTTGGAAGTGCAGATTAACAAGTCTAACTCTATATGCGCCTTCTAACATCAAATTTTCTAACGCGAGTAGCTCGGTTCGACAAAAATTTCACATAAAACCTTGTTATTCTATGGTGGGAGTCATGTTCTTCAATGACAGAATCTGCACACGTAGAAGTCACTGGGATCATATGGTCACTTCTAAATATATTTTTTAGTTTTTCTTGACAGAGTTATTGTTAGTTCAATATCCTGTTATAGTCTACCAATTAAAGTCAGACACAAACCCCGCACTTGTTTTACAATTGAATGGAGGCAAACGCGAAATTTAAAATAAATTTAAAAGTAAGAATAGTTTGGGGGTTTTATTATTTCAAATATAACTATTCCGATTCTATATTTTTTAATATCAAAAGATAAACTTTACATCTTCGGGGTAAAGTTCAATAAAATTTGTTTTAATAAAATGTATTAATATTTATGCATTTTAGTTTGCATCAATTCCGTATTGTAAGTCCATATCAATGCTTCTATTCTTCATGTTCCCTGGCGTGACTACCACAACACGTACTGGCACCCGACTTGGTTATTATTTCAAGCATGCTATTGTATGGATGTAATTAAGATGGATGTAAGCATCACAGTCAAGTTAATTAAATTAACATCATGCGTCCAAACACAATTTTAAAAACAATTCTTAGTTGTTTTAGTTTTACCCTTGTCTTTCGATATGATGCACGCAAACACAAACCTATAACACGCACACAAAGATCTCACACGCATACACAAAGATCTAATGCTTTCTCAAACCTACTTGTATTACCACACACAAACCTCACACACGCACATACAAACCTCTCTCTCTCTCTCTCTCTCACACACGCACATACAAACCTCTCTCTCTCTCTCACACGCACATACAAACATCTCTCTCACACACACACAAACCATACACATGCCCACACCGATGCCATAGCTTTTTTTTCTGGAATGGCATTATTTACAAAGCTCTTGATAACAATGACCTGTGGTGACCTGGTCTCGATGACCTAACTCCAAATATACGTCACATCCGTTATTGTTTGGTGTGTGTGTGGTTTTTTTTTCAGGGTTTTCTAGTTGTTTTTGTGTTCGATGTTTGTTCTTTTTTTTTTTTAGGTCGTGTGTGTTTGTTTGGGGGGGGGGTATTTTCATTCACAGATTGAGGGAGTGACAGCGAGGTAGCTCTTTATTTGAGAGCCATATTCTCTCCCCTACTTCCCACCTCTGAGGCTATCAATCAAACTTAACCTGCAGCTGTCTAGGCAGGAGCTTTATCGATAGTATTACCATATTGATCTCCCCTGAGACCGGGTGTTTAAGAACCGCAACTAAGTTTTTTAAAATATTTTTTTAAGGTAAGACGGTGTTCAAATAAAACTTACCTGGTTGGTGATAAACAGGGTTAGATAAAAGGAGAGAACGAGAGAGAAAAACAAGGACAGATGGAGGGATGGTCCAGAAAATGGGGCACAACTTATAAGACTTACTGGTCCCTTTTCTATTTGTTAGCTCCCTTGTTCATTAGTCGCAAATGAATAGTTTTTTTTTTTTTTATCTCCCTCACTCCAAACAAGACCAAAACGAAGTTGTTGTTGTTTTTCATTATAATTTTCTCAGTGGGATGCTAATGTTTGACGCAGTCAGAGTTCAATGACTTTGACAAATAACGACACTTTACCGCCTCACTTCCATAAGGTTGTCAAACGTTTAGAGCTCTGGTATCTGATGAAAAGCGCCTGTGGCAGATAGACCAACCTGTAGCTGATAGACTAACCCATGGCTGATAGACTAACCCATGGCTGATAGACTAACCCGTGGCTGATAGACTAACCCATGGCAGATAGACTAACCCATGGCTTATAGACTAACCCATGGCTGATAGACTAACCCATGGCTGATAGACTAGCCCATTGCTGATAGACTAACCCGTGGCTGATAGACTAACCCATGGCTGATAGACTAACCCGTGGCTGATAGACTAACCCGTGGCTGATAGACTAACACGTGGATGATAGACTAACCCATGGCTGATAGACTAACCCATGGCTGATAGCCTAACCCATGGCTGATAGACTAGCCCATGGCTGATAGACTAACCCGTGGCTGATAGACTAACCCATGGCTGATAGACTAACCCATGGCTGATAGACTAACCCGTGGCTGATAGACAAACCCGAGGCTGATAGACTAACCCATGGCTGATAGACTTACCCGAGGCTGATAGATCAACCCATGGCTGATAGACTAACCCGTGGCTGATAGACCAACCCGTGGCTGATAGACTAACACGTGGCTGATAGACTAACACGTGGCTGATAGACTAACCCGGCCCACTACAGAAATGTATCTGCATAGAGTATTTATATTATTTTATGACGCTCCGAGTAACACGGTAATCTACTAAAGAATATTTCTAAACTCAACATTTCTCTTTATGTTTCTCTTTCTATCTATCTATCTATCTATCTATCTATCTATCTATCTATTTATCTATCTATCTATCTATCTATCTATCTATCTATTTATTTGTCTATCTATCTATCTATCTATCTATCTATCTATCTATCTATCTATCTATCTATCTGCCAATATCTTTTTTTCACCCTCTCTCTCTCTCTTTATCTATCTCTCATTTGTCTCTCTCTCTCTCTCTTTATCTCTCTCTCTCTCTCTTGTCTCTCAAACTCTCTCTTTCTCTGAGTTTCTTTCTGTCTCTTTCTTCCTAGCCATTACTATTTTTTCACGTCCGGATTTTTATTTTTTAAAAGATTTATTTAACCAATATCAATAATATTAATCTTCAATTTCTTCAATAATCGAACAAGTGAACTTACAAAAACCTATATTTACTCTCGTCTATTAAAGGCGCCACGTTTTATACATGACATTATTCAAAATTAATAATTCCCACAATCTTAAGAAATTCAAATTCACCCAACTTTTGAATTCATCTCATTTCCTGCACCAAAAATAAATAGTAACAGAGTTTGTTTTTTGTTTTTGCACATCCACAAAATATTTTTAACAGTTTAACATTAAGCACTGTGGTTGTACAAACCAAAAACTACCAAAGCTGCTAAACTAACAGAATTAATACTACTCACCATTACAAAAATGTGCACCTCAAATTACGGAACAATCCAATACACGAACAAAATGTTGAACTAGTCTAAACCAACGAAACAAAACTCCAGTCCTCGATTGAATCAGTTCCAGTGACTAGACCGCCTTGTCTCCCCTGTCACAGGGTTGTCAACAACACGTTATGAGCAGACCTGTGGTACCGGGCTGTGGGGGAGGTGGTGGTGGTAGGTGAATGGTGTAACAGGTAGTGAATAGGTGCGTGGGAGGGGGTGGGTCTAAGAACAATAACTCTGGTGTATATTTTTTCAATTTGCAAGAATGGATAGGCTAAATAAAGGTATCATGGGGGAAAAAAGTTCTATAACAGATCTATACACATACGAACATACACACACAAACACACAACACACAAGGAAACATACGAATACACACGTAGCGTTTATTTTTTTCTACCGTTCAAACTTAATATTATATGAGAGAGAATGTAAGCTGAAAAAAACTTTGAAATATGAAACTACCTTTTTGTAATAACTATGTTCTAAATGAGACAGACTTTGAGATCTGCGAATATTTCATAACTTATGTCTGTGTCTTAACTATGACATACTTTGAAGTAAAATGTAGGCTGAGTGTAAGTGTATGTGTCTTAAGTCTTAACTGTAACCAGAGGCGTCACTCGGGTTGGTGTCACCCGGGGCGGTAGCTCGTAGTGACTTAAAAAGAACTTCCCCGAGTTTTACAGTGTCAAATAACAGAAATATACAGAATTTTACATTTTGGTGTCACCCCCCTAATGGTTGCACCCGGGGCTGCCCGCCCCCAATGCACCCCTCTGGTGACGCCACTGACTGTGGCATACTTTGAGATTTCACATCATCTATAAACACTGCGTGTTCCTTAAATATTGCAACCTAATTAGAAGGTCGATTCGTTGTTTATCGATCAACTGTACTGTGAATATTACATACCTATGTACCAAAAGTACATCAATAGAATTATCTTTATAAATTGACAGATCAAAATTAGATCACTACATTTATGGTTATAAAATGACGAATCGAAAGTAGATCCATAGATTTAAGTTTATAAACTGACTGATGAAAAGAAGTTCTAAAGGTGTAAGTTTATGAAAAGATCAAAACCAGATCACTAGATTTATTTAAGGTTTAAAATTACAAATCAAAAGTATATAAATAGATTTAAGTTTTGAAACTGAAAAATCATAAGTAGAACTATAAATTTAAGTTTATAAACTGATAGATCAAATGTTTAAGAAGACTTCATTGTCCAGCCTTCGATCACCTTTCTTAGGCTCATATAGCAGTGGCTACAAAGCACGACATTGTTTTAGCAAACGAATAATACTTATATGTTAATATATTTTCTAGATCCTTAAAACAAATTAATTCTAAACGTGAATTTCATCTACTAATTTATGAAAGAAGCACGCTAATTTTAAAAAAAGCCTTGAAAAACAATACTGCACCAAAAATTACTCCGTTCGAACGTCCCCATAAAAGTTTTCAATATGGAAAGAAATTAATAAAATAAAAATATTTTAAAATAAATTAAAATAAATGAAAGTTCTGTATTACATTATTTTTTTATTCTGATGTGTATTTCTTCAAAAATTAATAGATTTCAGCTGAAAAATAATTATTTTGAAAACTTCCTTCATTTTTGACCGGTTAATGCACTAGTTGAGATATATAATTAAACCAAAAATTTTCATCAGGACCATCTCAGTGATATGTGGTATGTTATACCAATGTGTTTACTCTTGCATACAAAATATGCATATTCTAGTACAGGTCTCACCAATGTGAGGTAACATTTTAGTTTTATATCTCTATTACATTTGTAAAAGTTCCTTTTTTTAAGCCTAAGGTTTTGTTTGATTATTTTAATAACTTCATTGACATGGGGATTCCATGATAGTTTATCATTTATTATGACTCCTGAGTATTTTCCATTTTTAGTTTGGGTTAGTTCATTTCCATGAATAAAATATTTAGAATTTATTTTCTTTGTTACTCTTAGCAGTTGACACTTTTCTTGGTGGAAAGACATACTCCAGTTAGTTTCCCATTCATCCATTCATCCAAGTCCTTTTGTAAAGTTTTGCTTTCTTGTTCTGATTTAATAGTTCTATAGATTATGCAATCATCAGCAAATAACCTAACTTTTTCTCCTGTTGAGATGTTGTTTGGTAAATCATTTATATAAATTAACAAGAATAATGGACCTAGCACGGTTCCTTATTTACCTATAGTGGTGCAGAATTAGATCCATTAATTATAACAGTTTGCTCCCTACCTAAATACGGTGCTTGTTTGACGTCCTTAATTCATTTTATACCTTTAAGTAGAGGCTATATACCGTGCTTGTTATGCCTGTATTTAGAGTCTATTTACCGTGCTTGTTTGACGTTATTATCACCTGTTACGCCTGTATTTAGAGTCTATATATTGTACTTGTTTGACGTCATTATGGCATGTTATGCCTGTATTTAGAGCCTATATACCGTGCTTGTTTGACGTCATTATCACCTGTCTATGCCAGTAAGTAGAATATATATACCGTGCTTGTATGACGTCATTATCACCTGCCATGCCTGTATTTAGAATCTATATACGGTGCTTTTTCGACTTCATTATTACCTGCAATACCTGTATTTAGAGTCTATATACCGTGCTTGTTTGACGTCATTATTACCTGTTATGCCAGTAAGTAGAGTCTATATAACGTGTTTGTTTGACGTCATTATCACCTGTTATGCACACGTATGAATCGAACAGATTATTTCCAGGAAACACTTAAATGGTAAAATTACATTTTTGTTGAACTCTTTTCTTTTCTGCTTCATACATTTTCAGTTCGCTCAGCGCTACCAGGACTAAACCCGTAATGTCATTTGTAAAAAGACGGGGGAAGGGGATTGAAAGCTTTTTATTATAAACCACATGACATGTTAGGGTAGGCTGATTGGGTCATGAGCCACCGATCAGATCACTGGTAGAGTAGTGGAGGTCGATAATTGTTGCGATCAATGAAGAATGTGAGTTCGTCACATATCAGACTAGTTAACTGTACCAAGAGTACTAGACCCTCACTGACTGTTAGTTTAGTGTGTACTATGTTGGTATTTGGCGAAACCTCAGCCCTAGTGTGAATGAGACTAGTATGTAGACCACATCTCATCATTAGTGTAAATGAGACTAGTAGGTAGATGTATTTATTTATATATACTATGAATACTAGAGTAAATGAGACCAGTAGACAGATCTACATACTATGAACACAAGTGTAAATGAGACTAGTAGGCAGATCTACATACTATGAACACTAGTGTAAGTGAGACTAGTAGGTAGATCTACATACTATGAACACTAGTGTAAGTGAGACTAGTAGGCAGATCTACATACTATGAACACTAGTGTAAGTGAGACTAGTAGGTAGATCTACATACTATGAACACTAGTGTAAGTTAGTCTAGTATATAGACTACATCTCAACATTAATATAAGTGAGACAAGTATCAGGGCCGGTCTAAGCCAATTTGAGGCCCTAGGCGAAGTGAATTTGGTGGCCCTAAATGAAAGTAGAGAAATACAAAAAAAAAATATGGAAAGATTCTAGGCGGCTGCATAGTTTTCCTATGCCTAAAGCCAGCCCTGCAAATATGTAGACCATATCTCAACACTAGTGTGAACGAGACAGAAATTTAAACCACATCTCAACACTAGTGTAAATGAAACTAGTATGTAGACCACATCTCAACACTAGTGTAAATGACTAGTGTAAATGAAACTAGTATGTAGACCACATCTCAACACTAGTGTAAATGAAACTAGTATGTAGACCACATCTCAGCACTAGTGTAAATGAAACTAGTATGTAGAACACATCTCAACACTAGTGTAAATGAAACTAGTATGTAGACCACATCTCAACACTAGTGTAAATGAAACTAGTATGTAGACCACATCTCAACACTAGCGTAAATGAGACAAGTATATAGACCACATCTCAACATTAGTGTAAACACCTCTCTAGAGAACTTTTAAGTAACTAAATCTCAAATTTTACTCACACTAAACAAAGATTTATATATTTTTTTAAATTTAGAATCAACGTCCAGATCGATGGTTAATGTATTTGTAAATGATCCCATAAGTAACATTGTTTGTGGTCTTGAAAACATAAAACGAATTATTTAAAGTTTTAAAAAATTAAAGCTAATTTTTTAACTTAGTGGTGTCTTTTTGTTTTGTCATAGTAAGATATTTTTGGTGTCTTTTATACCAATTAATTTACTAACTGGGATTATTATGAAACTGATGAGCATTATGCAACGGAATGATATATTTTCACACACATCGCATCATGTTGTCATAAAAGAATAGAAGAGACAAATAGTAATCTTGGTCCACAACCAGCCAAAGTAGCCCCTAAAGTTGCCTTATCTAAAGACTTTCTCCATATTAAACTAACAACTTGCCCACAGTTGCCCTATCTTACGAATTGCCCAGAGTTGTCCTATGTAACAAATTTCCCACAGTTGTCCTATGTAACAAATTGCCCAGAGATGTCCTATCTAACAAAGTGCCCACAGTTGTCCTATCTAACAAATTGCCCAGAGATGTCCTATCTTACATCTTGCCCACAGTTGTCCTATCTAACAACTTGCCCAGAGTTGTCCTATCTTACAGCTTGCCCAGAGTTGTCCTATGTAACAAATTGCCCAGAGTTGTCTTATCTTACAACTTGCCCAGAGTTGTCCTATCTTACAACTGGCCCAGAGTTGTCCTATCTTAAAACTTGCCCACAGTTGTCCTATCTTACAACTTGACAAAAAAGTTCGCATTTGTAACTGTCAGAGGTGAAGGCAGGTGTGAAGCAGACTTGAAGTTTTTGGCTCTTCTTTTCCTTAGCACTTGCCAGGCAGAACAATATTTACTTTCTGATATTAAAAGCGTGTACCTGAATTATTATTTTTTTTTTTTAATAAATGAGACTAACTAAGCTCAACCAACGCCCTCATGGTCTGAGATATGAAGACTCTAAGAGAGACTGTAATTGGAATAATCGGAAAATAAATATAAATATTTTATCTGAAAAGTGCACACAAAAAAAGTATTAAATTCTGCCATTTCTCACTCTACTCCAGAGAGAGGAGTAGGCCTAACATACTTTGACTATAAAATGTCCATACAGCAACCTTGGTTTATGATTTTAACTTGTGATTGATTTCTGTCTTCATCTCTTGAATTGAGACTTCACTTAAACTTGTGATTTATGACTTAAACTTGTGATTTATGACTTAAGCTCCTGATTTCTTATCACACCCTAGAGGGCCGGAATTTCTAAACTATCGATTCTCAAACATTTTTAAAATGGGGTCATTGGTAGATCTTCTGCAGATAAGCTTACAATTTCGCTTTCCCAAATGCTCAAAAACGCATACAACAAAGTGACGAGCTCTTCAACCAAATTCATTTACTAATGCTATGTTGTCTTTAAAACCGCGATGTATTCTAGGTTAAGAAAGCAACAGTCTTTGATCTCCAACAAGTTAGTAGGGCGTCAGATCCTGGCTTATGAATGTTGACTGCCTCGAAATGACTAATCGATAAAATCAATAACCAATGCGGGCATTAGATCGAAGTTACCAACACACAAAGAAGCAAGGGTAGGTCGTAAGAGTGTAAGTTAGTCCAACACTGCAAATAATTAATTGAGAGGGTATGCTGTGAAGATTGCAGTCAACTGTTCATTTAATCGCCTAGGAGATCTAGAATTGTCAAAATTTAAGACCTTTTAATAAAAAAAACAAAGAAGCATATTTCTATATTTAATGAGTTACAATACAATCGCCATGTGGGTTTACGTTGAATAAGTTAAAGCATGCTGCTATTGACAGTCATATAATCGAATGTGTTCACACAAGGGGGTGAAGGGTAACCGTATCGTATATCGTCTAGACACGGAACTATTTGCATTTTCTGGTCAATATTTGAACACATTTCTTGTAGTTTCTGCTGTAGGACGCGCGGGACTAAACTTGTATTAAAAATGTTCATTGTAGGTAAACTTATTTAATCATTATCAAGACCTAAACAGAGAGATCAGTTTAATCACGCCGTAATAGTCTAAATACAAATAAAATTTGTTTGAATTTTAATCTTCAAATAAAAATTTGTGATCGCTTCTTTATTTAGGAATAACGTAATGTATATTGACGTTTCTATTGCAAATTGACGTGGAAGATGTCTCTTGAATTCGTCGAACTTTCTCCTTACGTCCACAGGCCAAGAAGTCACATTTCAATCTACTGGTCAACAATAACCGTATTTCTTAGCTTACTTTTGAAAAATTCAACAAACTTTTGAAGATCTCGGTGTGTCGGTCAAGATTTCCCCTGTGGGGTCAATATATCGGCTTTGTATTGCATGAATTATTAGTAATGTTACGGACTTGTAGTTCAAGATTTTAGAGAACTTAAAGACTTAAGCCTAGGGGTCAAGACCAAAGCCTAGTTGTCAACACTATAGTCTAGAGGTCAAAACTATAGCACAGAGGTCAATACTAGGGCCTTGAGGTCAATACTATGGCCTAGTCATCAATACTATAGCATAGAGGTCAATAGTATGGCCTAGAGGTCAAGACTATAGGATAGAGCGCAAAACTATAGCATAGAGGTCAAGACTATAGCTTAGAGGTCAACATTATAGTCTAGAGGACACGAATTTAGCATAGAGGTCACGACCATGACCTAGTGGTCAATAATATGGCCTAGAGGTCAAGACTATAGCATAGAGCGCAAAGCTATAGCATAGAGGTCAAGACTTTAGCCTAGAGGTCAATGCTATAGTCTAGAGGTCAAGACTACAGCATAGAGGTCAAGACTATAGCATAGAGGTCAAGACTTTAGCCTAGAGGTTATAATTTAGATTAGAGGTCACGAATTTAGCATAGAGGTCATACTTTAACCTAAATGACAAGATTTTAGTCTAGAGGTCAATACTTTAGTGTTGATGTCAACATCGTGTTTATAACAACCTATGACCAACATTTTTTAGTCAATGGCTCTTTCAAAGACTGAATTGTACAACACTAAATGTGGGAGCCACTAGTTAACATACAACCATAAATGTGGTAGCCACTAGTTACCGTACAACACTAAATGTGGGAGCCACTAGTTACAGTACAACACTAAATGTGAGAGCCACTAGTTACCGATCAACAATAAATGTGGGAACCACTAGTTAACATACAACCATAAATGTGGGAGCCACTAGTTACCGTACAACACTAAATGTGAGAGCCACTAGTTACAGTACAACACTAAATGTGAGAGCAACTAGTTACAGTACAACACTAAATGTGAGAGCAACTAGTTACAGTACAACACTAAATGTGAGAGCCACTAGTTACAGTACAACACTAAATGTGAGAGCCACAAGTTAGCGTACAACAATAAATGTGGGAGCCACTAGTTACCGTACAACAATAAATGTGAGAGCCACTAGTTACAGTACAACACTAAATGTGAGAGCCACTAGTTACAGTACAACACTAAATGTGAGAGCAACTAGTTACAGTACAACACTAAATGTGAGAGCCACTAGTTACAGTCCAACACTAAATGTGAGAGCCACTAGTTACCGTACAACACTAAATGTGAGAGCCACTAGTTACAGTCCAACACTAAATGTGAGAGCCACTAGTTACCGTACAACACTAAATGTGAGAGCCACTAGTTACAGTACAACACTAAATGTGAGAGCCACAAGTTAGCGTACAACAATAAATGTGGGAGCCACTAGTTACCGTACAACAATAAATGTGGGAGCCACTAGTTACCGTACAACACTAAATGTGGGAGCCACTAGTTACCGTACAACAATAAATGTGGGAGCCACTAGTTACCGTACAACAATAAATGTGAGAGCCACTAGTTACAGTACAACACTAAATGTGAGAGCCACTAGTTACCGTACAACAATAAATGTGGGAGCCTTTAGTTACCGTACAACACTAAATGTGGGAGCCACTAGTTACCGTACAACAATAATTGTGCGTGTCACTAGTTGAGTTTTTAATCCTGTCAAGCTTGAGATCCATTAAATTTTTACTGATTGTTTGAACACGCAAAGTGTCCTTGAGAATTCTTAAGTGGATCTCAAATGGTAAAATTTCTCAAGTGGGTCTCAAAGGGTACAATTTCAAAAATTGATCTCAAATGGTAGAATTTTAGAATTTGAGTTCAAATGGAAGAATTTTTCAAGTTTTCAAGTGGATCTAAAATAGTGGAATTTCTCAAGTGGATCTCAAATAGAAGAATTTCTTAGTTGACCTTATATGGTACAATTTCAGAAATTGATCTCAAATTTTAGAATTTCACTAGATTCAATTAATATGTATGATATATTATAATTATTTATTTATTTATTCATAGTGTAATTCAAACATATATGTGTTTATTGGCGATTAATTTTATTCACCTTGAAATTGTTGATTATATTTTACATACACAATGATTATATATGAGCTGTAACTGAAATTTTAGCTCCACGGAATAGAGCTTGCCCCAAACTGAGCGAGACCTAGCAGTCTCACCTACTCAGCCCCGACCACCCCCGTGATGGCTAGAGTGACCCAGTTTGAGCCACGAGCCATGGCTACTGTTATTATTTACTGCACCTCATGCCAGAAGTGCGTCATGCATCATTGGTTTACTAACCCAAACTGCAGTCACGCACAGATAAGGAGACTTAACAAACAGGGCTTGGGGGGTAAGAGGCGGGGCGTACTGAGTTTGTTGTGGTGACATGGTGATGTTGTTAACTATGGCGTGGTTTGAATTGTGTTTAACGGTAGCCGGAGTAGCTAGCGTGATATCAA
This sequence comes from Radix auricularia, assembly GCA_002072015.1. Lineage (NCBI taxonomy): Eukaryota > Metazoa > Mollusca > Gastropoda > Lymnaeidae > Radix > Radix auricularia. The sequence continues at coordinate 358,600 of MUZC01001745.1, read as the reverse complement.
GTGTGATAAATTGTGTGGGGTAGACAGTGTGTTGGGTAGACAGGGTGTGGGGTAGACAGTGTGTGGGGTAGACAGTGTGTGGGGTAGACTG
>MUZC01001745.1:325924-358219 GCA_002072015.1 Radix auricularia | reverse complement strand
GGTGGGGTAGACAGTGTGTGGGGTAGACAGGGTGTGGGGTAGACAGTGTGTGGGGTAGACAGTGTGTGGGGTAGACAGGGTGTGGGGTAGACAGTGTGTTGGGTAGACAGGGTGTGGGGTAGACAGTGTGTGGGGTAGACAGTGTGTTGGGTAGACAGGGTGTGGGGTAGACAGTGTGTGGGGTAGACAGTGTGTGGGGTAGACAGTGTATGGGGTAGACAGTGTGTGGGGTAGACAGTATTTTGGATAAATTGTGTGTATGGTAGAGAGTGTGTGGGGTAGACAGTGTGTTGGGTAGACAGTATTTTGGATAAATTGTGTGTATGGTAGACAGTGTGTGGGGTACACAGTGTGTGGGGTACACAGTGTGTGGGGTAGACAGTGTGTGGGGTAGACAGTGTTTGCGGTAGACAGTGGGTGGGGTAGACAGTGTGTGGGGTAGACAGTGTGTGGGGTAGACAGTGTGTGGGGTAGACAGTGTGTGGGGTAGATAGTGTGTGGGGTAGACAGTGTGTGGGGTAGACAGTGTGTGGGGTAGATAGTGTGTAGGGTAGACAGTGTGTTGGGTAGACAGTGTGAGGGGTAGACAGTGTGTGGGGTAGACAGTGTGTGGGGTAGACAGTGTGTGGGGTAGACAGTGTGCGGGGTAGACAGTGTTTGCGGTAAACATGAATTAATCGTTAATTTCCATTAAAGCAAAACATTTAAAGGGAATTAACAAAACAGTCAATGACATTTTGTGTTTTATTGAGTTAATTTCCCCTGTCTCATTAACATAGAAAAATATATTTTTAACTTTTTAGACTGTTGTACTATGTTCTTCAGCGATCTGTGATCTGGGCTATTATATTGTTTTTTTTTTTTTTTTTCAAAAAAATTTGAAACAAAAAGCGATATATTTTCTTAAATTTTAATAGAATTTTTGTCCATTAAAATTATTTTAATCGATATGTCATCAATACAATTTTTAACGATTAATTGAGAAATTAGTCCTTAATTTCCACAGCCCTAATTTTATTAAATCCTTATATTGAGGCACACTTTACAAGGAACGTGTAAACATTGCTACTTTGGCTGTTTAGTTGTAAGGGATTCCTTTTTTAAAAATAAAAATTGTTGGTACAAATTTCAAATTATTAACTAGAATCTTAAATATTGAAAATATTTTTTTTAAATCAGAGTCCCCTTGTCAATGTGCAGATCGGACATGTGTTAAAATGCCTCAGAATTCGTTGATTGTGTGTACTATACATGCAATATGTGCGGCTAAATAAATATCAACATTCCATCTGAATCAGCGGTTCTCAACCTAGGGGTTGCGACCCCTTTGGGGGTCGATCAGCCCTTTCCCTGGGTGTCGCCGGGGCTCAGACTGTGGGTGTCCTAGAAGCGGCGCTGCCGGTGCGGCGATGCGAGCGGCGGGCGCAACTTACATAGGACTGTTCTCTCTCTCCGGTCTTTCTCTGCAGGCAGCTAATCGGAATCGAGAATTAGGCGCCGCCGAGTGCCACTAGGCCTTCCGGCCCCACAAGGCGACGGATGGCTGTTCCATCAGCTACGCCCTCTGACCTACCGCACATGCGTGGTAGTCGGATCAGGGATGGCTGCAGCAGATGGAACAGCCGTTGAAGGTAAGATCAGACAACACTTGAATTATTATTCATCCGCTATTTGCATATATTTTTAAAAATTACATAACAAAGCATCCCATTACAATGGATCGTGTAGAGAAGATGCCTAAAAAAAGAAAATATTGTGATGATTTTTTACAGTATGGTTTTAGTTCAATAATTACGGCAGGAATTGAGAAACCGCAATGTGTTATTTGTTGTGAAGTTCTATCAGCCGAATCTATGAAGCCTAACAAACTAAAACGCCATTTTGATAGCAGGCATCCAAGCTTTGCCAGCAGGGATATCAACTATTTTAGAAGCAAAGCTGATGCACTCCAGAAAGCCAGACTTGACACTGGTGGCAAGTACTACAAACAAAATGCAGCAGCTGTTGAAGCTTCATATCTGGTGGCTCTCAGAATCGCCAGAGCTATGAAACCTCACACCATTGGTGAGGATTTACTGTTGCCAGCGGCCAAAGACATTGTTCGAGTTATGATCGGAGACGAATTTGTTACAAAATTGAATGCAATTTCCTTATCCAACGACACTGTCCGCAGACGATTAGATGACATGTCTGCTGATATTCTTGGCCAGGTAATACAGGAAATTAAATCTGCTCCACTTCCAATATTTAGTTTACAGCTTGATGAATCTACAGACGTGGCAAACTGTTCACAGTTAATGGTTTACGTGAGGTACATTATTGATGGCGACTTTAAAGATGAGTTTCTTTTTTGCAAACCCCTTGCAACAACAACTACTGCTCATGATGTATTTAATACAGTTGGTTCATTTCTGAAAGAGCATCAGATTTCTTGGCAAAAGTTTTGTGGTATATGCACAGATGGTGCTCCAGTTATGCTAGGATGTCGATCTGGATTTCAGCGTTTGGTTCTGAATGAGTCCCCAAAAGTAATCGGAACTCACTGCATGATTCATAGGCAGATATTAGCCACGAAGACGCTGCCACCAGAGTTACAAGAAGTAATGAAAACCGTCGTAAGTTGTGTCAATTTTGTAAAGGTGAGCAGTTTAAACAGTCGACTGTTTTCGCAACTGTGCAACGAGCTGGATGCGCCACACAATGATCTGCTATTTCACACTGAAGTAAGATGGTTGTCAAGGGGAAAAGTTTTGAAACGTGTTTTTGAGCTCCGTGATGAACTCAAAACATTTTTTATTCAGAAGGCAAGACCGCAATTCGAAGCACTTTTCAGTGATAAAAGTATACTGCTGAAAATAGCTTACTTGGTTGACATTTTTACCATCTTGAATGAGTTAAATTTATCACTGCAAGGATCAAATGCAACTTGCCTTGATTTGTCTGAAAAGATTCGATCATTCCAAATGAAACTTCAGCTTTGGCAAAAAAAATTGGATAAAAATAATATTTACATGGTTCCTACCTTATCTGCTTTCATTGAGGAAAATGGCATTGAACCAGACAAAAAAATTACGATGATCATTTCTGTGAAAGAACACTTGCACATGCTTGAAGATGAAATATCGTCATACTTTCCAAATCTACCTGACACACCATTTGCACTTGCCAGAAGCCCTTTCACAGTTAAAGTTGAAGATGTCCCTGAGACAGCACAAGAGGAGTTCATTGAACTTATTATCAGCGATGCAGCGAAAACTGATTTTTCTACAATGCCAGTTACAAAATTCTGGATCAAGTATTTGCAGTCATATCCTGTTCTGTCTGAGACTGTGTTGCGCCTTCTTCTTCCATTTCCAACAACATATCTATGTGAAACAGGGTTTTCCAGCTTGCTGGTTATCAAATCTAAATACAGAAGTAGACTTGCTGTGGAAGATGATCTTCGCTGTGCTCTTTCAAAGACTGCCCCAAGAATTTCTGATCTGGTGAGAAGGAAGCAAGCTCAACCTTCACACTGACGTTGGCTTTGTATGCATACTGTTGCAAAATGTAGCAATGTAGTTTACTGTTGTTAAGCCTGTTACCCATGCTACAAGACAATATTTCATTTATTTGTAATTAGAAATAAATAATTCACAATATATAACTACATTTTGTCTTTGTGATTAATCACTATGCTTTAATTATGTTCAATTTGTAGCAATAAAAATACATCCTATATATCAGATATTTATATTGCAATTCATTACAGTAGCAAAATTACAGTTATGACATAGCAACCGAAATAATTTAATGGTTGTGGGTCACTACAACATGAGGAACTGTATTAGGGGGTCGCGGCATTAGAGAGGTTGAGAACCACTGATCTGAATCAAAGTAGAAGATTCACTAGGATTTTTTTTTAATTGCATTATTTTGCTCAATCAATGAAATGTAGTTATGCAAATATTTGTTTCCCAACAGTGACCTTTTGATTCTAGTGCTTGCTATATAATCATCATATACGGAATCTACTGGCCGTCACTCGTTGTTTTTGACAGCGTGAAGGCGGTGTCGAGGATATCATCTGACGACATTATGTCATACTCCCCATCAAATACTAGCGATGTGAATACGACAACATCTATGTACACATACTTGCTGTTTAAGATCGTCAATTTTGTTTCATAATAAATGTGCTTTGAAAATATGAATTAATGCATATATATATATACGTATATATACAAAAATATATGTGTACTAATATATATTTCTCTAAATACTTAATGAATAAATGTGGTTCAATGTGTAATTTCGTTTATAATTATAATCAAAATTCGTACATAAAACGCGTGTTGTAATTAACATATATTTCGCCAAATGAATACGCGTAAATTGATATAAGATATATATGTATATGTCTTTATCTGTTAGCTTTGTCTTGGTGAATTCAGTTCCTGTTTTTATTATTTCATTCCTTAATCAAATTGGAGGAGTCTCGCTATGTCCCCACTCTTCCAGCGCGCTGCTTTTCGTATTACCCACAACCCTGTCCACAGCTCTGTTCCCTGTTTCAACAAATCAAACCATACGGACGTCGTCATCACTGCTTTTAGTACTAAGTTGGAAAACTCTGAAATAATAAATTTCAAGTCCATCAACCTAAACTCAACGTAAAATTTTGACTGATTTTTTAATAAATTTATTATTTTTCTTCTAAATCCAATAAAAAGGGAAATAATTTAGCACAATTAAAGTTTAAATCCTCCTTTATGATTACTTACCCTGCATGACTCCGTTCGACGGTGTAGATGAGGGAAGGGAAATCATTGTACGTATTCAGTTACTTACCATGGACTCACATGAAGAATCTTGGGCGATCAAATATATTTTAAATTGTCATTGTAGAATTCTTCTGTTTACCGGTAATCCTAACTTTTTAATTTGCAACTGCTGAATCTAGAACATGTATATTTTACTTCTTTGAACCAGGTACGCCCATTGGTCTATTTCATAAAGCAACTAAAATTTTACTTATAGCCGATAAAAGTGTGTTGTTACATTTTTTTGTATGACAGCGCCGCAAACGGTGTTTCAGTAATGTCCAGTTTGATTCTTCAAATGTAGTCCAACCTTGTTGATCACGCCGTGTTATCAGAGATAAAGATGTCGTCATTATTGTGTTTGTTAATGATTCTGTCATAGAATTTGTTAATTTCTTTTGGTAATGAAGTCGCTGCCAATGAAGACTTCGTTTATGGTATATTTGTATATGTTGATAGGTTTCTTGCGTTTATTCTGGATGATAAAATTTACTTCTACATTGGTATACGAGGCGCAGTGAGCCAGACCTCGGGCTGGGGTATCGAACTATATTTGTTCACTTACTTATATTTCATTTCAAAAGCTTCTTTAAGAACTCTTTGTAAAAATACACTTTTATTTATATTTTAGCAAGAATACATAAATGCTACAAAACAATATTGTTTCATTTAAAATAATAATAAAGAGGTCTTCAAAAAGTTAATGATAATCAGCATCATGACCAAACATTTCCATGATGTAAAATAACGAGTCCAAACCTTTTTTTTTTTAATTTTAATTAAATTTTTTTATAAACGTCACTTTAAGTATTCATTTAAAGATGTAAATTCTTCCGTTTATTTCATTGCTTTAAAAATTGAAAGTTTAAATAATTCTTGTAAATCTTTCAATTGATTCAGGAACGTCAACAAAAATGTTACCTAAAAATAATTCTTCTCTGTTCCAATTATAGAAATGACATTCATACAACATTAGAGGCATAACAGCATTCACTTCACAGTCTATCTGGGCTGGTTCATTAGAAAATAACTAAAGCAGCAAACCATTAAGTCATACTTCAGATTTGATGTATCTAAAACACATTTAGCCCAAATAGTATTCTTGCATTCCATTAATAATTCATGGTACATGTGGAGGTTCCCACTAAAAATATTACTTAAATAAAATGTTCTAGTGTATTGTCCCTAGAAGTACTATGAAAATTTGAACACGTTAAATGCGAACATTTGGCCTCAGAACATCTGCTCGTACAATAAAAATATGGTGAAGACGTTGTAGTTGGCGTGCACCCAGCTGTCGCCGTAGCCTCCGTCCACTAGCATGACGTAGACCTGGTCACCGAAGCCCAGCTGGGCGATCGTCTGGGTCGAGCTGGATGGGTAGAAGCCGGCGTTCTTCGAGTCGTCTGCCCAGAGTGCCGCGATGGGCCGGTTGTTGATGTACACCCTGGCGTTGACCTTTGCCCCCGGGTGGGACATCAGATACAAGGAGATGACGTAAGTTCCGGGGATGGTGCAGATGAACATTCCTGTTGTGTTGTCGTAGTTGTCTGCCAGATCTGTGAATAGTTTAGTGTTTAGGGTTGTCAAATGTTTAGCGTTTATGGTAGTTGGGTTTTAGTGTTTAGGGTTGTCAGGTTTCAATGTTTAGGGTTGTCAAGTGTTTAGTGTTTAAGGATGGTGTTTCGTGTTTAGGGTTGTCAGGTTTTAGTGTTTAGGGTTGTCAGGTTTCATTGTTTAGGGGTTTCAGGTGTTTAGTGGTGTCAGTTGTTTCTTCTCTCCTTTCAGTCGTGCATCAACTTACTCTAGTGTTCGTGTTTTGGTTTTGTTATGGATATATTTGTAGCCGAGACTTCATACCCTGTTTACATGTTATCCATCTCGTAATATTTGTAACTGACTCTACATCAAGCTCCCAAGTAGAATACGTAAGACGAAATTCAATAAAAAGCTAAGTATTTTTCATAAGGATGTGTGGTCTTCGTTTACAGTTTATAGATTTTAACATGACTTATGCTATCAAAATGCGATCCAAATAGCCTTAAAAAAACATAAAACATGAATCTTAGCGTTTTGTTCATTTTTTCTAGTTAGTATAGCAAAGTTTTATAGAGTAAAGGTGTGGTTTTTTTATGATACACTTGACACATCAACTATCTTGACGATTGAGTAAGTTTTCTTGTGTCCCCATATATTTCTACAAATAAGTATCAATATACATAATTTGCAATGTATGCCCGTCCCGTCCGTGATTTTAGAAAGCAGCGCACCAAAAATAATTATTTTCGAACGTCCACACCAAAAATAATTATTTTCGAACGTCCGCATACAATAGTTAATTTGGAAATAAATGAATTTTAAAAAATTATAAAATAAATGAAATTTTTAAAGTACATTATATTTTTTCTGATGAACATTTGTTCCAAATAAATAGATTGCAACTGAAACATATTTATTTTGAAAACTTTTGACGGGTTTTACCCTAGTGATACAATAATTTTTCAATGACATTCATGCTTTCGACACATACAAAGTCATACATACAGATGCTGAGAGAGTCAATTTTACTACGATCGTCAGCGTCGAAAAACGTAGAGATGTATTTAACAATTTTGTTGTTGTTGTTTCTTTTGTTGTTGCTTTTTAAATTTATAATTGATTAAACACTTAAACAAAACAGCATGCGTTTGTTTATTTGTTAACTTCTGTATGTGCAGCCACTAAGTTCCAGACGCTCCTTCTTACAAAAGATCACTACTTCCTACAATTATTAATGGTTTATGTCTAGTATTGCATTTTAATTACTTGTAAATGTTAATACTGTCTTGGTTTTCCTGATTTGATCAGGCAACCCATTCAACGCACTAATTCAAGACTGAAAGAACGAGAATTAACATGTTCTTGCATACGAAATTAGCAAAGTGTTTTTATTTTTATCTGCTGTCTATCTGAGGGTTGTATTAGATTATCTAAATGTTGTATATCTAAGTCAGAATTATAATCCATAAGAAATTTAGTTATTTTCTATAAAGTTATGTTGTTGTTGTTTTGTTTTGTTTTTTGTTTTTTTTGTTTGTTTTTTTTTTGTTTTAAAATTATAACTGTATTTATAACACAAGTCTTTTTCCTCATTCACACAGTTCAATTTATAATTCTACAACACAATACAATAACGCATCCCTAGTGACATTTGTAGTAAATTGATGTAAATATTTAGGTCAAGGTCTCATTCCCCTGCTGGGAGTCCCCCTTACCCAGTAGTTCTAAATCAAACGGAATCATCGTATCTTTGGTGGGGCCGAAGTGGGACGTGAGAACCGCTGACACCGCAGCTTGTGACCTGGGTGGGACAGACAGGGGGCCCAAGTCACATGCGGGCCCCACGCAGGGGAGGTCAGTGTTGTTGCTCAGCATGACGTTGGTGTTGTTCTCACTGCCGCTGCTGATAGTGTTGTCGACGTTGATGCTGCTGCCGCTCTTGACGTGTTCGCTGCCAGCTTTTGTGTTTTTGTTGTCACCGGTTGAGGGCTTGGTATCTGGGTTTGGTTTCCGCAAACTGAAGTCTTGGACCATGTAGGCACTGATAGGGGGGACAACTGTATAGAGGGAATTAATTTGCATGTCATTTGTTAAAACTTTTAGTTATGAGGGTGCAAAGCTATTTAATTTTGTTTTATCAATGAGGTGTCTTTAAATTTGACTTTAAACTTGTAGAGAGATTAAGTCTCCCTTCAAACGTGAAACAAAATATTTAATGTGAGCAAGTTTTCAAAACTGCGTTATTTTATATTGTCAATAACTTTTTGAAAATTTGATTTTTGTAAAATTAAACAGACAATCTCATTAATGCAATATAATGAACTTAAAAACCAGAACTATGTACCTTAAATATGATTCCATATTGAAATAATTTTCACATACCAATATCCGACTCGATTGTTGAAGATGTACCGAAATGAGGCACGTCATCTGTTTTTGCGTCACTTCCTCTTCCAGCATCAATCTTTAGGTCACTCCCAGATGACGAGGCGGCGACGTGTGCTGACGATCCGTTGGTTGAAGCGCTTGTCTCGTGAAAGGAACTTGAGTGAAACGTTTGATTGACTTCAGGTACAAATATTTCAGCCTTTCTTACGTGAGCTTCTTTGGAGCTGTCTCCAACTGGGCTCATCTGAAACGATCCGTTACCTGTTTTTAAAATGTTGACCCCTGGATCCATTGTGGTTTGGAAATTGGTTTTGTTTGTGTCACTTTGATGAGAAGAATTTGTGTTGATTTCTCTTTCACTTTCGTGCTTCTCAGAAAGTCCCGAAAACGATGACGTCACATTAGTCATTGAAGGGCTGTAACTCTCATTACTCGCCGTCGTATCTCCATACACAGAACTGCTTGCAATAATCTCTCTTCTCGTCATAGTTGACTTTTGAACATCGTCAGAGTTCGTCAAATTAATTTTCGCGTCCTTAGTGACATTATTAGTAACGATGTTGTTACTTATGACATGGACCGTAGATGTATCGGTTGTAGTGTTACGTAAACTAACTGAATGGCTTTTTAAAAAGTTCTCAACAGTTATGCTATCGTCTAGCGGTGCTGTAGTGACTTCTCCCCCTCCCTTTTTAGGGAAATCATTTTCGAAAGCAGTGTTGTTTTCAAGCTCGATGTTTGGATTTGTGCTTACAGTTATTGTAATGGAAAGGGTGCTGTTTGCCACTTCGGCAATGTTTGGTACCTGGGGCGTGTGCGTTTGAAGTTTCTTGGCATTTGGGATGACTTCATTCTTCATCGACTGCGTGACAACTGAAGAAGTATTTTTGTTGGCTAAAACTGAACTGTTGCTGGCGGGAAATATTGTTACGAAATGAAACGAAGTTTCGCTGGATGATGTTAAAGTATTGTTGAATGTCGTCAATTCCTGGTTGAACTTTGAATTTTCATTGGCCAGCTGATCTGCTGTGATGTTTTTGAATGCCGTAGACACAATGTTGCCATGAGTTTCTAGAGAAGTTGTTTGGTTGTCGCTAACAGAGCCTACAATGAAACGCCTTGTTTTATTTCTGTCATCTCCTTCACTAGTTGAGTTTCCTGTCTCCTTCAAGTCTGTATTATTAGAAAACTCATTGTCGGGAATGCTCATAAGTTTTCGCGAAAAGTTTGAATCGGACAAAAATATTGTAGTCAAAGTTTTATGTTGAGGGTTCAGTGTGGGGGATAAGTTGTATTTTTCTGAAGTTGTATTTCGCTCCATTTTATTAGGAATGTCGTTCTCTTTTGAAGAGTTATCAGAATTCATAAAATGGTTATTAGCATTTGTGACGTTGTCAGGTAGATGTCTACTTCCTCCATCATAACTTTCTAGGATATTTGTAGTTGAATGTTCAATATTTAAACTGTAGCTTGTATTTATAGCTTCTAGGACGCTGTCTACACTTAGGGGTTTATTCTGCTCCTCGGTCACCTCTGCGGAATGATTTTGAGGTTGACTTTGTGAAGCTGCGCTGTTGACTGCCAGCGAACTGTTACTTTCATGAACGGAGCTCGACTGTGACGACTGGTTATCTCTGCCCCCATCTGTAATTGTTTCAGTGATGGCAGAGACCCATGAACTGTTGCCAGCGTAATGCAGGGTAACATTAAGGTGGGCTGTAGAGATGTTGACCACCTCTGGTACCTGGTGGACATCCATGACCTTACGACTGAGGTCTTCCATTGATCTCTGCACGTCATCTGCATCCAATGGATGGTCGGAGATGTTAGACCCATTTCCGGAGTGATCAGTAGTTTTAGGAATGTTGTTTTGCAATAGCGCTTTTTCTGAGAATGACTCCACAGAACCGTTTAAGACGCGGGGATGTAACAATTGGTCTGGAGGAAGTTTTGATTCAGACGAATTCACAAGAGATTCCAAATTGTCTCTGCCGTTTCCTTGTGGCACTATTTCGGCTAATGATATTTCAGTGTGTTCTTTGTCACTTATTTCTGACTTGTGCCTGGTTTCGTTGTTGGAAAATAGTTCATGTGATGATGTTATGTCATTGCTCTTATCGCTACTGTTTTTCCACGCATGATTGTCGCTGATCTGCTGGCTTTCATTGTTTTTATTGTTCACCTCATCAATTCTGATCAAGACCTTATTAGATTGGATATCTAATTTTCTTGATGTTACAGTAACATTTCCGTCTATAGTTGAAACGTCACTCTCATTATTGGTAAATGAAACCAGAGACACATTTTCTGACTTATTTAACGCTGGCGTACTTTCTCTGTTAAGAACAAAAGAAGCAGAATAAACCGTCGGAATTTTTTCACTTTTAGTAGGAATGACGTCATTTCGATTTGTTCTTCCATCAATGTGATTAGTATCTAAAGTCTTGTTATTTTCCAATGCTTCGTGTGTATAATTTTGTTCCGCTGAATGGAGCCTTATGTTCCGTGTAACGTTTGTAACAGAACCCACGGCGTCCATTGCGACAACATCCGAAGTGGTCAAGTTTTGTTCTGTAACATCTTGTAGAGAGGTTGTTCCAACCTTCTCAAAGCTAGACAACAACTCAACTCTCGTTCCATTTTTATGAAAAAAGCTAAAATTCGCTGTGGTCACGTGTTCAGTTGTCAATGACGAATTAATGGCTATGACGCTCTCCGTTCTAGCCTTTTGGTTGTCGAGGTTCTTCGAGTCACCACCGGTGTTGTTTGGAGATTCTTTGAAGGGCTGCAAGTCAGATCTTACATCATTTAGCTCCACTTTCCTTGTCTGTGTCGTGTCAGTGAAATTGAAGGTTGGTTGAGGAGCACTGCCGTTGTTTTCAGTTTTATTGAATAGGACATTAACAATTTCAGAATCTGGTTTTAATGTTTCGTGAAACATTTCTTGAACTTGTTCTATAGACGATACAGTTGCTACCGAGACGGGGCTTAAAGATTTTGGTGGTGACGCATCTTTTGCTACAGCAATTATTTTCGAAGCGACGTTTCTCAAAATTGGCATCGTGTCATCGTTTTGTTCTGAGGATGTGGAATCGATTGTGGCAACAATTAAAACAGCTCCATTTGAAGATACATCAGTATCGTTCTTAAATATCTCCCCCATTTCACTGATAGATTTTTCCAAGGTACTTAAAGTGTCCCCCGTTTCTTGGCTTGTTGGTATCGATATCAATATATCCTGGGTATGATTGTCTGTCATTTCTACTCTAGATATCTGAGTGGTGGTGACATTAGTATTAACATCCGTACCTTGTGTCGGGATCTTGTTCTGGTCAACCGATTCAGATTTATTAATCGCAGTAAGGTTCTCAGGGGAGGAACGCTTTTCTATTTTGCTCTCTCTCGTTTCATTTCTCCATTTGAAACCAGGGGAACCACTCTTGTTACTAGAGCTATCACCACTTTCAATTAAGTTGTCGATGTTAACGTTTTCCACCTGAAGTAGCGTCTCCTGATTTTTATGTACCAGCATCTGAGAATTCGCAGACATTTCAAGTGGCTTAATATCTATATCTGTTATTTTCGTCTCACCATTGAAAGTCTCATCAACAATCTTAGTGTTTTCCAAGTCAGAGTCTGATCGGACGTTTACTTTGTTCTCTTGGCTCGCTTCCCTGATAGTATCTTGATTAACGTTTTTTACATGCGCACTTGAGTCCCGGTCATTTTTGCTCTTATTTTTTTCCAGCCTCTCCGTGGAAACATCTGATTCGACGGGGTCGTCTTTCTTTTTATTTTGTTTTACTGACCTGACACCGTCCTTCAAACGTGAGTCCTTGAAGATGCCCAGAGGAGATGCGTTGACATTTTCTGTCGATGATATTTTGTTAACAACAGCTGGTGTCTGCTCAACGTAGTTTTCCAGAGTGTAAAATGAGTTCACGTCAGCGTTTCGTTCGCGTGAAAACTTACTTTCTTTTGGACTCATGGTGCGCTTTCCCTTTCTGTCCACGACTTCATTGTCTTCAAACAGCATAGCATCATCAACGCCGTAGTCTTTGTCGTAAAACTGCAGCTGCGGCTTCATACCCGACGGCGCGTAGTGACTGTCCGGGTCGTAGTAGTAGAAGAACATCGGTTTGTTTGTTTTGATGTCCCGGCTGGGGCCGACGTTGTTGAGCTCATTCCGATCTTTCCCGAATATCTTTTCGTAGTTCTTCCCGCGTTTGCTTTTCTGGACGTCGAGAAAATCTCTGTACTGGTCAGCGTTGTCGCTGATCGAGTGCCGGGGCAGTTCTTCTTCGCTGCTGAACCCGGATGGATAATGATACCCGTGGTACTGGCCGACGAACTCAGATGGATCGCTGTATCCACGTGGAGGGTCTAGACCTTCATCGCCGTATGGATTGTCGTCGATGTCATAGTTCTTCATCTTGTCGATGTGGACCAACATCCCGACGTCGTCATCCTCGGAGACTGGTTTTGTTCTCGTGTCAGTGTATTCATTTTCTGCTGACTCATCCTCCCAGTAGTTGTCCTCTTTTCGTTTCGCCAACAACCAAGCTGAAATCCTTTCTTCCAGGGTCAAATATCCGCTCGGAGCTTTTATTTGGGATTTTTTCTCTCTATTTTCTTCTTGGGATTTTGTCTTTTCAGAACTACCAGTGGTCTTTCCTGACAACTTTCTGGAACCTGCGATTCCTCTCTGCGTGTTTTTGCGTGAGATTTTTTCTGATTTAATCTTTGCAGTAGGCTCTGATCTAACTGAACGGATTTTAATATCACCATAGTCTTCTCCTACCACAGCTTTGAAGCTTTCCCCAAGAAAATCTCCTTTATCTAGCTCATCATTTTTCCCAAATCCACCAGTGTCCCAATCCAAGTCTGACCTTGAAGTCGAACTTTCAAGGACGGCACTGATTCTAAGTCCTTGTTTATTTTTTATATCATTTACACCAATTATGGTTTCCTCTGTTGCTGTTTCCTCGCCGTTCCTAGGCAAAATGAAAGCAGAAGAGCGCAAGATGCCGAAAACAATTATTAAAGCTGCAAAAACCATTCCTTGGACACTGATTTGTCTCTCCATTCTTGAACCAATCGTCCTTCTTGGCAGTGACATGCAGCTAATTGAACAGGTAAACATAAAAAATGAATGTGAACTTATTTAAGAAAATTTTAGATGTTTCTTTAAAGATTTTTATCTCTATTTTAATGTGTTAACATGTTGAGATTTTGTTATCACAGTGCTACATAAAATAAATATATAACATGATACTTGAATCTGTTAATATTAAAATATTTCTACTAAATTGAAAGAGATGATTATAACCAGCTCTCTAAACTCCTTAGTGTACAGTTCCAATAATTTTGATTATTTAGAGAGTATCCCTAAATTTAAAAATTAATAACTTATCTAAAATTAGGTATTAAGAAAAACATCTAAGTGATGGATGGTCATGTTACTATAACATGGCCTCGCAATTGGGTCGCCTTTTTTTTTAACGAGAGATAACTCGAGAAACAAACTACGATTATTTTAATAAAACAAAATTATTGAATAGCCATCGATTGAGACAATTTTTTTTTTAAAGACGCTACAAATATATAAAGTGTGTTTGATTTTTTTAATCCCGTCATCTAATGTAGCACTACAGCATCGAAGTAGCTTATTAACTACAGCTAAGACAAATTTGAAACTGAAGTAAGATTTTTTTTTAAAAAAAATTTAAAAATTCAGACCTCCAAGTGAACTTACGACTGTCCCTTAGTCTGCTACTCCTCTTTTCCTCCTTTACATAAGATCACGTTCGATAAAATGAGACAACAAAGAAATATTTAAATTCCCAGATTTTGTAATGGCTCACCAAATTTTTACAACGTCAGAATAACACAAATCCAACTGACCTCGACTGAACTGATCTTGAAATCCAACTAACTGATCAAGATCAAGGCGAGACTTGTGGCAGTGTCGGCTTCTGTCCCACCTGTGATTGAGCCAGCCTCACTTTCGAGAAACTTGCGTGACCAACAGACTTCTGAGCGTGGGGTCAGAGTTGGATAGGGCACCTGGGAGGTCACAGGCTGCTAAGACAAATATAGTCTACTAGTCGCCAGCTTTTATTCAGACAGCCATTGCCACTCCCGTGTATAATATGTACCGCACCCCTGGAAATGAAAACAATGCCCAAGTCGTTTTTGCACAATCCTTACGACTTAATTGGCTGAATGAGTAACAATGGAATTTCTTTCTTACACTCCTTAAATCTATATTTAAAAAAGAAAAACAACAAAAAAAAAACAAACATTTCTCCACTTTAAGATTTAGAAACTTTTTTAAAATAAAAACTCCTTTCACTTTTTGTTTAAACAGATATACGCAGTGTCGTATGTGAAGAGTGAATGGCAACTTTGTAGTAAAACAATAATTATGTATTCAGAAATTCAATGTATTACTGAATAAATTTTGTTTTGTACTTTTTAAATTTTAATAAAGTCATTTTTTATCTATTCTAATAGATTCACTGGCTCAAAGATAAGTTTAGTCATTAGCCGTTAAAACTTAAACAATAACATGACGAGTCTAATCATCAATTATACAACATTTCTTTTTCTGGTACCGATTGGCGGCATATAACAGGAGTAGTCACACGGCTTTTTATTTGAAGGTAGAGTTGAAGGTCATTGGAACGTTTGGAAGCAGACGTGTCCAAATTGCGGTCGTCTGCTGCTACCAGAGGAAAGTGTTCTATTTGTCAATTAGTGCGCTATTTGTTTTTAAGTCAAACATAAGGTGTAGTCTCTGGGGATGGGAAGACAAAGACATACAGGCTCCTCTCCCTCCTCTATCAGGAGACAGGTAAAAAAAAAAAAGATGGAGCCGGGGAAGAAAATAGAAGTTTATATGTTGAGCTTAAATGTTAAGTGAACTTTTCACACAGCAAAGTAGAAAACTAACATACATTCAGCTGGTTAAATAGAAGAATACAAACCACTTCCACAACATCATGATGGCTTCCCATGTTGCCATGGTGATGAAAGCCTCCAAACACAACAAGCATGTAATAAAACAATATCGCAAAACATAAAAATTGTCCAAACACAGGTTTGGTGACTGTCCAGGACTCAATTTAATTTTAAAAATTTCCGTTGGTCCCTTTAGAATAGTTCATCACAGAAATGTCTAACAACGTCATATTTTAAAGGTATTGTTCGGTTATAATAGGAAAAAAATGATGTAACTTTTTTTAAATAGATTAATTTGATAAGCTTTGTATTGATAACATTTGGATTGAATTAATAATTTGGTACATTCTGCCTCGACACTAAATAAAATTATTTTTTTTATAGATTGCTTATACTCTACCCCCTCTTACTTTCCTTTGTCACGATATTTGATAGTTCAACTGGACCATCTGAGTTACTGGTTTATATTCAGGTATATTATTTAAAGAAATAAATACCTTTAATTTTGCAAATTGTTTACTTATGTGTCTGTCCCATTTTAAAATAATTTTACTTCTAATTAAAAGTAAAATAAAAAGTAATTTTTTAAAGACTTTTGAAAATATCATTTTTATATTTTATGTTTAAAAAGCACTAATATGTTTGAATTTTTAATGAAATTTTGCATACAAATATTTGAATCGTTCAAAATCAAAGAGTAAAAATAAAATCGTTGTCTCTTAGATATCGGTAAATACTCAAGCGATGTTAAAATTAATTTCATTATTTGCCATTAAGATAATTAGTTGAGTCACAATTACTTTAAGCCCAACATTTTTATAAAAATTAGAATGCAAATATAACGTTTGTGCATGTTTACAAATAAAAATGATTTTTTAAATGAATTAATAATTATAATTATACTTCTTAGAGCATCCAATACAAAAAAAGCATTATGTTTTGTTTTGTGTTTGTTTGTTTTTTTTAAATGTTCACATATTCAAGAGGATGAAAACGACTAGCTGCGCCTCTGACACGATAAACAGCCCTGCTCTACTTGCACCTATCAGTGAGGGATGACCTGCCTTGTGCCTGGGGTCTGAAAGCCCTTATTAGTCGCCAAGAAAACGGGAGGCCGGGGCAGCTGTCAACGTTGTTCCCAAACAAACCATCACCTGGCAAACAGAGCGTGTTTTTGGGGGCATTTTTTATCATGTCCAACAAACCAGAGTTCTGTGAGCTATCGCTGTGTACGTCTCACTGGAGCACTGGTCTCAATGAAAGGAAGTCTGGGATGGTTGAGATCTTTAAAAAGGTCGGTGGGGGGGGGAGAGCATTTGTGGGGTACAAGGAACCGTCCTATGATATAACTATGAAATAGATATCTGGGAACGTGACGGAGTGGGAGAATTTACTTGTAATTTTTGTCAAATAAAACAGATTCACCTTTGAGGATTGTGCTCATATTTTTACGTGTCCACTGATATTCCCACTGGCGAACTTGCTGGTTTTAAAAAAAATACCATATTTTTTTACAATCTCTAGTCTTTAAAAAGAAATATTTGAAGTTTGTTACAATAAAAACTATGACCAACACAGAGCATGGGGGAAGGGGGCGTTAATATTCTCTACGTTGTTAATTCTCTGAAAAATCATGAAATATTTTATTGTTTTAACTCTTGAATGTCTTTCTTTGACAACGGAAGTCTTTAATCTGTGAAATGTATCATCTCTAAACTTTTATTATCGTTTACTTGCAGTGTGTATCTTTACATCTGTTGTCGTTTCACTCAAAATATACTTGATGGATATGTAGTCAAATAAATTAAAAATTATCTAGACTAGCCTAACATTTTTAGAAACATTTTTAAACTCCCCCCCCCCAAAGGGTCAACTTATGTTTAATTGTTTTAAGTACGATTGTTAAATGATGTGCGGAAATCTGATTATCGGTGTTGAAAGCGATAATCGGTTATAAAGTTTTCCATAACTATAATCGAATTAGATTTTTTTTTTTTTAAATCATTTCGGTACTGAAAAACATTTTCAAGATTTTCGAACTAAATTTATGCCGGTATTGCTGACACTTTCCTTCAATATGGCCGCCAAGGTGTTTTTATTAATTAGTTTTGAGCGCTCCGTGCAGAGTGTTTGTAAATTAATACATTTATAGTTAGGCGAAAATTGTTACGTCATTCAGTTAATTGAAGTCCGAAATCGACCAAAATATATACGTAATAAATGCAGTCTCTGTTGTCGAAGTCATAATTTAGGCTAGACATGAAATTCTAATGCCCACATTATGATTTGCGAGTGATGACATTTCGTTAATTACACCGGTTCCACACCATCTACGCCAGCCCTATAAACAGCCTTGCTTGGGACAGCATTTTTTAATTCAATGATAACTGTGACATCATTTCCTTATTCCACGTCATATTCGCCTTAAAAGAACATATTTCTATGACGTCAGGGTCAGTGGCGGATTTAGCTTTGTCTGCGTGGGGGGGCCAGGAGAATTTTAGGGGGCGCCGCAAAATTTTACTAATATCAGAGCATTGTGTAAATACTAGGGCTGTTAACGATTAATTTAAATTTAATTGTTAACTTTTGAAAAATTAACGATCAATTAATCGTTAATTTCGATTAAAGCCAAAAATTTTAATGTATGATGTCATAAGTAACGCTCATTTCACGTTCTTGTTGAAAATCTAAATAACACTGGAATGTCTCCTTTACATATCTACTTTTCACCAACTACGCAAAAAGACAAGTGTGTTGACATTAATTGGTTCAAGTGATGAGCGGATCTAATTGACAATATAACCAGCCGAGCTGAATAATCATTCACATGGAACTGAAAACTTAAACTGGTATGCTCAAAACGGTCTTGGCAAGGAATGACCTTATCGGATATCGGTGTTCATTAATTTTCCACCATTGTACAGGATTAATGGATTCAAGAACTTCCATCTCCATTTTGTAACGCAGTAATTCATCAGAAGAGCTGTCGTGATTTCTGTTTCAGAGTCAAACTCCATTACTGCCATTACCAAAATGTTCGTGTAATCTTCAGGAAATTATTTATCACCCGCATTTTAAAAAAAAAATAAAATTGTTGACTTTTTTACTTTAAATTATTTTTAAGTGATGGGTCGATTAATGGTTAAAAATAATTTAATCCTTAAAATTTTTAAGGATTGGTCGAGAAATTAATCGTTAATATCCGCAGCCGTTTTCAATACTAATTATTAGCCTACTAATTTAGTAAAATTTCCAAATTAACAAACAAGTCAAACAGAAGAAACAATATAAACAGATATGTTTTCAAAATAGTAACGTATATTTAATTCAGTAGTATATTTATTGATCTCAGAAAGAAACTTAGTTTATGCGAATTTATGTAGGGCCCTGAGCCTTATTTAAATTCCTTTCTACGTGGAGCGAAACGATTTATCGTTGATTCAAAGTCAACGTTCTCACCTGGATCACGTTCATTTGAAATTAATGCCAATCCAGACAGACGCTCGTTTGTCATTGTTGAGCGCAAATAATTTTGATGATTTTCAATCATTGATAACAGGAAGATTCAAGTAAATTTGTATAGAATATTGACAAACAAGAGAGACCTGATGCCATTTATTTTTCAATCAAGAATGGTAGAAACTCTTTAAGTTGTAGCTCACTAGATAGTGATGGACGTTGTGATGCATGCAAATTTTTAAAGGTATAATATTCAAGAATGCTTCTTCTAGGTTAATGTGTTTGTAAATTTTGCATCAACTTCGAAGAGGATCTTTATTTTCTTCCAACATTTGTGATGGATCAATACAATATACATAAATAGCTGCGCCCCTAAAGTCATTAAATCGATCATCTATTTATTTTAGAAGTGTATCCAAGATAGTGAAGTACGTTTCAGATTTAAAACTGTTTGTTGGATCATTAGCCCTTTCATCTCTACACCTGCCTTACTTTTATTTTCTGCAATTCGCGTTTCTTTAAATTTTGTTTTTAACATCTAGTTTGGAACAATTTTCGTTAATAAATTATTAGACATCTACTTTCAGAAAATTAAAAAGCTTGATCGCTTCTCATTTCAACAAACTTATTTCTTTCAACATCGATCAATCGTTTTGCAATTGCAATGTCAATACTTTTGAGCTGCAAGTGGTTTGATAACATGAAAATATCAACCAACTTTTGTACAAATAGTATCAGACAAAACAAAAGGATATTTTGTTATTAAGGCAGATAGTCCCATTGCTTCTGCTCTGACACTTCCTTTATGTTATGTCGATGGCCTTGAAATTATATCTTCTAGAGTGGCTAGAATAGCAGATAATGATCCAATAACTGCACCAACTGCATGCTTACAGCCTACGGCTTGCCCATCTTGTATCAAAAAGTCATTTCAGAGTATCTACTGTTGATTCATATTGAGATTTTCGATTTTTTTAAAAGAGTATGTAGACGTTGTAAACTAGACGTAAAGAATACCTTTCAGCTGTGCCAAAAACAACTGTATACATCACTGTTTACAGACATTGCTTTGATAGTGACCAAATTCAAAACATGAGTACAACAATGAACATAGATGGCATTGTATGAAGGTTTGAAGGCCACTCTTAGTTCAAGACATCACAGATGAGCCAACATATGCCTTTCCTCCTCAGATTGTGATATCAATGTGTCGCTTTTGTAATATGTGGTTCCACAACATGTCCTGATTTTGAAACTGAACGTAAAATGACATCTTATCAATTTCAAATATATCAATGGTCCGTCTAATCGATAATTACAGAAAATACATGTTCATTATCAATTACTGTCGATAATTCAGATGCAAATGATTGAATTAAATGAATCTGCACATCATGATTTAAATAAATTTCATTTTTCTTCTAAACTCTAGATGACTGTCCAAAGTGGAATCATAGTTGGCTAATAAACTTGTGATTTGACAAATATTTCAAATATTTCTACAACTAACATCACTAAAGTCTAAAGCAAGAATTTTCTCTGTGCACTCTAAATAGCAAACCTTGTTTTGCTAAAAATCAAGAAAAACGTCACGTTTATCGTTCGTTTCAATATTTCTCTATTCTTTTCCACTTAGCGACGCTCCTGACTGACCAAACCAGATATTACAGTTTTGAAATACGATATTTAGCAAGCCAATATTGTCGTATTGCAGTTTAGTGTTGATTAAATTTTTCGTGTTTAGCATTTTTTTTTTTTTTTTTTTTTTTTTTGCTCTGGTTACACCTTTTTAGTGTTCATGAGGGCGTCTCAGGAAGGCGCATTTTAGACCCAACTGGAGCGCGGGGGGGGGGCGACCACTGGTCAGGGTTTAAGCGATAACCGGTTTATAATCGGATTTACATAATTGATAATCGGTTCGCAAAAAAACAAAAAACAACAACAACAACAAAACAGAAATTAACAACGCTCGGTTTTTAAGCCAAGACCGGATAGATGTTCATCATGTCCCTTTTTCTGTGTTGATTCCATTTTCTTTTAACAGGGGAAAAGTAAAACACTTACTGACGCAGGAACGTTACTAGTTACAGTGAAACTTCGGCAGGAACATTGCTAGTAACAATGAAATTTTGGCCTGAAATTTGCTAGTCAGAGTGAAATTTCACAGGAACTTTGCTAGTCATTGTGAAATTTAGTTAGGAACTTAGCTGGGCATGTTGAAATTTAGGCAAGAATTTTGCAAGCCACAGTGAATTTTTGCAAGAACTTTGCTAGTTATATTGAAATTTTTGAAGAACTTTGCTAGTTATATTAAAATTTTTGCAGGAACTTTGCAAGTTATATTAAAATTTCTGCAGAACTTTGCTAGTTATTGTAAAATTTTTGCAGGAACTTTGCAAGTTATATTACATTTTTGCAGGAACTTTGCTAGTCATATTGAAACTTGGCAGGAACTTTGATGTTATATTTTAAAGTTTAGTTAATGAATCTTGGCACCAATCAGCCTATAAAGTATTTTCTTTTATTTTTCTATCATTAAGAAATTAAATTTAAAAATAAACGATTAAGTGTAAAATTTTATTTATGCTTATTAAAATCGGCGATTTCTGAATAATTTATTATTTACGTTGCAACAATAAACAAAACATTAATGTAACAAAAGAAGATAAATTTAAAAAATGTATGGCAATGAACACAAGGGATCTGCTTAATCATTTGTAATAGAGGTTTTAAATGGATAAATGTGAGAGAAAAACAACAAACTTTGTGATTAAATGTTTCTGCTTAGAGTGTGAAGAATACTGTACGCACATTGCGATAAAACACTTTTCTTTCATTGTAGCCTGCGTCCCTTACCCTCTTGGTTTTGGTTGAAGCGTGTTCATGCTTACGTTCCATTTCTTTAAATCTAAATACAGTTAATAATAAGCCTCAGGATATCTCTTGTAATCAATACAACCCCACTTTACCACATCAAGTGGTACTGGTCACCTTGTCCTTTTGTTTTATTATGTTAGAGGTGCATATAGATTTATATATATATACATACTTGTGCCAATATTAAAAGTGTATATATTCCCTTAATGAAATTCTGTGCAATAGCATTAGAAATTATAAAAACCTCATGCCGCATGCCGTAATGCCCCATAAATTAAAGCTGTATTACTGACAGCCTCATAAAAAAAGCTGATGTCCCTTTGAGAGATCAAACCCTCTATGCCCCGTCTAAATCTCTCACGACCCTCCTAGTGTGCGCCACTGCACCCATTCATATTTGGTCCCAGATGTAACGTCTTTATTTCAACTATTTCAACATCATCAAAAATTTGACTTTGTTAGGTCATGGCCTAAATAATATATGAGACACATTGCCACATAGATAAGTTTTAGTCAAGAAATCTCCTGTTAGTAAAAAATTGTTCTCATAGCACTGAAATGTATAGCAACGTTTACCATCACGTTACTCTTGTAAAATATCGTGTCAAATGTACCAAAAATGTTATTGTTGAAATCATTGAATTTGTTAACGAATTATTCTTATTCACTATATGTATTTAGTTTCATGACCACAAATTCAAAAAATGTCAAAGTTGTCTTTGGGAATAAGTTTTAAATACTTTAGTTACCAATTTACTATGTATATACAAGGTACAAATTGTAAATATAATTTGAAGAAAATGAAGTGATGTTTATTGGATGGCCTGAGGTGGGGAGGGGGGTGTATTGCGCTATTCAAGTCTTAAGTTATGAACATTTCAAATCCCTCCCCCAAGGAAGACTATGTCCTGGAACAAACTTTTTGCCCCTTCTCGTCACCCCTACCTCCTTGTTTTGTTTTGTTTTGTTTTTTTGGTCATGATTGGAATGATTTTTTAAAATTTCTTTGCAAGATTGTATGATTATATGATTTTATGATGTGGATCTGTCAAAGTGTGGATTAGTAACAATATCCGCCGTATCCATAGCACCAGGTGCCCTGCTGTGCGTCATTAGAGTCCAGCCTGAATGACCTGCTCATGTCATCCGCTAGACTGACCGTGCCGTAGTTCATCTTCATCTTGATGATCTTGTCGGCCATCGAGTCGAAGACCTTGTGGACGTTAGCGGACGTCTTGGCGCTGGTCTCTACGTACGTCATGTGGTGCTGGTCAGCAAACTCTTGGGCTGGAACAGACAGGTGTGAGATGGGGGTGGGGTTTTAAACAACAAATACCTCGCCTTATAGAAACTAATCAGGGTGAATTAATTACTATATTTTTTATATTATGTTATGTTATTGCTATTATTTTTGTTATTATATATTCTTTATATTCATTGATAATTTTAGGAGACAAAATTTTTTTATTACTCTCCAAGTACAAACCAAAAATTAGATAATAAAAACGTATTTCCATAATCCCTCTATTTAAAGGAAAATAATTAATTTATTAACAGATTTTTTAAAAATATTTAAGGCACATAATAAAGCTAGAAAAAGAAACGAGTAAAATATATACAAAATAATGGAGTCACGTGAATGAAATAAGAATATAGTGCAAAAATATATGTTTTGGCATTAAACCGGCCTTTCAACAAACAGATCATTGTTAAAGTACAAGCTGAAATAAAAGGAGATAAGAGACAGAAGGGGGCGGTGTCCCTACTAGTGATTCAAGAGACTGCCTTAAAACTGGAGAAATTTCATCTGAAAGCATGGGTGCACCAACTGCGGTCCGCGGGCCCTTTGCGGTTCGCTACGATGCTTTACTGCTTTGCGCTTCAAAGGAATTCTGCAACAAACTAACAATTTTAGAGCAATTTTGTACTTGAAGTGGGGCTGTCTATTTGTAGGTTCGGCCCCGACCCACTTGTGCGGGCCTTCGAGCTCACCAGTAACCTACAAGTAGGAATTAAACAGGATTAAAAGTGACCAGGAATATAACCCAACGCTTTGTCCACTGACCTTTTTCAGTTGATATCTGCCTTTCATTGACCAGGTCTATTTTATTTCCGACCAACAATTTGACGAAGCCTCTGTTTCCGTACCTCATCGCCTCCTCCAGCCAATAAGGAACCTTGGCGAATGATTCGGCATTGGTGACGTCAAACACTAAGATGAGACCCTCTGCGCCACGATAGAAACTTGATGCGATTGAACGAAATCTGGGGATTGAGGTGGTAAACTACGTTATAATAAATATAAATTATTTTGTTATTTTATTATTTTTAATTTAATTTTTGTAAGGAAAAAATATTAAAGGAACTGAAAATAAAGGAAATTTGTTATTTCATAAAAAACAAATTTCGTTGGTCAATATCAAATTATTGAGCATCTTTGCAGTCATGCGCCTCCCACTTTCACGGACAAGAGAATCAACGTTATGTGTGTACATATGATCTAGAAAGTAGAGCACAGGTAATAGTATCCTGAGATAATATGAGCTAAAGAAGAAATTAAACTCTTTTAACGGCTACAAATAATAAAGTCATCACAATTTACACATATACAAAGTAAGACTTTCTTTGCTATGTAACTGGAAGTATTAGGCCTAAGTATTATTTAGACTGAAGCAGGTGTCTACAGTTTTGTAAATACCTGTCCTGACCAGCCGTGTCCCACAGCTGCATTTTCGCCACGCAGTCGTCTCTCACCAATTCTTTTAACTTGAAGTCGACGCCAATGGTAGTCTGGTATTTCTCCGTGAAGGTCCCATCAACATAGTTTATCGTGAGTGAAGTCTTTCCCACGCTACTATCTCCTACGATAACTACCTTGAGAATAAACTCTTGCATGGTTGGGTAACTGCTTCGATTGTGCCAGGTAAAACGTGTGGGCCTGGTGGGCCAGATAAAAAATGTGTGCCTGGTGGGCCAGGTAAAACGTGTGGGTCTAGTGGACCAGTTAAAACGTATGGGTCTAGTCGGTCAGGTAAAACGTGTGGGCCTGGTGGGCCAGGTAAAACGTGTGGGTCTGGTGGGCCAGGTAAAACGTGTGGGCCTGGTGGGACAGGTAAAACGTATGGGTCTAGTGGGCCAGGTAAAACGTGTGGGCCTGGTGGGCCAGGTAAAACGTGTGGGTCTAGTGGGCCAGGTAAAACGTATGGGTCTAGTGGGCCAGTTAAAACGTATGGGTCTAGTTGGTCAGGTAAAACGTGTGGGCCTGCTAGTACGTAAGGGTCTTGGCCAGCTGGTTCGGGTCTCCTCTACTGATCGATCTCAAGGAAAATGCTTGTTGTTCTTTCTAAAATGTTCTGCAAAAAGATCCGATTATGTCACTTCAAGTCCATGTTCAGCCACACAAAATTATGAACTGGCCAAAAAGGTTACGATGAAGTCTGTCTGAAACAATTAAATTAACTTCTAAATTTATTTTCATTGAGACTAATGCATTCAGCAAGCCGAATGTTAAGACCACTAAGTAAATTGACATTTTACGTATCCTAAATGCAATGTTTTCAACGCAACGAAACAAATAACTGTCATGGACATGGGCGTATCTTATCTTAAATTTCGACAGATCTTCTCCCTTAAAAATTAACTATCCAGCTTTGTAGACAAGGGGAAACGGCCTCCGAGCAGGTCCCCACCATTCAACACCCACCCATTTGACAACTAAATTTTAAATGAAAAAATTGGTAAGGTTCTTACTCTTCTCTAAAAGTGAGTGTACTTATCTTATAAGGCCAAAGATATGGACATATGAGGTCAAGCAGTTTTGAAGGCATAAACATGTTTGATGCAACAAACAGTGGCTTAGCTAAGAAGGGATAGGGTGTGTACCGCATTGTGGGAGAGGTACACAAAACTTGAACATTGAAGAGCATGTATTGAGTGGTCCAGGAATATCACAGAGCGCAAACCAGTTGGTTAAGGATTATTACAGAGCACACAATGATTGTTCCAGGAAATTCTCAACCAGATAAATCGATCAAACATAAGTAAATTTCCCCAGCTGTAACTAATACAAAATGGTGTTTCAATAAATTCAAAGTTATGTTAATGAAATTTGGTTACCTAATCAATAGGACAGAAAGAAAACTTTTAACCCATAATCTAACATGTCCGGTATCTTTCGTATTAACGGGAAGCTGTATGAACGTACTTGATGATAGATCCATCTATCGTCTATTGATACCATATATGATTTATGTAAAATATTAGTGAAAACAAATCACAGGATTTAAATCCATGAGGTTAAGAATTATTCTTTATTTTTATTTTTTTTCACAAAATTTGCTACTCCAAGACTGGAAAATAAAAAATAAATGAGCTACGGTTTAAAAAGAACTATTTACCTTCGACAAAGCGACAAGTTGTTTGGAGTAGACGCTACGACCAGTAAAAGTTATACACTACTACTACTACACAATACTAGTGATTTTGATTACATGATTGACAGGACTGCGCATTTGAAAACCAGGAAATGATTTAAATTTACTTAATGTAAAAAATAACCTTACAATTGCGTTGATATTTTTATGATTGTTATACTGTGCCCTTATTCTCCCTTTGAAAAAAAAAGTACCATCATAATCTGGCTCATTTCTATTTGAACTGCCGTTGGACACAGGGTCTCAATTTCAGCCCCAATGATTGATGATGATGGAGCTTGTGTGTCGTGAGTTTATATGACAATATCAATTTGTTAATGTACCCTTGACTAGGAGGAAGAGAATTTCAACCTGTCCATAAATCCTATAATTTTTAATTTATATTAACTGTTGCCAACAAAAATATGTAAGCGTAAGTAACTAGTAACATGGAATACAAAGTAGAGCCATGATTGAAAGCAGCTTGAATGGAAACATGACATTCATGGACATGACAAGTCAGATAAAGGATGTCTTCAATGAATCATACTAATACTAATACTAATACTGTGAGTGACATGACACGATTTCGATATGTTTAATTTCAACGTCAACACATTTATAACAGTTAATAACGGATAACGTGTTTAAAAATTTACCTTTTTGCCAATATTCCATGGATTTGAACTTACTATTAGGTAAAACTACACATTACAAGTCATTGGAGTATAGTTCAGTAAAAGATAACACAGAACACAGAAGGAATGTTACTCACTACACGGTTACACAGGACAGGTAACGTCTCCAATGTTGTGATTTAGTTTTGTTAAATTACGTTAAATAAGTTCGGATTTTTCCGTACCCGATAATAAAATCGGAAATTCGGTCAACCGAAATTCCGTCCAATGGCCAATAGTTCGATGGTTCCCCGCTCATCATATAGTCACGTTCACTCTCTAACTGAAACAGGCATCTATTTAGTGTTAGTAGTAGCTATTTCTATAACTCAGGGATACATTTTTAGATATTTCTTACTCATAAGTTATTTTCCCTTAGTCGCAACAGGCGCGTACCCTGAAAATCTAAAAGCTGGTATTGGTATACTTTGATAGCGAAAATACCATCTCTGGCTCAGCTCCAACTCCAACGAATATTGATGAAATATCCATAACAAATACGAAATCAATTCATTTTTTTTTTTAAATAAATTATTTTAAGTACTAGGTTGATTAATTAAGGAATAAAGCTAGAATTATTTATCTTGTTTCAAGTGGGAAATTTTATTAAATTTCAAATAGAAGTGCTTATAATGACTTATATCCAGTGGGTTCCTGTATTCATGGGCGTCGCTAGGAATTGTTCCAGGGGGGGGGCAAACAAATCACGTTTTTAAAGTTAAAAAATGACGTCACGCGCTTATGGGAGGGGGTCCCCAACTTTGTGACGTGGGGGAGGGGAGTTTAAGAATTGTGACGTCACGTCAAAACACGCTACAGTATAAGCCAAAGTTCCAACTATTCGATTTCTTACTATCTATTTTATTACGTTTTGCACGGATTACCGCGTGTTACGGTATCAGAGTGCAGCCTTACACTAAATACATACTAACATAACAATAAAGTGTTTTGAAACATGCTGATTTTCAAATAGATAACACCACTTTAAGGTGGGGTGTCACAGCTTTTTGACGTCATATTGTGATGTTTTGATACAGTCGCTATTTTGAATTCGCTATTATGATGGTCGCTGTTTTGACAGTCGCTATTCTGCCCGGATGCGCTCGGCAACCATGCAACCATGCAAATCACTATAATTTATCGAAATTCGTTGGTGTCACTAGCGTGAAGGCATTGTTCGTGAAGGAAATAATTCAGTTTCATTTTCTATACTTGCCGACGAGACAAATGACATTTCGGGCATTGAGTTGATGTAACTTGGTGTTAGATTTGTCAAAGAATAAAATGGAAAAATGATGGTCACAGAAGAATTCCTGGGATATATTCCAATTGTCTATAGAACAGCTGAAGGTTTAGCCAACACCATCATAAAATTCATTAGAATTTGGATTAGATATGACAAAGTTTGTTGGTTAAGGACACTGCTGTTATTCTAAAATGGAAGTTAAAGAAGGAAGAATCCAAGCAATAATTAGAAAAAAATACCCAAAGCAGCATTTGTACATTGCAGTTCACATAAACTTAATCTTGTCGTGAACGATTTAAATAATGCGAATGCTATACAAAACACAATAGGAACAAGTAAATCAATTAAAGTGCTTTCCGCGAAAGTAATCAGCGAAAAAAACTAAATCGTTGCCATGTGATTACCCGGGAAGTAAAAATCCGCTTGAGTACCCGTGAAAATGTAGCTTCAATGTCTATATTAACGGAGGCCTGCTACCATTCGGATTTTTTTTTTTCGTTTACATTGTGGCTCTCGAAACAATTATTTATCAAATGAAAATGTTTTTTTGAAAAATGGGCTGTAAAGTACATCTAAGGAGAATATGTGTCAATAACGTGAAATAAAATACGGTCCCAACAAACTACAATGTATTTTGAGACATCTTTTTTCTCTCAACGTGAAACAGAAATAGCAACCAAAAAAAAAATTTAAAAAATTGGGCTCTTAAAATAATATAAGGAAAGCAAAAGTTCTCTGCTTAGAGATGAAAAAACTTAGCTTTGAAATACAATGATTGATACTAGCTAATGTTGTGATATTAGTCCATGCTGTCGGTGTATTTCAAAGTCCTAATGACTTAATATCTTTTAAAACATGTCCATCCTTTTTAAAGATCTCTCTGCTGCGACTATTTTTTCTTCTCTTTTCCCTAATTTGTTTTTATGTTCTTTGTGTGTTGGGACTGTTTTATTATTTCAAGTTAACTGATATTTTTTTTAATTAAAAGTTTTCTCTTTAAAACTTACTTCATTGTATTTCTTAATTCCTTTCTAGTTAAAAGAAATGACCAAAATCGAATACTATAAAATTTTTTACTTTGGTGTCACCCCCCCCCCCCCGATGGTGTCATCCCGCACCCCCATCCGGGGCGCCCGCACCCCCTCCCTCACGATGCCACTGACAGGATAAATGATGCGTATATTTATATTGCAAGCAATATAATCTTTTTAAAATTATTTTTACTTGCGATTTGCGCTATCTCTAACACAAAGTTAAAGAACAATTTGCGAATAAGATTGAGGTGATTTACATGTCGGATGTCTGGAGTTGAATGGATACTGGTGCCATAATTATTTTTAAAAAAACAAATTATACAAACTATTAGATCTTGGATGACATTGCATTGTATCATATCATTGTTTTACATATCCAGTTCACTTTTTCTCTCTTTTATATATCTCTCTTTTGCCTTCTAAATTATAACTCTTTAATTTTTATACCAAACACCTCATAAGCGCCCGCCCAACGTTTTTTAGTCATAGTACTTGATTTTATAAGTTTTAAATTATAGTCTTCTTTTTAGTCCATTTACAAAAAACGTGGTTTTGAAACATTTCTTCTTCATCTTTATTTATTGTAAAGGATTGTAACTATAAAAAGCTAATCTTCTTCCAGCAAAAAATCTGATTATTGCAACTATTCTGTTAAAGTTACAGAACATCCGTACTGATTTTTTAAAATACATTTTTTGCTTCTCTTTCTGCAGTTTTTAGTCAATTTTTCGTCCTCTGGTGTCCTTGAACTTGAAAGATCCACAGTAAAACATCCCCGGGATAAAGTATGTTGGCGAAATTAACAACTTGCATTTTTTAAAATATTAAAATAAAAAGTAAATAAAATTTATTTTAAAAAATACATAGTTGCTTTTGATGTTAAATGTATCACTTGGGATAATGAAGTCGGAAAATAATATGAAACAACTAACATTATTTATGCTCAGTTGTTCAATTAACGGCACTATGATGTGAAGAAGGTCTGCATATGTGAGAATGCCTAGAAACTATGAAGAACTTCAAGTGGGTTATTTTATGGTGAAAAGATTCATGTGAGTTTATATTTTTCACAAGAGATTGCTGTCGGGAGGGAAGAAGATAATTATGGAAAAATGGTTGTTTTAGTCATTCGTCTTGTCTAAATATATACCATGAGTTACGACCCACGGTGTAGCACACGCCGCAGACTTCCTCATCAAAGATAGTGCAAAGAACGCGTGGGGGTGAGAGAACGGACACAAACAGCAGCACGAAGTAATGAAAGAAAAAGCGAGTAAACGTGGAGACATGTGCACAGCCATTGTTGTTACATGCCCTCCCCCCCCCACCCTTTACTACATTCCCTTGCCAATCATAAACTTCTATTTGCCGACCCTAGGGTTAGTCATGTTCACAAAAAATGGGGAGAAGAGCGGGCAGGAAAAAAACAAGCTTTTTTTTTAAAAAAAAATGTTCCCTCTGTGGCTTTAATCCAGGACTTTCCGAATCATATATTATTCTGTGAAGGAACAATGCAAGAAGCATTGTGGCCCTTCCTCAACCTTTTTGTTCTTTTCATCACAATACGCTTCTCACTGTGATATTTCGACCCCAGCGAGGGTCACGCGTCATGCTCATTTGCACATGCCCGTTTAGGTGAATTATATATACATGGAAGATTAGATTATGTCACAGACATTGGGAACTGTTCGCGAAAGAACTACACAACATATTACTGACTTCTCGACAGTGGTGTTTTTAGAACAAAACGACATGTAACTGTCTTATCGATAGTGATGTTGCTAGAAGATGCACTATTACCTTTTACAGAGGTCGGCAACAGTTAGTTTATAGGAAGCCAACGTAATGCTATTCTTATGGGCTCCGCTGAGATGAAATTATTAGGTTTAAAGTGGGCAATTTTAAGTATTCGGAAAGCTCTCAGTTGTTTAATCTGAATTTGCCTTAAAAATAAATTTGTTTTAACATTAAAAAGATTCAGTTTTCCAGGGTCCTTCTTCGTTCACAAAACATGGGATGTCGACTTGAATGACTTAGCTAAAAGAGTTCGGAATGTCCAGATCTGCGATCCACTCATAAGTTAAAGATACTTCAGCTGTGCCACTCAAAGCTTCCACGGGGTTGGACTAAGCGAGCACGTCTCATCATAAAGCACAACGGTGGCCAAACTGCGCCTCACGAGCCGAATGCGGCTCTTCTGTGTTAACATTGTGCCTCGCGTACATTGAACTTACACGGATTATTGAAAGATTTCCAGGTCAGATTTAATGACCCATAAATCTTCAATCCAACTCTCATCAATTATTTTGGAATTAAAAAATCTGCTCTTAATTACTACAGGTCTAAAAACCGAAGAATGCGTCTTAATCTAACACTATTAACTACGGGAAGCTGTAGTGATATGTGCTTTTCTAATATAAAAAAACTGTATCAAAGACTATAAATTCTAACTAAAGTAATCTGAGCGTGAGTGTGTTTATAATTTGGCCGTGAAATAATAATAAATACTTTGAAATACCAGAGAAACCAAAGTTTGGAGGAGTTACGTCACTTTCATATCATTGAGATTTTTAGATTAAATTTTTGAACTATTTGTTCACTGATGACGTTTATCAGCCAACATTTACGTTACTTGTTGGCGTTCATTTTCTGGTTTACTCCCCGCCCCCCAATCTAAATGCATTTCCCGCACTCATCCTTATCCCCCCTCTTAGTTTTAAAACAATATTCTCAAGAAAGTATTAAAATCATTGAATGCAAGACAATGGATCCTCTTTTTTCTGGTTAAAGGGCGAATCCGGGCAGCATGCTGTGTGCTCGTTTAAAACATAACAGAGACATTTCTTATAAGATAGGGGCCGTCCATAAATGACGTCACGCACCTGGGGGGGGGGA
>MUZC01001745.1:270325-323525 GCA_002072015.1 Radix auricularia | reverse complement strand
GGGGGGGTCTACGATTTTGTGACGACGCGTGACGTGGGGGGAGGGGGTAAAAAATCGGCAAAAATAGCGTGACGTCATTTATGGACGGCCCCATACTTAAAATAATAATCCTGGGCAATAATTACTGAAACATAATTTAAGTTGCATTCATTAACTTAACATCAAAAAGTCTTTTTTTAAAAAAAAAAACACTAAAAAAACAAGGTTTTGACTATACATCCTTTATATACGAGACATAACTATAAAGATGTTCATTATAACTCGCAGCGTAAAACATGTTTAACATAATGATTAACGATCGTGAATATATTTTTAAAAAGTATTGTCAATATGTTAAAATTTCCATGGACGGAGAAGATATGTAACAAAGAGGTTCTGATGTAAGTAGGCTAGAAAAGAAAAAAAATATGTATAACTTTAGAAAGAGACAATCTAATTTATTTATTTTTTGACATATCATGGGCCGAGGCAAACTAGAACACACAGTAATAACAGGAAAGATAGAGGGCAAAGGGTGTCGAGTCCGATAGAGAGAAAAGATGCTGGACGGGCTGACAAGATGGCATGGGGCACAATCACCAGCGGAGCTGATGGGCAAAACCAAAGACAGAGAGCTGTGGAGCAGCGTGACCACCTACGCCTATGGTCACGGCACCTTATGGATGTATGGATAGCCAATATAATAAGCACCTTATTGCGTAACAGGAAAGGTTGTTCAATATAATACGCACCACGACAATCTAGCACAAAAATTAACATGTTACATATAGATAAATAAAGATAAACTAAAAATTAAATAATTTAATTGCAGTACATTCGATCAATCTGAAATTTTGATACTTTATTTCTATCATCAGCATGAGTCTGCCTGCAAAATTTCAGCTCGCCAGCATACTGTGAATGGGGTTAAAAATTGATCCGAAGTTTTTTCGGTATTCAAGCAAGGGCTCAGACCCCACGAGCTAATATAAAGGTTTTTTTTTAAAAAACTAATATAACGTGAGTTGAGGAGTGTATGATATTTATTAAAGAGCATGTTTCATTAATATTTCTACTATTCCCTAGTGGCTCATAAAGCATGCCTGGTCTGTGTCACATGCAATGCAAGCACTGGTATTCTGTGTGTCAGGCTTTGAGACTTAAACATTATAAACGTTTATATTATACCTAGAGCATAATGACACGGTGAGAAAAACACACTAGTCATCAATGACTAACTAAAACAATCGGTAACCTTTGAACTGGTTTAACGCTCTCAATAATTCTAGAAAGGGGGAGTAGATATGCGGGTTCATATTCGACACACTTTATTAAATGCCCCCTCAGTCAAAAGTTATACTCCTAAATCAAAGAAGAGGAGTGAGTCGAAACGTGTTCAAATTTGTAGACAGGACACAATGTCTTTAGGTTCTATGTGAATAGGCATGAACAACAGGTGTCAATTCAGAGTTACCTCCGTTGTGAAGGTGAGTTTTAATGGAAGATAACCTGAAAGTTCTTGGGCCGCCTCGGCAGAATTGTGAGTAGATTCCCTTGAACTACCCGGTTATTATCGATCGCACGGTCTCGCACGCGCATCGTCGCGCTCACAGTTCGTCGCTTCGCGGAGAACTCGTGGCCTCGATTTGAGTCAGCATCTCCTCATTTCCGCCATCGCGATTGATTGGCATATTATGATACTAGATTTACCGAAGGAAAATGGCTGTTGCTTATCTAGATTGAAAAATGTGGCCGAACTTGTGTGTATTTCGGAGATATTTGCCTCTGTGCAGTCCACGAGTTAGTGGATAAAACAAAACGCCGACGAGAAACAAGAACCGTCGGGCGAGAGCCGGTCGGCCTCAGGCATTGCTCCAAAGAATGGCCGATAACGGGGGTCGTAGCGACAGCCCCAGTAGCACTGCGCCCGACGATGACGACTCTCAGCAGGGACATGGGCATTTTTTTGTCAAGAAAACCTTCCACAAGCCAACATATTGCCACCACTGCACGGATATTCTTTGGGGCTTGATCGGTGTCGGTTACGTGTGCGAGGGTGAGTAATATTTCGATCCCTATGGCCCCACAAGCAACCCTGTGTCCATCGTTTGACCAAACCGTTTTGTCAGCTACCTCATTAATTTATTCCGAAGCTCTATTTATCCATTATATTAATGTGGTATACATTTAAATAACCAGAGTACGGGTGAATTATATGATATTTTTGTTTTTACCACCTCCTTGCATCTGTTGACCGCTATTTAGGCCTTGGAAAATGTGTTTTTTTAGGTTAGGTCGAGAAGGGAAACCATGTTCGCCTGACCATAGCTGCGTCTGCTGCTGTTAGCCTAGGACTAGGCAGGCGAGCCGCGCATTGATGGGGAGAGCAGGGATGCTATTTGTGTGTGGTGGGGTGGGGTGGGGGTGGGCGTTAAGCGTTGCTGCTACGAGGGGGTGGGGAAGACGTAGAATTACGTGTACGAGTCCTATTGACAATCAATAGCATTTAATTAAGGAATAATTTATCTTCTTAATGTATAATTAAACAAATCCCGAGATTTCCTCTGTTCGTTCCTTCGTGCCTGTTTTTCCCCATGTTTTCGGCCAGGGAGTCGTTGCACTCTCCTTTACTGGGGATGGGAGCTGGTGAGAGGACGTGTGTGAGGATGGGCGATTCAAAAAAGATGACAGTGGCTTATTGATTTTTTGAGTTTGAGCTGGATAGGGATGGCTGGACTGAAGAATGTACAGCATTCAGGATTGCTAGTAGATCAAGACATGGGATTTTTTTTTAAAATATATTTTTTAAATCCTTTTTTTTTTTTTTGGTTGCTTATTCTATCTATCATGTAGGCCTAACATTCAGCTCTTGTTGAATTGACAAGGGCAATAGTTGTAATGTTGATGTTGTTTGTTTGTGGGGTTTTAAAAAACCTATTTATTATTTGATAAATAAAATTAGTTCCTCCAGCTCTTTTACAGTAAAAAATGTAATAAAGCCTAGAGCAGACTGATTATTGACATTTATTGGATATCTCCATTTAAGAATTGTGTTTATTAAAATCTATTATTGAGCATATTTTACATGCAAAATAATGCTTTTGGCACCCTCAGAAATGGAGGCAGTGTCAAATTCAATTATTTTCACAGCCCTAGTTTAAATCTGTGTATCAAGCATGATCATCTTGAATACTTCTGATTTATTTTACACTTAGAAATGTAAGTAAAGAATACTAAATAAACATGTGCATTAATTTTAGGAATATATAAATTTCCAATCTTATGCCAAAAAGTAAATTCCTATTTGTTATTATTTAAATTTGATAATGAGATTTGAGTTTAAATTCGAGGAACGACAATACAAAGGATCATTTTTTTTCATGCTTGAAGGGTTTAAAACTCAGTCCACCATAATCAAGAAAGATTATCCATCATTATGATTTTATTTACTATTTTTTACTCTCTAAGCAATAGTTAGCAGATATTTTGCTATGACAGTTTTTAACCCCTAGCAAATAATGATTAGGTTGCTCACAGTTTAACCACAGTTAAGACAAATTAGTACTGCTAAAAGATTAAGTTATTAACCATTGACTTACATTTGAGTACATCAAAGTCTCTAATGTCACAACAAGTATCTAATAAATAATGGAGCGCTATGCCTGAAAAGACACAAGTAACATTTTAAAATCCAAATATATGAGACACTGGTTTTTATCTAATAATTAATTATGCTTTGTTCTTCTATTACTTGAGAATGGTCGTTAGTTTCATCAAAAAGAAAGTTTAGTGGACCATGTTAAGAGGTTTACCAAACTCAGTCATAAATGAGAAAGTAATTCTTTTATAAAGTCCATATTAGAATAGAGATAAATCATAATAAAATTTCCTCAGAAATTTAGATAACAATTTTTTACAAGCAGTCTTAAAACACAAGCTATTTCTACTGTCACATCATAGAATGCTCTGTTCTTCAAATAGCAGTTATACCATTAAAAAGGCACATGGTGGTCAAGTGGCAGCATGCTCAACTGTCATACCAATGGTCACAGGTTTAAATCTATGCGAAGGCAAGCATTTGTTCCTGGGGCCTTTTGCGTCCCTGAGTCAACCAGCTCTGAATGGGTACCTAACAATAGTTAGGCGGCTGGGTAATGCGTGAAACCCTCATAGCCGTGGCCTGTGAACACTGCATCACCTGCCAAAAGATCATCCGTCATGGTCTGTGGACGCAATTATCTTCTGCATAGAAGGAGCATCTGTATAGATAAGATATGATAAGAAGAAAAAAGTTTCATAACTTTTTAAAACTATCAAATAGCATAACACTGTAGGAGTTGTAAAATTCACACACTTTTTTAAATGCCTCCTCAGTCAAAAGTATACTCCTAAATCAAGGAAGAAAACTGAGTCAAAAGGTGTTCAAATTTGTTAGCTGAAAAAAAAGGGTTTTAATTTAGACACAACAGTAATGGTCACCTGCATTAAGTCACATTAATAAATGATTTTTTTTTCTCAAAAAACTATACTTGAGGATAATGTGTAAAAGAAAAGAAACAATCACAAAAATGAAAAATTAACATAAATCAATCTTCATTTTAACTTTAAAAAAATATTTGTTTGCTTTAAAACATTTGTTTGCTTTAAAACATTTTATTCAACACCCTACAACAACAAATTTGACTAAAATAGGACTAAAATACTGGAGTTATCTTTTAAAAAATGCCCATAGCTTAATTTATTAAATTCAATGCATTTTTATATCAATTTATTCTTCCAATAATTTTTGCAAAGAAAATATATGTTTTTTGTGTTTTTTTTTAATGAGGTTATGTGATTTTTAATCTTATCTTATATGTTACAGACGCTCCTTCTGTACAGAAGATTATTGCGTCCTACGTATTTCTATGGTTTGTGTTTAGTCCTGTATTCTTACTAGAGTTTTAAATGATGATAAAGTGTTGGCTTTCCTGGTTTCTTCAGGCAACCCAATCCACGCCCGAATACCAGACGGAAAGAAAGAAAACTTGTATGTGTTTGTTCTTGCATATGGAATAAGAAAGGTGTTTTTATCTTTATGTCTATTTGAGGGTTGTATTAAGTTATCTTTGTGTTGTATTTCTAAATTAGAATTAATTGCCTTATGTATAATTACTAATTTACTCTTGGTTCTTCTATCCTCCAGTGTTTCAAGGTTTAATGATTTAACTAATTGTGTTACTCTTGTCAGTTTTGAATATTCTCCAGTAATGAATCTGACAGCTCTTTTTTGGATTTGTTCTAACTTATAAATATTTTCTTTGGTGGATGGGTCCCATGCAGAAGATGCATATTCTAGTATAGGTCTCACCAGGGTGAGGTAGCATTTTAGTTTTATATCTTTGTTACATTTGTAAAAGTTTCTTTTTATAAAGCCTAAGGTTTTGTTTGATTTTTTAATAACTTCATTGACATGGGGGTTCCAAGATAGTTTCTCATTTATTATGACTCCTAAATATTTTGCATCTTTAGTTTGGGTTAGTTCTTTTCCATGAATGAAGTATTTTGAAATTATTTGTTTTTAATACCATAATGCACATTTTTTAAATGGAATAAACTTGTTTTGAAGAAAATTTTAAGTTTTAAAATTAAGGCTTTATTATAAAAATTTACTTTTGCAAATTTAATAAGAACATAAAACTAAAATTATACCATACATTTGTCAGAATATGCCTCTTCTGTACAGTATCCATCTACCAAAGATAACATAGGTAAACTAGAGCAAATTCTCAACAACAGCAGGAAGATTCATTACTGTTAATTACTCACAATTGACCAGAATAACACCATTTGCTCAATCCTAAACCTTCTCATACCAGTGTTAAGAACAAAAAAAGTACAAAAAACACTAGAGGATAGAAAAAAGTGCAAAGATACCTGACGATAGAAGAACCATTGTAAAGTAGTAATTATTATACATAAGGCAATAGATTCTAACTTGTAAATGCATCACAAGAAAAATCTAATACAACATTGAAATAATCACAGGGATAAATTTAAAAAACAAACTTTTCGTGTACCATTTGCAAAAATATACAAATACAAATCCTCATTCTTTCCATCTGAAATTCGGTGTGAACAAGCCATGAAAACCAACTCATTATGAACATTTAAGGCTCTAATAGAAATTTAAATGCAAGACTACTCATAAAACATGGATAAGTATTGGAAGCAATTATCTTCTGAATAGCAGCAGCATCTGTAAAATATTTAAGATAAGATATTCATTTTTATCTAACTGTGAATCACACCCCATTTTTGAGCTGTACTTATATGACAGAACATTTGAGTACAGAGGAATTTTTTAAAGGCTCTGGCTAACAGTTTTAAAATAATGTTCAGAAAATGTTTGCTTAAATAGCTGAAAGAAAAGTGCAATGTGCAAATATATGACCAGTTGAAGTTATTAAATATCAAGCCAAGCAGTCTAGACTACCATGGACCAAGGGGTTATAGAATAAATCATTATCATTATTTAATAACACAAATATTCCAACAATAAACATGTTGCATTACTAAATAGGAAGATTACTACACATTGTCAGATCATGAATGGTATATATCACTTCACAAAACAAATGCGTGGTGACCTAAATGAAGACAGTATAGAAGATTTAATTATTTTCATATTAATGTTTCAATATCCAAAAAAATCATTTGGAAGTCTGTAAATTTATCTCATTACACTCAGATACAATATAAATTGTAAATAGGAAAATATATAATTCTTTTCATTTCTATTGTGATATTTCATGCAAATGCACACATTGCAAAGCATGTTCTTCAGGGCAATAACATGTGAATGAGGCACTTAAATTTGATACTGTTAGGTAAGCTGTGTTTCTTTAAAAGCACATTGCTTTACGTTATCTAATACAAATGCTCTCTTATACAGCAGATTATTGCATCCTTATGTTATCCATTATTTATGCAATTTATGCTTAATCTAAAAAAAACTAAAATATTGTAATTTTTAATCTTAGTTTTGCATACACACTGGCTTGCTACAAATTCAATGTAAAAATTTAGCCTACAATTGTATGTTCTAATTATTTCAAAACCTTGTTAAAGTCAAGCTATCAAATGATTAAATCACTTCCTAAAATACAAAATACCAGTCCTAACAACTTACATTCCACAAAAATACAAATGCATACTTAGCTCCCCAATTGAGCAAGAAATTTAAACTTTTAATGTAATTGCATGAATTGTTTAATTTTAAAAGTAATCAGAAAACCCATAGAAATATATTTACATCATGGCAGATCAAAACATATTAATATACTAGAGATATGCACCCAATTTTATTGCCATGTTTACAAATACATTATGGGATAACTTATATTGTCTATATAAGTCATATTGTATTTTTGTTATAGTAAAATAGTTTAAATTGCTTTATGCAAAACTTATGTTCTAAAACTTAACAATTTCAAACACACTAATATAAATAAAAATTAATTTTTTTACAAAAAGCCTAGATTTTGTAAATTACTGTCCTTAAGTGGTCTGGTCTAACAGGCTGTGGGAATGTAATTTATGCTAATCTGACCTTTGGCTAAATCCAGTTGTAGTAAAGTAGGAGGTGTGTTGGACTGAACTAATTGGGCTGTACTGCACACTGCCTTAATATTTTTTGTTTGTAAGTAAAATTAAGCTGGTTTTTAAATGTAAAAATTTAGCCTGATTTGTATTGTTTTCTATTTTGTAAGGGTGATTAGTATTTATTTTTAATACTAGCTTCATTACTTTAAAAAAAATATTTTTTTCAAAATTTGTCAAAAGCAAGCTAAAAATAACAATACATAATATTTTCTACATTGCTTATTGATGGAGGTTTCGCTAAGAATAATCTTCTGTATAGATGGAGCGTCTGTAAGAGATAAGATAAATAAGAAAGAGTTAGATCTATACTATTTTCAAATAATAACTTTTTAAAATGAGAATCAAATAGTTCATTAGTATATCATCATCAGTCATATGTTCCCTAATGATGAAAGATAATTTTTTAAAAATTAATTACATTTATAAAATAATTTACAACATATATTACTAGTTGAATTTGTATCTAACACATACACACAAAATTATTTTACTAAATTTTTATTGATTTTATCATGAAGGTATTCCAGTTTATTCATTTTGTTTATTATTAAGGTTTCATATCTGCTATGACTCTAAAATTTTGTATAAGTTTTCAAAGGAAATGAAGAAAATAATGCAAAGAATACAATATTATCTTATGTTATACACTTAGGGCCTTCCATAAAGTACGTCTAGCTATTTTTGACCATTTTAACACCCCCCCCCCCGTCACAAATCTTGTACACCCCACCCACCCCACTAAAGTACGTCACACTTTCGTACAAAAATATATTTGTTATTGACAAAATAATTAAAATTTAACATAAAACACTGGGATTTTACACATGACCGGACACCCCCCTCCCCCCTGTCACAAACTGGCACACTTTCTTGCAACCCCTTCCCCCTCTGGAGCGTGACGTACTTTATGGACGGCCCCTTATAGTTATAGGTCTTTTATTATCTTTTTCTTCTATTTACATTTATCAGTTCTTGAGGTCCCTTATGTACATTTATTTTGAAAAACTGGTCATTCCAGTAGTTAGTCAACCAGTGTTAGTATAAACTTCCATGTCAAAGGCTTGTGTTTAGTGATAAATTTTAATGAAAAGGTTTTACATTTCCCTCACCACTGCCTTACATAATCTATCCCTTTATTAGGGGGCAGAAACTATTTTCCTGTATTTGTAACCAATGTGTCATGGCATTGACATTACACATTTAAGGATGTTTTTTTGTGTGTGTGTGTGGCCATTTTGAAAAACATTGAATCTTTTCTGCATTTAAAAATTATCCTTTTATGTTTAGATGTTAAAATAATTTTTGTAATTTTATATTTTATATAAAATAGATTAATTTATCTATTATTCTTATTGAATCATTAAGCTCAAGTTTTAACAATAAACTGCACAGGATGATAATTGGGTGCATACTGGGTGGCACTGGCAAAGTTCCAAAGCATTATTGTGACCACTGCTCAATTAATAAAAAGTGGCAGTTAGTCACAGTTAAGGTTCACTAATTCATGTCATTGTTTCCAGGCTGCGTCTAAATTATTCTAATGACTTCAGAAAATTTCTTTTTGAAATGGGTAGAAATCTTTTAATTGCTAATAGACTGCTGAGAACATACTCCAAATTTTATCTGGCTTTTGGAGACACAATCAAGCATGTATTATAAAATGTTGTTTATTTTTGAAAATTGAAAAAAAAAAAAAATTTAATTTTTAATGTCCTGTATTGTTAGTCTCCAACAACAAGCTAATGCCAGAAAGTATTAATAATTAGGAATAAATTATCAGTACACCAAATGAGCTCATGGAAGGTAACTGCAAAATTTGTTTATAGACTTGACACTCGTCAACACAATGGACTTTATTTTTCATATAAAGCCTTTTTAAAAGGAGCTAAGATTATCAGTCTATTGATATAGGTATAAACAAAGGTACTTCATAAAGACAAAACATTTTTTTTTCAAAATTGAGTAATCTTCTTTTAATGAAACAAGGAAGATTTTGACAAAGTAGATGAAACTGTAAAGAAATTTAAAATGGAATACAGTGAGATTATTTATCTAGCAATTTCAAAGGGAATGGGCGAATGGGATTTATTCACTCATTCAAAGTGAAATCTTTTGACACTTGAGGCAGCTGAATCGGAAGAAGATTGAATAGTATTTTTCTTTTATGTGCAGTCTTTAGACCTTGGTAATGCCTAAAACATTCACTTGCACTCTTGTTTTTGAGGTACAAGAGTCAGATATGTCTCAATATTTTGAGTTCAGAGTTTTTGTCAACTGAACTTATGTATTCTCGTTTTCCACAATTTCTTTTATGAATTTCTTTAATCTCTTCAATAGCCAAGAGTCTCTCACAGATGCACTAATACATCAT
The DNA here is from genome assembly GCA_002072015.1 of Radix auricularia. NCBI lineage: Eukaryota > Metazoa > Mollusca > Gastropoda > Lymnaeidae > Radix > Radix auricularia. The sequence continues at coordinate 313,531 of MUZC01001745.1, read as the reverse complement.
TTCATTAACTGATAAATTTACAACTTTTGTATGTTGTAGATATTTTGGGAAAAAAGATGATGACATTTTTATTAAAAATTGGCATTTTGTTTACAACCCTTTGAAAATTACTTTTAGGTGTAATCATTTTGCAATTCAAACTGGTTGTTAGCACTCTAGGGTTTTAAAAAATCTATATCAGATAACATTTTAACATATGTATAAATTCTGAAATATATGGATGCTAATAAATACAAAAATATAGCATAAAAATCAAATTTTTTATGACTCTTTGTTCCAACAGTATGTAACTTTGTAGTGCATGACCGTTGTATGAAGACAGTGGTGTCTCCTTGTTCCAGCATTGCAACAAGTCTTATCAAAGTAAGTCTAGTATTGTTATTTTGTTTTGTTTTTTTAATAGTTTTTTTATTTAAAAATTCATTAAGATGACATAATTTATAAATCATCCCATTTACTTTACAGACTGCTCACATAGAAAACTTTTAAATTATTGTGTTTGTGGGGGTGGGAGGGGTGTAGGGAGGTGGAAATTACAGTCCCAAAGCGTTAAGGTTGGTATTTTTTCACTTGTAAGCTATTGAGAAAAAAAATAGTCAGTAATTATAATTTTTCTTATTCCCCAAATGTAGGAACAAAAAAATAATTTAAGGTCTATGATAGGGGTTCTGTCAGAAACAAGTATAATTATTGAGTAGCGTTACTTGATTTTATGTGGACAATATTAAGTTGATCAAATATTCTACTAATCCTTAAGTGGCAATCTCTTTTACTTGTCCTACACAATTGCGGTTAAGCATTGTTGCCTGGCCTTCCTTTACAATCTTTTTTCAGCTTTGCTGCCCTGTTTTGGTCCTGAGCTCTTTGTAGCCTTCCATTCAGAAGGTCCCACCATGTCCTCTGCCAGGGCTCTCCAGTTTGGGATTTCAATGTTGGTTGCTTTCATCTCACTTCTGCATATGTCTATATATCTGAGACGTGATTATCGTACTGACCTTTTCCCAGTACCCAGCTTGCTGTATAGCACATCCTTGGGTATGCAACATTCCCTTAATGTGCCCAAGCCTTTTAAGGCACATGAAACTACCACATCTGTCAAAAAAATTTGACTAATATAGTTAATAGTTACTAACTGCACTCTTTCAAATCTCCTTGAAAACGGAGTTAAAGGAAATATTACCAAGTTTTCACCAAGTCCACTTATCTTATCATCTTATCTGTTACAGACGCTCCTTCTATACAGAAGATTATTGCATCCTATGCTTATCCATGGTTTGTGTTTGATCCTGCATTCTTATTAGAGTTTTAAATGATGATAAAGTGTTGGCTCTCCTGGTTTCTTCAGGCAAACCATACCACGCCCAAATTCCGGACGGGAAGAAAGAAAACTTGTATGTGATTGTGCTTGCGTATAGAATAAGAAAAGTGTTTCTCTCCTTATGTCTATCTGAGGGTTGTATTAACTTATCTTTGTATGGCATTTTTAATTCATTAATTGCCTTATGTATAATTACTAATTGACTCTTGGTTCTTCTATCCTCTAGGGTTTCAAGGTTTAAAGACTTAACTATTTGTGTCATTCTTGTCAGTTTTGAATATCTCCAGTATGAATCTGGCAGCTCTTTTTTGAATTTGTTCTAGTTTATCAATGTTTTATTTGGTGGATGGGTCCCATACAGAAGATGTATATTCTAGTATAGGTCTCACCAAGGTGAGGTAGCATTTTAGTTTTATATCTTTCTTACATTTGTAAAAGTTTCTTTTTATAAAACCTAAGGTTTTGTTTGATTTGATGCAGCTTATTATTTCAATATAATTGACAGGCGCTTTGACTCCAAAGGACTCCACAGCTCACAATATAAGAACCTCTGGTCTAATAAAAACAAATCTCAAATTTCTTTTTAAGGATTGAAAATGAGTTTAAAAGAAGCCTTGTGAAAGTAAATAAATCAGTGGTCACTCTTTTAAACAGAATTAATCCTTCACATATTTATATTCACCATTTAACAATGTACACCATTAATTAATATTTATACCAAAATAAAATGTTTTTTCCTCTTAGAATCCTGTAGCTCATTGTTGGTCAGAACCAAGCCATTTTAAAAGAAAATTCTGTAATGTCTGCAGAAAAAGACTAGAGGACAGTCTGGCAATACGCTGTGAAAGTATGTTTTTTTTTAAAGTATTTGATTTTTGTTAATAACGTCACTTACAGTTTTGATTTTTATAATAGATTTCTATTTTTTAAAATGTAACATATGAAGCGGCATTACAAAATTTATGATTAGTACTTCTTTCTAAAATAATTTTAGCAACACTTCATAAATTGACACCAAAAAAATGTATTTCTTCACATTTCATTTCTGGTTACATGTAATAATATACATTTTGAGCTATTTGGTGCAAACCCTTTGATAATTCATTGAAATTCAATTAAAATATTCTAATATGCACATTTGTATATCAGTATTAGATATGACACTTCTAGCAACTAGTGCTGTGTCATAATCTTAGTCCACTGATGGCAAAACTTTTTTGGGCCATGTGCCCGAATTTCAACCAAAACACAATTTTTTATAACAAAGTGCCAACACTCCAGTTAAAAACCCAAAATGGGGTATTGGCATATCAAAATACACTTGTCTTAAGACTTACAGTGAAAAAAACAAAAAGCAAGATTTTAACAATTCAAAAAACTATTTATTACAGAGATTTTGCGTAATTAATGGGATTTTTTTGCTGTTGTATAGATACTGATAATTCTTCAAATCTTTAATCATACTTTGTAAATTAGAGTGCAACACACGCAGCACTCAGGTTATCTATCACTCTATTTTTTGTGTAACATTTGAATAATTTGAATTGATTCAAAGCTGAAAACAGTTGTTTCCACGTATAAGAATAGCACCCCCAAGTCTTTTCATTGTTTTAATCGTATTTGGAAAAAAATCCCACACTTAAAAGATTTCATTCTCATAACTATCAATTGTGATATTCTGTGTAATATTCTCTTCACACTCCATCTTCTCAAATGTTGCACACAGATTAGAGTATTTTCTTTTCCATGTAGAGCTTTCTTAAAATTCCAAAAGCGCTGTTTTTCAGATTTTCAAGATCTAACCAAGATCTAAGCAAGAAAGATCAAATTCTTCAAACTAACATTTATTTGGAGACTTAAACAAAAACATGGTTGTTTCCATCTGGCGTAAATGTAGAAATATGTCATTAAAATTCTCCATTGCAACTCCTGCAATACTCAAAAAGTCATTGTAAATTTCTTCATGACTTGAAGGATTGTGTGCAAATTGTGTAGAATTTTTCTAGATCCATCCTTAGAATTGGAAAATATTTTGCTGCCCACTTGCAAGATCGCTTTAAGAATCAAGCAGTTTTCCTTCAAATTTGTTTATATCCTAAAACATCCTTTCCCAATCAATGGCTTGTTCAGTACAATGAAGTTCTCTAAAGTTCTAATTTAAGATTTCCTATGCTCCTTTTCAGCTTTATTTGTGCTGAGTGCATTCTAATAAGCTTGGTTTCCTTAAAAGCTTTGGTGTTTTGCTATATTATGAAATTGCATGTTTTTACATTATATTTGCACATTCCATTTAAGATATTCAATTAGAGTATTTGTAGATTTCCGCAAAATGCTTAGATCTTAAACCTGAAAACTATTTAACAATGAATGTATTAAAACTCACCAACATTCTGCAATAAATTTGAATTCATTTAGCAAACATTAGGTCCTCCAACTGCCACGTAACATCTAATATGACTATCCCAAACGATTTAAATGTCATAAATGGGGTAAATAAATATAAATATCATTTATATAGCGATCTATGAAAATTTTAAAATCTAGGCCTAGGCAAATGGCATAATGCAAAAAGAAAATAAGTGAATGTTCAAAAAACAGGCTAAAACACTTATTTAGATTAAATAGAATCATTTATCTTATATCTTATCTATAAAGACGTTCCTTCTATGCAGAAGATAATTGCATCCTCAGACCATGACAGATGATCTGTTGGCAAGTGATGCAGCGTTCACAGGCCACGGCTATGAGGGTTCCACGCATTACCCAGCGCCTAACTAGTGTTAGGTACTCATTTAGAGCTGGATGACTCAGGGACGCCCTAGGCCCCGGGAACATATCCTTGCCTTTGCATGGATTTGAATCTGTGTCCAATGGTATGCCAGTGAAGCGCACTGCCACTTGACTACTGTGTCCCATTTTATTGTGCTTATTGATTAAGGAAGTAATATTTTAACCAAATGCCGGCTGATGAGGCTCTGCTTGCCGACTGTGGCATGCATGCCATAGGTTTGCCATCACTGCCCCAGTCTATCATTTTGAATGTGATATAAAGAATTATTCTTCTCTTTTAAAAACTTTCCTATGCTTCAGTAAGGTAGATACTGATCGGTTAATTTTGTTTTTTTGGGTTTTTTTGGAAGTCGTGGGGGACAGGCTGGTTTAAGTTTTAGGGCAGAATTTAACCTGTAGATTTCTATGATATGAAGTAATCCAAAAATTACTGTTCTTCTTTTTAAAGTATGTGAATATTATGCACATCTTGACTGTCAAGACTTTGTGGTGAGCGACTGTATGGAATGTGCTACTTACTTCCCTCAGAGAGATAGGGTGAGTCTAGGTCATGTTAGAGACTGATTACCGATTTTTTCATTGATTATTTAATCTTAATTTCATAACTGTTCTTGATTTATTCTTAAGACAGTCTCTCATTAAGTACTAATGATTGTTTTACTACACTTTATTTTTAAGTAAAGGTTTGTTAATGAAATAATTTCACTACTCACTGATACTATATTTTATAAATATAAGTGTTTTAGAACTAACTATATTATATGCATCATTAAGCTAGTGTGAACAGTAATTCCAGCGTAAATATTAGGATAGGTCCATGTATTATTAGTAACTTAATACTTTGTGGTGAGTATACCACAATTTAAATTGTCAAATTCCATTCTCAGGTAGATTTTTATTTGAGAAAAAAACATAATTTCAATATGAGATCTGATACAAAATTTTTTATAAATTTTAAAAGAAGACATTCTTTAAAATATTTAGAATACGAGTAACCTCAGAGTGGAATCTTGAAAATCTCTATGAATGTTATTTCTAACACTTGTTGCCATCAGAATGTGATCCATTACCACCATTGGAGAGAAGGTAACCTGCCTCCTAACTCCAAGTGTGTTTCATGCAAAAAGACCTGCTGGTCATCGGAATGCCTGGCTGGTATGAGATGTGAATGGTGTGGGGTGACGGTAAATATACCCTTTTTTAATATGTTTAGAGATCTAAGTGTTTTACTCATGATATTAATGATGTTGGGTAACTGTAAATATACCTTTTTTTAAAAAAAAAATATGTTTAGATAACTAAGTATTGTACTCTTATATTTTTTAAAGGTGTTTTGCCCTTTAAACAAGTGGGGGAGGGGGGGGGGAATTGAGATGAATTTTTAAATGAAATGTAGTTGAAATCAGAAATTGAACATTTGAATTATACAAAGTTTAACTTAAATCTGTAATGGCAGTTTAAATAATTTTTAGAACAGTTTACATGGGCAGTAGACTTTCCATTGTTTTTTTTTTTACTTTGCTTAAATGAAGTGGTCATCTTACTTTTTATATTCACTCACTTTTCCCAAGTCACACACAAAGTTAATAATGTCTTTTGGATTTAGACACAGTCATAGGATGAGTGGGGATGCCTCTCAACTCCCCGTAAATTTGTGTTGGTAATTTCTGTCAAATCTACATGTCTCATACAGCACAATTTATGTTTAATCTGTATGCAATATGATTTATTTTTTTTTGTGTGTGTGGCTGATCAAAATTATAGAATTCCTGAAGGTGTCAAATGTGCTAGTTACTCCACTTGTTATACCATATAACTAGTGATGACCCTGAACATATTTGAACATGCAGTCAAACATTTCTCTTCATGTCTATCCTCTTCAGGCTCATGCCACATGTTACCGCTCCCTGCCAGTTGAATGCAAGTTTGGGAGCTTGAGAGAGATTCTCCTCCCTTCCTCATGTTTGACTATCCCTCGACTTGACGTTCCCATGGAAACGATTCTAGGGATCAGCCGAAAGTCAAGTAAGCATCACTTTCTTTTTATAACTTATATCAGCCTGATAAATTAGTTAAGTGATTTTTAAATAATATTTTCAATTGAAAATCTTTTCTATTTCTTAAATTTGACTTTTTTATTTTAAAGAAAAGATTTTAAGCTCCTACTTTATAATGACTTTTACGTGTTCTTAGTCAAAATTAATTCTAAGATAATATTTTAAAATTGTCTTCATTTTATTTCAAATGTTATGTTTGTTTCTATTCCCATATGTACATTCGACTTGGTTTGATGTCATGCAGCCTTTCCAGGTATTTTGATATAATGTGTGGTATTATAGATTTTGAATGAGAATTCTAATAGCAAATAAGTTTTTTAATAATTTGTTCCACTAAAAAATAATTTTTAAGGCATGAGTTTTCTGCTTAGACATATAATCTTTTTTAAACTTAAAAATTATGTAATGAATTATAGACAATACATGATAGATACATACTTACTGGGTGTTTTGAGTGGGTAGATTTTTATATATCAGAGATGAATATTCAAAGAAGCGTTGGTGAATTTATTTATTTCCTTTATTATAAAATAACAATTTGCTGACATGTAAAGAGCATTAGCTACCACTTTTTTCATATTTTTTATTTATTCTTATTATCAAACTACATGTTCAGTCCTTTAACCCAGGGACCCAAGCTATAACATCAATGTGTATTGAAAATAAATAGACATCTATGTGTCTTTATGTCCTTTTGTTGACTGAACCTGAAACTCCTTAATCAGCATACAGAGGAAAAATTCTTTTGAAAGATGTATTTCTCTTTGTTTTATTTAAAAAGAAGGAAACTTATTATGAAACATGAAAAATCTCAACTTATTTTTTTTTTCAAAATATAAATCTGCAAAGACAAATGCTTGGCTTGAGTGTTTTTTTAATTTTTTTTACAAATAAACCAACATAATGTAAATGAAATATAATATATTAGTGGCTTTCATTAAGTACTGCCCTTCTTATCACTGGTTTTTAGTATTCTTTATCCTTCTTTTTTTTTCTCCTTTTATTTATTTTTAACTGGCTCAGAATATTTAGGGTAAATAAACTGTGCAGAAGTTAGCCAGTTATCTTACAATTCATGTGCTAAATGGAGTTTTTAAAAAATATCTTTTAGTAACTTTATTTTAGATTTCATTGTCCAAAAGTGCAGCCCTCCCCTGCATAAAGAAAAACTGTTGCCTCCCATAGTATTGCTTTAACAAGTTGTCTATAAACGGTTGACTTTTGAAAAGAAATAACAAATAATCCATTTTTAAAATATAATATTTGGTAGCAATCATTAAGGAAAAACTTAAATGAATGGGTTAAGGAAAAGTGCTTAAACTTACCATTCTTTTACCCTTTTAGCCCGCACTGTTTCTGAGGAGTGGTCTTCTAGTGGAGACTCCAAGACAGAAGATGAAGAGAGAGAGAGACGGTCACCAAGAGAGAAAGATGGAAGAGACAAAGATAAAGAAGATTGTAAGTTTACATTGATACTTTTAATGGGATTTATATAATTGATATCATCTAGCATCTTCCTCATATGTTGGACATCATTTAAAAAAGATATATTTGAAATGGAATAATCGTAGGTAATTCTAGAAGGAAAAACCTGCAAAACTGATGTAAAAACCCTATAAAACATTTTATTTGTAGGTATCAAAATTTATTTTTCTATTTTTGTTATCCTTAATGGGCACATTAATTTGTCCCCCTAATGTGAATGGCTTAGTTTGTTTATTTTTCCCCTTTAACCTGGTTCAACCAAGTTAGTGTGTAGTTGTGTCATTTTTTATAAAGTGTTGAATAAGCTAATCTATACTAATAAAAAGATAAGTCCTGATTGAATGACTCACTCTCTGACTCATCACTAGTTCTCCAACTTCCCAAGTTGATAGAAGCATGAAACTTTGGGAAGTTGTTGAGTAGCCTTCCATGATGGTAACAGGTGAAATAAATATGTAATCATCATTCACTGGGGGCCGGGGGCCCAAATGTAGTTTTTTCTTTTTATGAGCATTAAAAAACAGACTCATCTTTTAATCTCCAACCTCTCGTGTAGGTAGGAGCATGAAAATTTGAAAGTTGTTGAGTACCCTCCTGCAATGGTAATAGGTGAAAAAAATATTTAAATAATCACTCACTGGGAGCTGGGAGCTCAAATGTAGCTTTTTCACCTCATATGAGCTTAATAAAATGTTATTTAACTTTATATACTGTGTAAATCGATTTTGACAAAACTTTGAATATAAAAACTTGATGGCCTATAGTAAAATACTATAGAGCATTAAAATTTTATTTTTTGTTTTTTTTTGAGCCATGGGCCCCTAATTTCTTTTTCATAAACGTTTAATAAATTATAACTATTCAAGTTCACACAATTTTTTAAATACAAATGTCTACAAACAAATATATCCATCATGATCCAGTTTGAAATAAACTGTTGTTTTGAACTTTACACCTTATTTTCGTTTTTTTAATGCCGGATAAATAGTATTTTATTCATTTAACGACCATTTAACTTTAGGAAGTTTTTGAGTACCCTCCAAAGAAGGTTTGTGGCATTGAAAATTAATAGGTGATGGGGGCCAATAATGCCATTTTTAACCATAAGTTATATAAAAGTATTTTATTCAGCAGCTACTGGATATATGGATGTATTATTAACGAAATTTGATATAAAGAAATTAAAATTCTAATGTCTGTTCCTTTGGGGACGGGGCCCAAAATATTTTTTTCGTAAATTTTTAAAGCTTTATTTCCCATTAGATTTTTAAACAATTTGAATTAATATAGACACATAGCTCCATAATGACAAAGATGGAAATCTTCAGGCCTTATGAGATATGTACATCCTACACCCATTTTCCGCTTGGGCCTTTTAATTTTATTATATTCCACATTTGATTGTACATGACCTTGACAAATATTAACAAACAAGTATATCTATTATGATTCAGATTTAAATTTATTGTGTTCTCAACACTAACTGAATTCCTAACTTTCCGTTTCAAAGCGCAGGTATTTTGCTAGTGAATCAATATATACACTTTTATAAACTCACAGGTGAAATTATTCGAGTGTTTGATGGCAATGCCTCCCTCAAGAAACGCCTGTACCGCACAATATCTGTACCAAGGAATGCAACTGTACAGGCTATTCTGGTAATTTTTGGTCAAAAATTTGTTGCTATTAAAACTTTTAAAATTTCTAATCCAAAATGAAATTTATTTTAAAAATTATTCATGTTTTCATTATTATTTTTTAGTATTTTTATTATAAAATTAATGTATGCTTCTGGAAAACAATTTTCCAATGTTGTTTGTTTTTTATTTTCTTTTGCACAATTTTAATAAGTTTACTTTCTATCTGCTCTTTGTTTTTAAATATTAGATTAAAACATTGGCCAAAAAGTAGGCTACAGGTAACTTCACGTGTTTTATAATAGCATCTATTAATTATTGCAGGAGGCAGCTCTTAAAACATTCCACATATCAGATGATCCCAAAAATTATTATGTGACAGAAGCCACGGAGTCCAGCTTAGGTAAGCGTACGTATTACTTTTCTCACTCTTTCACGTTGTACATCTGTATGTTGCAGTTACTTCCTCTTATCAGAAAGATTTACCTTTGTTTCTTTTGAAATTTTAAAGAGACAATGTTTGTTTTTTGAAATAAATCATTTCTGCCAATGGAGGAACCATTGCCATTGTGCAAAATTTGCATAGCTTAGTCTCTTTCCTACACATTGCCTCAACCATAATTTCTGTACACAATTTATGTGAAACAAGTCTTTATTTTTTCAGACATTATTATACTTTTTTTAATAAACCACTTTTTTCCCAATACCATACAAGAAAAGCACTAAAGTAAAAGATATGTTAGATTTAATTAACGTTCAAAATACATATTCACTATTGCTACTTTTTTTTTTTTTTGAGACCATGACTATTTATTCCAAAAGTTAAAATGAGAAAAAGTTTATAAAATTCTAATAAAATCTAATATTCTTTTTAAAAAAATCATAGTGTTATGATTTGGAATAAAAGTATTGATCCCCAACCAAGCAAAGCTGTCAATCAAAACATATTTTAAAATTACCATTGAAACTGACACAACTTTTGCAAATTTTTGCACAGTGGTGGCGAAAACCTCTTATATACGGAACTCTGGACATGGGAAATATTCTTTTTCATCCCAAGCTATTTCTGGTAAGAGGCAACTGTCATTTACTTTATTGGTGATTAATATACATGTCCCTTTAAAATATTGTTTGTATATATGAAGTCTTGTTAATGACTATATTTGTGATTGGTTAATTAAACCAATGTTTTAGATGTATTGCAAAAACTTTCTTAATAATTTTTTTTATTGACAAATAAACTTGTGAGAAGAATTTTCTAAAAATTTCAGTGTCTGTATATTAATGTCATATGTGTTTTTTATTTAAACCTTCATTTTGTTTCAATTTAGCTTTCAAGGATAAGGAAATTAATTGTTCTTTCAATATTGTTGATTTTATGCTTGCAAAATACTTTAATTGCCGTACAGTGAAGCTGTGAAGTTTAAAACTTATCTTCATTAGCATGTTGAAAACATGTTATTTACTATCCAATCAAAATTCATCTCCATATATCAGTGACAATAAAAGAAACACATCCTGGCTACTTTTAGGATTAATCAACTGTCCAATATTTATTATACATTTTTGTCTCTTAATATAAAAGTTTATTTGATAATTATTAGAATGAAATTATGAAAACTTATTATTAATCACAATTGCAGATCAAATATTTTGCTTGACATGAATAAGTTGAGAGGGGAAACATTTTCCTATCAAAAAGAAAATGTAGATCAAATTTACATGCCGAAGTGGGCTTTACATTTTAATGAGCCTTTAGTTGTCTAGGTTTATTTTTATTTTTGCACAAGACTAAGTAATTACTTGAGACATTGCAGGAACATCAACTCATATCAGGATATTTGACACCTGGTGATCTTTCACACATGTTCCACTTTTCCAATTGGAGAACAATCTATTAAAACTAAGGGTTAGGCAGCAATGAAAAACTTCTATCCTACATGTGTTTATGAATAGACACGGTTTTTAAAAAAATGGTTGTATATTAAGAAAAGGGGGACATTTTTAATGTATTTTTGTGATTTGCCAAAAAGCATACAATTGTTATAAGACCAAGTGTTTACAGTGACATCCTCACATAATAATCACAAACAACCAAGCAAAAAAATGAAAACATGTTATTAAAATCCTAGTCAAATACACAGGTTTCATTAGATAAACATTTAATTAATGAAAAACACAATTTTAATTTAACAAAATTAATACAAATCTGTTTTAAAAGAAATGAGTACAAGTTTTATAAAATTATTTTATTGATCCAAATAAAAGAAATTGTTTTTATTATATTATAGGATGTATTCATTTTGAGCACATGAATAAAAACAATATTTTAACCAAAATAAGATTTTAAGTTTAAAATTATTTAAACATGAATCTGTAATAGAATTTAGCGTCCTTGAAATCAGCCAAAAGATGAAAAAAATATAAAACTTTGACTTACTATTTCATTACTTTCTTCAGGAGAAAGAGAACTAGAAGAAAATATGCCTGTTCGGTCGCAATTAAAAACACCAGATGGAAAAAGGCCTTCCATATTTTTGAGATACAAAGAGAAAAAAGACAGTGGGGTTATAAGGGTTTATCCAGGAGGTTTAAGGTTAGTTTTAAAATTACCTTGCTGCATATTTGAACATCAAATTTGAATTACATAATTTTTATACATAAAAATAAGACATTTATATTCTTAAATTTCATTTTTCTCTATTTCAGGGTCAGTTGTGGTTATAAAAATATTTTTGTGAACAAGGATACAACCACAGAGGAAGTTATTAAAACGTCACTACGGAAATTTGGTGTTGAGGTGATGATTTTTCAACCTACTTTTCATTTGATTAAAAATTGCTTTTTTGTTGTTTTTTTTGTTAGGTTCAATTAGATCATCTGTCAATAAAAGCTTTGGCTTATCTTCATTAAAACTTAAATTTTGTTTCTAAAAGGACAAGGACCCAGAGAGCTTTGAACTGATTGAAGTATTATTGGACAAAGGAGTTACTGAGAGGAAGGTGGACAGGAATGCCAAACCCTTTCATATCATGGTGCAGAGCAGGAGGGTAGGTTTTTATATACCATTTATTTTAAATTGGTTTTTTATTTCTTATTATACTAGTTTTGTATGGCATCCATGTTTTGCTTATTGAATAATATTCTGAATAGTTGTTTTCAGAATTTGTAATCCATAACAATATTGCAATTTTTTTTTATTTCTTTAAGAGATGTCCTATATTGGTCATACCTAAAATTTATATAAAATACTTTTTATTAATTACTCTTCAAGGAGTCCCTGCGTCAAAACCGAATGACAAGGTTCTATTTGCAACAAAAAGAAGATCCCCATGGTCCTAGCATATCACTGTATGTGGGTAATTTACCCACAGGTTTATCTCAAAGACAGTATGAAAAAATACTGTTAGACATTATAGGCAGAGGTAAGTTAAAATTATATATTTATTGTGAGCATTTGAGGTTTTAAAAAATATCTCTGCTATGAAACATTCAGTATTAATAGGGAATGATATACATGCACTAACTCCAATAAGACATTAAGTGCCTTCACCAAATTTTGCTGAAGGTCATTTATGCATTTATTAGTGCATCAACATTTAATTAATAGTTCTTTTTAATTACATTTTTTACAACAGCTTTTAAAAAAAAACTTTATACATTTCAGAAAACAAGTGGGAAAAATTTGATGGTATATACTATGAATATGGCTCACTTGTCCTCATATACACTATACCTGAGGTTGCTACAACAGTATTCAATATACTTCAAGAGTCAAATTTTGATGACAAGCAAATTTTAGCACTACTGCTACCTAATATACAAGTTAGTATAAGTTCTGCATATTTGGCCAATATTTAATTTAACTAAGAATTTAAAATAGACAGAAAGTATTATTTGTTTCATTTTCAATAAAAAATTGTGAAATTAATATTTTACTATCAAATTTGACACTTATGCATTCTGAATTCTGAAAATCTATTATAACCCCATGTTTCTGCGTACATTACAGCCTCACATGATTCCTGAATATGTGAAACCCCTGATGGTGTTTGTCAATGTCAAGAGTGGGGGCTGTCAGGGATTAGAGCTCATTACCTCTTTCCGCAAGCTGCTCAATCCTCACCAGGTCTTCAACCTGGAAAATGGGGGCCCTTTGCCTGGGTAAGTACAGCTCTCTGCTACTTTTTTCTGATGGTTGATCTTTTAACCAGTGGCAATCCTAGTTTTTATTTTCTAAGAGAAATTTTAGAGATATGACCAGTGTTAAAAGTAAACTCCAAGTTTTACATAAGAAGAATGAAATTCTATGATTTTTTCCACATGAAAAAATAATAAGCACTGAAAGAACGCTTGAGCAGCTTGATATAAATAACTGATTTGTGTTTTCTTTCCAGCTTGTATGTGTTCCGAAATATCCCTTACTATAAAATTCTAGTGTGTGGAGGAGATGGTACTGTAGGGTGGGTACTTTCTTGCCTGGACAATGTAGGTCAAGATGCAGAATGTCAGTCTCCACCTATGGCAATTGTTCCATTAGGCACAGGTCAGTTTGCACAGCTCAGTTAGGAAGTATAAATATAACAAAAAAAATAATCAGTTTCTTCCAAACCTTCAAGATTGATTTTTCCCAAATTGATAAATATTGAGTTGGAAGATTTATTGAATCCTAAGCTCTCGTTCTTTCCTTTTTTTAGGTAATGATTTAGCAAGAGTGTTGCGGTGGGGCCCCGGTTACACAGGAGGAGAAGATCCTTTGAATGTTTTACGGGATGTCATAGATGCAGAAGAGATTAAATTAGATCGGTGAGGTCAACTGTTTTTTTATTACATATTTTAACAAAAAGTTTGAAGTTTTAAAAATTATTTTAAAGTTTACTCATGAAATTTTCCCCTAAAAATCTGTATATTTCAATTCCCAGTTGGACTGTCATTTTCCATCCCAATGAGAAGGAGCAGGATGAGACTAAAGTGGCCATTGCCAACGATACAAACAGTGCAAACACAACAGAGGACCCCACCAGCATCTTTGTCATGAATAATTACTTTGGCATTGGCATTGATGCTGAGCTTTGTCTAGACTTCCACATGGCAAGGGAAGAGAAACCTGACAAATTTAATAGCAGGTTAGTAGTTGTTTAGGTGCATGGTGGCCAAGTGACATGCACTTGGGTGGCGTACCGGGAGTCACTGGTTCAGATGTCTGTGAAGGGAGGGGCTTGTTCCTGTGGCTAGGGTGTCTAGCTCTGATGGATACCTGACAATATTTGGGGTAAATTAAAGGCGGCTGGCATTGTGCTAGTCCCTAATCCCCCCTGTATACCATCACAAAATAAACTTTTAAATATTGCTTTCTTACCCATAGGCCATCAAGGTATTAAAAGGAACTTTACTTTACTGAGTATTTGTTATATATGTTAAAAACAGCTGAAAATGAGTATGGAAAATTCTTACTTTTGCTACTCAATACTCAAGGAATATGTATTTTCCGTAACTCTCCTGTACAACTAGATTATTATATCTTAATAATTTAATTATGAAAAAAGTTTGTGGTAATTCAAATAAAATTAACTGTCACTTAAATTGGAATGCAAAAATTAATTTAAATTTTAGAAAATTAATTTTATTTTGTACTTCGTTTTAGTCTACTATCAGTTGTTTTTTTTTTAAATGATATGATTTTAAATAAAACCTTATTGTTACAAATGTAAACATTTTACTTTCAATTTTGCCACTTTTGGATTTTGGTTATAAAGTGGATTTTGGATGAAAATTTAGTAACATTTGAATTGAAAGGAAATCAAACTCAAAAAGAAGTTTAACCAATTTACTTACTTTTACAGTGGTTTGCCAGATGTAATGCTTATCAGACTTAAACAGTCAGACCTTGCTAACTCAAACTTCCCATTGTCGAAAACCTCCCTTTATTTAATTAATTTTTAGTTCCCGGCCTAATTCCATAAGATTAATTTAGATCTCCTTAACTCAAAGATATTTGGCTTCCACCTTTGTTAGTCGAATTTTCCAAGGCATTTGGGTTATTATTCTGGGGAGACATTTCAGAACACATGTTCCGTAGAGCCATGTAAACGGATCCAAATTTTTATCTTAATGCATTCCACATGGGATAAAGTGACTCTTTAAGTAAAACGTCTATTTTGAGACCAAAAATGACCAAGACAAGAAAAAGGAGTGGCTAGCAGAAGAGTAACTACTCAGCGCCCCTTGGCTGCATGCTGTGACATTTTTTTAAAGGAAAAATCTCAGACACCCATCCTACTGGGGAGGGAGTAAGGTGTCGGAGAAGTGGCTTTCTCAGTGGTGTCGGTTTGTTGAAGCTAAGATGGCTTCCTTTCATTTGAAACACTGGACACCGACTCTCCTTCCTGTCAAGCCTTCTTGCCAGGAAAGGCTATTCCCCCCCACCCTCAATATCAACATAGTCCTTGATTAATCTGCGCCTATTACGACATATCCCCTAACTCAAAAACTCTTGAAGTAGAATTATTTTTTTGGTCTTTTTGAGTGCGACTTAGCAAGATGCGACAGTATTTCCATTTTAACATGAGACAATTCTTATGTTCTTGAGGGTTCTAATGGAGTAAAATTTAAATTTTAAAAAAAGCAGTGATAAACCATTTATTGAATTCTTGACAGGTTGCATAACAAAGGTGTATATCTTAAAATGGGCTTGCGTAAGATGGTTAACCGTAAGACATGCAAGGACCTGTATAGAAATATCAAGGTAGAGGTAGATGGCAAGCTCATCGAATTACCCCCAGTAGAGGGTATCATCATTCTCAATATACTCAGGTAATATATTGACTTTTGAATATTTTTGTTGAGTTAACAATTGTTCTTATTGCATGGGTAGCTTTTGCTTACATTATCTTATTTTTACATTTATTTGTATTTTAATTAGTATCTATTATGAAAAGGTATGATGTCAATGATGTTGTGCTCACCATGTCTAAAAGATTCAAATAATAAATTTCTGTTTGGTCCCATCCATTTATAATGCTTGTTTATTAATCACATGCAAAGTAATTGGAAAGTGTGCTCGACAGAGGATAAATTTCCTGATGACCCTTGAAAATATCAGATGTCTTCATCATTATTCATTTGACTTCATTTTCAGCTGGGGCTCAGGAGCCAATCCTTGGGGCCCAGAAAGAGAGGACCAGTTTAATAAACCCACCCATTATGATGGGAACCTTGAAATAGTGGGGGTTACAGGGGTTGTCCACATGGGACAGATCCATAGTGGCCTCCGAAATGGAATACGTATTGCACAAGGAGGACATGTATGTATTGAGTTTTAGTATTCTAGTATTGTAGATTTTTAAAGTAATAAAATGACTTTTAAAAATGACTTAGGGAATTCAAACAACAAAACTTCAATTTACTGTTTAATGCCCCAGAAGGTTTTCGCAAAAATTCCACCTCAATCCCATAAGGAATCCCCGTATTGCAATCAACTGGATATGAAATTTTTAAAATTGCGTAAAATGTATTTATGTTATTATAGTCATACTGACTACATTTTTTAAAATAAGAAGTTATTTTACATAACCAAAAGACCGTCTTGACTTTAAAACTATTTTTACCTGTAATTAAGACCTATTATTTTTATAGTTAAGTATAGCAAAATCGCATATTCAAAAACACCTCGTAAAAACTATTAAAAAATTCACAAATCGAGCAACAACACTAATGAGGAAAATGGCCCCCATTGCCATAAGTCAAATGGGTCATCTTTTACACACTGAAGAGTATTTACTTCCTGTGATTTCATTTCTAAAGAGAACACTATCGAGGCGTGCTTTATAACGCTTTGGCCATTGCGGACAAGCGCGCATTACAACGCTTTGGGGCATTAAACGTTAAAGAGCAATATTACAGTCGAACCCACTTATCTCGACTTCGGTTTATTTGCCAGCCATATTAAACAACATTTTTGAAGTGGAACCGCTATCTTCTCATTATTTAATTAGCATTTTCTCATCGGTTATGTCAATTCTTTTATGTCGCCAAACCCTAATATCTCGAGCACAAAAGAGGGCCAATTTGCAACTTAATGTTGGTTATCTTGATGCCCATGACCAATAGCCAGCTTTTGAAAATGTTATTATCGATGCCACTTTACCATCTCAGTACCGTATTTTTTGCATATATAAGACGCGTCTTATACAAAGTTTTACGTACCCTTCTCCCAGGGTGCATCTTATATAAATGGGCATCTTATCTAAGTATTTTTTAACATGAATGATACAGTGTGGGATATTGAAGGACCATTATTGCGGTTGATATTCACGTTTCACGATTTTCATTCCTAGTTGTAAAACCGTTAACCAAAGACAGTTTTACTGTCCAGTCCCTATTTTTCCATATTTTTTTTAGAACCTACAAAGAGAGTGTGTATGAAATGTTTGCCTTGCGCCGTCTGATGGTGACTCCAAAGAACAGGTGACGTCACCGCCTGCCTGTGTAATTTTTCATACTATGCTACGCCAACTAAGCAAATTTAATTAAAAAATCGTTCATTAGCTGAACTCCACTAACAGTGATGACATGTATTTTTATATTATGTACATACTGGAATAACGACAACGCTGTTATGTAAAAAAAACCTCCAAAAACTTGTGCATGTACATTCTCATTTATTAACACACATCATATACATAAAGAAATTTCAAGCACTAGTTAATATTTTGCCGCCATATTGGATTTTCATTAATCTCGATCATCGGTTATCTCGACGCTTTTTGGCAAACTTCTAGGCCGGCGACATAACGGGGTTCAACTGTAATTAAAATTAATTTTTAAATTTTCTATCTGTAATCAGAATCTTTGCAATAAATCAATTAAAGATTTCACAATAGTAGCTTATATCTCATTAATCCATTCCAGCTCCGAATAACATTGTTATGTGACATGCCTGTGCAAGTAGATGGAGAACCTTGGATACAACCTGCTGGACAGGTCATAGTGCTTAGGTCTGCACTTAAGGTCAGTTACTTCTTATGTTTAGTGTATTTTATAGTGAAAATAATCTTAAGTTGGATAGATGTTGTTTTTCATAACTGTTTTCAATGCTTATTTAGCACTTTAATGTGCTCTGATGTGTTTAAACAAATGCATTTTTAGCTCCTTTTTAAATTGCCTCCAAATTTCTTTAAGACAGACAGATTATTTCATATCTTATATCTTAGATATACAGACGCTCCTTCTATGCAGAAGATAATTGCGTCCACAGACCATGAGAGATGATCTGTTGGCAAGTGATGCAGCGGTCACAGGCCACGGCTATAGGGGTTCCACGCATTACCCCAGCCGCCTAACTATTGTCTAGTTAGGTACCCATTCGGAGCTGGGTGACTCGGGGACTCCTCAGGCCCCGAGAACAAATCCCCACTTTCGTGTGGATTCGAACTCGTGACCATCAGTGTGACAGTCGAGAGCGCTACCTCTCGACCACCACGTCCCACCTCTCGACCACCACGTCCCACGTATTTCATGATTTCCATGCAATAGCTTCAATAGAGCTCAGTCTATATGAAAGACTTCTGTTATCATCAATACTTCAATATGTCAGAAAGAATGGTAAGAAGTGTAGGCTTAGCACTGGTTGAGCAGCATGCTTGCTTGGCTGGCATACTGAGAGTCACGAGTTTGAATCTCTATGAGGGCAGAGATTAGTTACCAGGCCTAAAGGATCCTCTGAGTCCACCCAGCTCAGAATGGATCACAGCACTTGTTAGTGCAACAGAGGGGCCTGGGCATTGTGCCACACAATCCCCTTATAGCCTTGGCCTGTGCCTCACTTTCTGACAGACTACCATGTTCTGTGCTTTATTTTGAGAATGAAGGGCACAAGAATTTTCTACAAGAATTTTCATTAAAAGTCTGTAATGATTTTTTTTTAATTTTAAGAATGCTTTAAAATTATTTTGTGCAAATCATTTCACATCAGCTGCATGTCAGGGAATTTGGAAGTTGGGATTCAAAATTGTTGTATTGAAAAGAAAATCTTGACACAGATGAACTAAAGATACCTAATTGCTAACACCAAATTGATTTCACATATGAATTGATTAGGCATTGGGTGGAATGCTAAATCTAATGTTCAAAGTGCCTATGTATACCATGCAAAATAGAAAATTATAAAATCCAAAAGTTCCTGAATACAAAGATTTTAAAAGAAATTGTAGAGTGAGTTCTTTAAGTCCATAAGCAAGTATAACATTTGACACAGTAACAATTAAGTAATATAAAGTACATGGATCATGGTTGTAGTAATTAATTTTTAACTTTTTAAACAGAACATATTTCTTTTTTTATTCTACACAGAGACATTTATATAAATTTTTTTTCCTTTTTTACATTTACAATTTTCTTCTGATTCCTTCTTATGACATAAGTAAATGAATTTTCTTTCTAAACAAAGAGATTTTGTGAAAAAAAAATATTTTTTTTCCCTTAAATCTTATACACATTTTTAAAGAGAATTATACATTTTTTCTCACAATCTCTTAAAATTAAATTTATATGCTTAAAAATTATATTTGTGGAAGTTTGAAGTATTTCCACACAAAAAATTTTATATAACAGTATGTGTGGATTTTAAAATTAATTGGGTCTTTTGTAAGGTGTTTTTATAATTCTTAAGGGGAAAAAAAGGAAATAAATAATCCCAGTTCGTTATTAGTTCTCAACCAACTTCTCCATATAGTCAACTTCAATTTGCATTATGCACTTATATTGCTTTTGCTAACTGATTTAAACACTATTTAAAGACACACCTCCATCTCCTCAGGCAACCATGTTAAAGAAAAGTAAAAACAAGATCAAGCGACGTAACACCGAGCCTGGTATCTTCTTCCCAGAAAATGAGCCATTGCAAGCCTCCTCTCCTATAGAAGATTCAAGTGGACCTCTTTAACTGGTAGCTATATCATTATTTACATGAGCCTGCATCTTTTTTCTCCAATCTTGATGAAAATATTTATACATGCATACAAAAACATAAGTTTGAAAAATTTTGAATACACATTTAAGAGGAAGGTTATAAAAATATAGCAAAATTATTATTGCCATTATAATTATAATTTTGAAGTTGTTACAATGTATTCCAAACTATCTTTAATGACAAGTCTCCTGATATAATACTTAATAAGATCAAAATGGGAAGTTAGTAATTATTTATTTAACTGTCCGATCAGCTCTCTAGTCTACACCAAAATTATGAATGAGCACATCACTTGCCGTTTTATCTCTCTGAAAGATTGAGCTGGTTAAATAAACATGAAATTTATTATCAGCACCCTGACCTTAATCAAGTTAAACAAGATTATCACACAAAATGAGTACCTATTTCAAACGTAATACATCTCCTTTAATATTGTTTGATGTCTCCATATTTATTAGATATACATATCACTGACTCTGATTTAAATTTTGTAATTAGAGCATTTGTCAATTACATCAATAAAGTTATATTTAAACAGAAATTTAATTATGATTAAACTTCCTTTTAAAAAATCCTTGCACCCTGATAATCCCTTATTTTAAATGAAAACAAAAAGTTAATTAAATGTATTTCAGATAACACTTGTAGGACTTGTCGTGTTTCTCTTATTCCAGGAAATGAGCAGGGAGGTGTTTCCCCTTCTATCTACTTTGATCTCCCTGCATCCAGCTTTGAATGAATTAGAGTAGCAAAGTCACCATCTTTCACCACTCTGTAGGTTTTCATTTTTGTCAAAGAAACCAAATATTTTTTTTTAGTGATCTCTCTCTTCAAAAAAGATGCATTATTTATTACATTACTGGGTATCAGTAAGTAGATTCAACATACACATTGGTGGACAAGGTATTTTTTTCATAATGGTCATCTCATGACCATATTCCATTGCACTTCAGAATCCATCATCAGGAAGTCAATAGATTTTTAGTTTTATATTATGGTACCATCGCTTCTGATGTCATTTCAAGACTTAATCACAGCGCATAACTGAAGCTGTTTTTTTTCTCTTTTGTGGTATTATGTTCAAATTTCACAATCCTGTTAGTTCAAATATCATTCTTCTCCAGATGTAATGTGATTTTACATCAATCTGCCACTTGCATATTTTTAAACTTTTTAAGTGATACCTTTTAACTATAAGACATTGATGCCCACATTAGTGCAAAGGAAAATAGCAAAGGGCACTTCTGTTACAGACTAGACTGTTTTTAGTAGGAAATAACTTTTTCAAGACATCATTTTGAAAATGGGATCAACATAACTAGTTGAAATATTTATTAGAATTCTTTTGAGGAAAAAATCAATCTTTTTGTGACAGACACTGCAGATGTTGGACATGTCTTTACCCTTCAAATATTTAGTTATTATCTGTGAGTAGACTTGATGATGGCACTATCAAACTGTGATGTTACAACAATTGGTGTTTCTAGCAGTGCAAAAATACATTTGATATTTGTTTTAAATAAAAGAATAATAACTTATTATAACTTTTTTAATTTAAAGAATTTCTGTTTAAAATTGTGATTGGCTGTATGGTTGAAATTTATGTTTTTTTAATCAGAACCTTAGCAATGACATGTCATTTAACATAATAGTTCTTTTAATTATATCTGTAATTATTTAATGTACAAACAAAACTTTAGATAAGGAAAACATCCTAGTCCACAAATATACAAAACTGAGTTGTGATTCGATATCATTATTTTTGTTTTAAGTTTATATATCAATATTAATCTGTGATCTTTATTTTAGCATTTTAAACCTTTACATTAGTTGTTGGGTTTTTCTGAATGAAATGGAAAACATAGATTCACTTGTTTCATCTTTAGTAAAAAGTTGGGTTTTTTTAATATGTTTAAAAAATTAATGCTTACTACAAACAGTAAATATTTTGAAGCAATTTTTAGAAAAGTTCTTTTTAAATTTTGTGTTAGTTATTTGTATCATATCTGAAAAAAATTATTTATTTATAAAGAAAGTTTATGCTTAATTATTGAACTGAATTCTCTAATTAAATTTTAATCCACACTGAGTGCATAGTGAAAGCTAAGACAGTTTTTCTATAAGCTTTATCTAAATTGGTTGTGCAAACTTGATTAACCTAAAGGTCCATGTTTTCCTAAATAGTTGCATTTGGTTGTGTTATTTTATTTTACAGCCAGGCCCATCAATAAAAGTACTACTGATTAGTAATTTTTATTGAGGAATAACATTTACCACAATGTATATTCAACAAGGCAAACAAAACAAATATCTATAGAGTTAGATGAAATTTCCTTTTAAAAAGAAAGACATTAACTTTGAAATACAGTCGGACCTTGCTAAGTCAAACTTCCTTAAGTCAAAAACCTCTCTATATCAAATTAGGCCAAATTTAGATATCCTTAGCTCAAAGATTTTTGGCTTCCAACCTCCTTAAGTTTGTGTAAAACTAGTAAAAGGCAAATTCTTAATCCCCCAATCCCACTGTGGAGGGAGTAAAGTTTTGGGGGGAGGAGCTTTTTGGTGGTGTTGGGCATTTCATAGCTATTGGCTTCCCTTCATATGAAACTTCAGATACCGTGTCTTCTTCCTGTCAAACCCTCTTGCTTGTATGGCTGTTCTCCCACCCCCATCACAATATCAACATTGCCCTTGATTAATCTTTGCCTCTAACGCCCATTTCCCTAACTCAAAGAAAACTCTGTAACTTAAAAAATTTTCTGGTCCTTTTGAGTTCGACTTAGAGAGGTTGGACTGTACTTTCAAATTTAAGATTTGGCTTTCTAAAGGCAGTTTTATATCAAGTTTTTTTTTCTTCTGTTTTTTTTTTAAGTCATGGCTTTGAAAAGTTATTCTATGTTAATGAGAGTAATAGATATGACAAAAATGATATAAAACCTAATACCCCAAGCCCTCCTTACATCTCAGATTATTGTAATCAATTTATAAACTCCTCATAAGAAAACAAATTCTGACTCTGCTGCCATGATTTAAATCTTTTAAAGAAACTATAATTATTTGAGCACTTAATAGAAAAATATAAATTTTATTATGGTCATGTTTCTTATAATGAATCTAATTGCTATTTTTTAAAACTAAAAATTCTGATTAATTTATGGATGTTTTTAAGTCTCAAAATATAATGACGTTTAATGATTTCATTCACAATTTTGAATGATGCTGCAGAGAATTGACAGTTCAATATGAGATATATTTCTGGTCTTGAAATAACAGCAATTTTTTAAAATGAAACTGACAAGCATGGATAATAAAATTTCCTTTTTATTTGATTTAGATCATCTCCTTACTTCCATTTCACTCATTTATGGTGTACCCACTTCAAACTCTCTCCTTCTTAGACCTTTTTTTCAATTCTAGTAGATTCTTAAAATTTAGGAGAAAAAGAATTGCCATAATCTACTCATGATCTTAATTGTTAGCATACTCCAATTCCCAACTGGTTATTATTATTTCATTACAATTATTAAATTATCACTACTACTGATTATTATTATTGACATGCATTTTCTATTTAAAAAATGAGATGAACCAAATGTTGAAATATATACTGATGATGATTTTTAATGAATTTAACATTATACTTAAATTCAATAGAGATGTGTAAATTTTCAAATGTTTTTTTCTTTTGTTCTATAATCCATCTGTAGATTATATGTGATATAATTAAGATCTGAGTCTATGAATAACATTTATTTCAATTGAACATTATTAATATTATTCTCACAATCATTATTGCTATTATTACTATCCTTATAAATTATATTAGTACAGTGATAAAAACTAATGCTGTAAATGTTTTCTTTCTTGTTAAATCTTTTCAAGATTGTTGTGAATGAAAGGTGCTGTTGTATGTTAGTTATAATATATTTCTTTGCTTGCTTGTTAAACTGTTTGCTTCATAAAGTCTGCAAGGGATTTGAATATATGAAAGCATTCAAGAAATAATTCCTTTTTATTGGATGCATCATTTTTACTACTTCAAAATACTTCAAGACTATGTGCTGTTAAAAAAAAACAATAATATTTTCATTGTGTATATCTAAAAGCTATTTCTTTTTTCTTGGCTTATAAAATAGGTTTTTGATTTTTTTTATTTTCATTTGTTAAAATATTATTTTAAACTACAAGTAATTGTCATAAACATGGGCTAATTTTACTTCTCAAGTGCATTTCAATGCATTGTTCAAAGTATTGACTACTTTTTTTCCCTATAGTTTTATTTTGAGCTTAGAGCTACCTTTTGAGCTTAGAGCTACCTTTTAACCAGAAATAGTGAAAGAAGTGAACTGAAAATGTTTCTTTAATTTTTTCATAAATATTTGGTACATTGTCTATTAAGGACTCCATTAAGAAAAAATGAAAGCCAGCTTTTTTTCCCCTCGAAAATGTGTCATGAAATTTTGATTTTATGTGTAAATAATCAAAACTTAAATTCCTTACACCTAAAGCAAAACAGTGTAAAACTCAAATGATTTTCGTGTATATTATAAATATCTTTAAGTCTAAAATAATTTTAAATTCTGATTTTGATACACAAAAATTTGAAAAGTTTTAAGTTCAAGAACATGACAGTTAAGTCAATAGTAAAGATGTTGTTTTTTTTAAAATTGGTTTAAACAAAGAGATTTATTTGTGTCAAAGCTCCAATATTTACAGCTCAGATCACTTCTATTCTGTTTCATTAGAAGTGAAAACAAAAAATAATGACATTAAACATTAGTTATCAGAATGCTTCAAAAACTTCTTAGAATTTTATAGAAACGATATATATTGATTATTTTTTTGTATCTTTTACCATCTTTTGTTGATTTTTTCTTTCCCAAATCACATTTTATTATTTTAGTTATGGAGTTAACACGTGTGTTAAATTAAACAAATAGTCAAGAAAAATGCTATACCCATTATTTGATTTTTTAAATCAAGTTCAGAAAGCAGATGAAATTGTCTTTTGTTCCTTAATGTTGCAGTTATATATTTCCTTGAAAGAGGATGATACATCCTTATTTAAATTTTTCAATGAGAAGATAAAATAATTTTAAATTTTTGAAATATATTGAAGGTCAAGTTCTGTAAAAACAAATTATTCCAGATTCCATGGTATTTAATCCCACTAGAATAAAACTTATTGCTACTTGGAGCACATAAACATTTTAATCTAGAATTTCATTCATTGTATATTTCCTGAGTCATTACAAAGATGCTTACAAAATATAATACAAAATACCCTCTATAAAAGCATACTTCATAACTGTTAAAGTTATACACAACAATTACTTTATTGTTGGCTGTAAACAAACCCTCATCTGTGAGTTTGCATCTATAATTTAAAATGACATTTTTCTGAATGTTTATTATGGCCCGCCATGGAAATAGGTTTCTTTTGCAAATTTTTTTTTAAAAATTTAATCTTTGAAAATAGTAAGCATTAGCCAAATTAATTTTTTTTTAAATGTGCTAAATTGATCTAAAATTTCATTATGAGCTTGAAATTCAAATGAAATTCTAATACTAGCTTCAAATCTATAAATAAAGTCTAACTATCCAGTTTCGGTAATGATTTATTTAATCTGCCTTTTGTATCAAAATAAAATTCATCTATTATTGGTCTGCATCTAGAAAATTAGATACAAAAATAGTTTTTCTATTCAAATCTTAAGTTCTGTAAGTTGTTTTTATAAATATCCTGTTGTACTATTTTTAGCCTCCATAATTTCAATGCTTTTCAAACAAACTGATGTTTATGATTTATGAGATTTTATTCTTTGTGAACAATGAAATAAGTAAATTGTTAATTTCCTGCTGACTTTGATCACATTACTATTTATAAAACTAAAAGGGCCCTCAATAATGAAAGCTGGTTATACCTTTGATGATTTAATTTGTTAGCTTTGAATTATCAGGTGCTTTTTAAATTTTTTGCTTTCAATCAAATTACTTGCACTAACAAAACAAACAATATACCAATCTAGCATTCTTATGATTTATTTTTCAAAGTTTACATAGGATTTAGAATATTTCTATAGAATATTTCTGTTATGTTCCCCAACCTCTAAAGCTAAACAATTAATGTGTTGGTTAGCTTAAGAGACAATCCATCAAACTTGAACATTAAAGCATTTATGAGTAGTGAATTAGAAACTCTCAGCCTCTGCTAGTTTTATGAGTATGGCTTAAGGTTATAAAAATCATTATTTTTTATTATATTCTTTTGTTTAAAATTTTTATATATATAAATAAGTCTTTGCTGATGAGAGCTTGTGATATAAACTCATATTTTAGACATTATGCTTTTTTAGTGTTTGATATTTATTTTCAAAATGAATGGGTTGGTTTTGAGATAAATGTGCTTAAATTTGTATTTTCTGCATGGTGTCTGACTGGTACATTGCACATTCCAAGAGATTTAAAGATTGTATAAGACATGAGTCTGCTCAAGGCTGTATCAAGACTACTGGGAACATCTGTTGGTCCATTTAAGGAAGATGTTCTTTATGAAGTGTGTTCAACAGATGTTTTGTGTTTGTTAAAACTATAATTTTAAAAAGTGAGGGGAGTACTAAAATAGTTGGAAAATTGAAAAACATTTTTAAAGAAAAAAATAACCTAACCTCTACTTTTTTATTTTTAATCTAATATTTGGACTTTGATTGTATTTATTTTATTTTTTTTTATTATGTCATATTAGTAATTACAAACAACTTACAATCAAAACGCATGATGAAAAGAAACAAAGAGATCCCGTTGTCCCTGCATAAGTAAATGGGCTTTTTTAAAAATTAGATTTCAACTTGAATTTTAAAATCCTGATGATGTTCCTGCATGTGGCTTTAAGAGTATAAATCTTGATTTTTGTTGTTCTTTATTCAAACCCTTGAAAAAGCTCATGTTATTTTACTTAGATTAGTAATGAAAATTGGATTTTTATTCTACAGCTCTCTTTTTATGTTCATAGTCATATTATTAACAGTATACTAATTTGCATTATGTTCAGCCTAATACTGCCTCTACTCAAATCAAAGAAATCAGCATTCTGTATTAATTTCTTCCTATCTCTCATTGCTTCTTCCTATTTTATCATTTTAAAAAAAACATTGTATATTTTGTTGCTGTTTTTTAAATTAATGTTACTGCTATGAACAAAGATACCAGATAGAAAAAAATATTTGGATTTATTTATCTGCTTTTTGCACAAATATTTCATTTATTTTTATCCTTAGTTTAATAGGATACTTGATTAAATATACATGGAATAAGGAACAGAAATTCCTATTTGGTAGTTATTTATATAAATTATAAATAAATATTACCTTAAAAGTTACAATAAATACAGTGGAATTTCTTTCCTTGGCTTAGTTGTAAAGCTTTAAGCTTGCGGTGTAGCCTTGCCAGAAGAATGTAGTGAACAGAGTATACCAAGACTTGCATTGAGGTTTCAAATGTGCTTGTTCAGTGGTGGACATATCCATGCTAAACCTGTAAAGGAGAATGATTGTGAACATTATAGATCTCATTGCATTGCTTCCATGGATCTGAACAAGGCATTCAAATTAAGTGACCTGTTTTGCATTAGCTTTTTTTAAAAAAAAATTCACAACTCCTCTCAATCACTTGACAAAAAACATACATTAGTGTCTCTGGGGCTTTTCTTTTTCAATACAGTCTCTTTGTGAAAAGAGTCATGTACAAGGTGCTAATTTGTAAACTTTGGTTAGCTGAAAATGTCTCCTTAACATCACACACATAAGAAAGTCTGACCTAAGTAATTCTCTCTCACTTGCTGAAACTCATTGTCTATTAGACATGTGCATTCAGTGTGGTCTCCAATATGAAAGGGAAATAGAGAGCATGAATTCCAGTCATGAGATGAAACTCAACAGTTTACACTAAAGATATGTGGATTAAATTAAAAGTTTTAAATGGCTGGTATCAAACAGTTTTTTTAGAAGGTATAAAATGTTCTTTGCCTTTTAGCATGTGAACCCTTTACTGGTTGGACTATATAAGTACAGTAGGTGTGCTCTGCTGGTATAAAACAGAATAGACAAGAATTAACAGCTGGGTACTATTCCTGCTAACAAAATTGCTATCATGAACATGTTAGTCAAGCAAAAGATTATCTTAACAACAACAATAAAACTTACAAAAGTTCAAAAAAATTCAAGGTTTACCATTGAGAAGAGCAGGTGAGATTACCATTTCAGGAATAAACTCATAAGCCATTTGATGAAGTGTCTGTAGGCAACTCTAACCTATCATTAGATAGCGGGATGTCGTGTGTATACACAAAACTGTCTCCTATTTTGATAATTTAAAATAATCTGCTCCCAAATATTTAATTTGTTTGACAAAGATATAATTGAGATTTTAAGAAATCTCTAGGGTGGTTTTTTTTAAAAAATCAGCACCATCACTTTTCTAACTTTCTTTTACTTGAATAATTTTAGGAAATACTCATTTACTACTGGCTGTGTCAGGTATTTACATTGAAAGCAACTTGTCTTATTATTTCTGCCTTTTGGGAAGAGTCAAATGTTTTTTTATGAAAAACATTTATATCACATTAACGATCAACAATATTTTTAGATTCTAACCCTTTCAAGTTTTCTTCAATATTTCAGTGTCTATTTTGTTGTTTCTTGTTATTCATTACATCGTTTTAAAAAGCAAGTCTTAGCCCAGTAGCTTAACATTTATCCCAGATTTTGTTGGGTTCTTTTTTTTTGCTTGTCCTTTGTAAACATTAGCGATTTTATGTTTTCCCCTTTGTAAAAGCAACTTAAAATCTAAAAGTTAAATTTCTCTTTCAAATAGTATTATCTTGTGTAATTTTATTTATAGAATTCGTACACTTATATAATTAAGGAGTAATGATATTAAGGTTTTACCATTTTAAAAATAATCTTTTTATAGTTATACTTAATACCAAAAGTAAAGACAAAGGCTGTTCAAGTTAAAATATAAAAAGGAATAGGTTTTGATAACACTTTGATAAATACAAACTTTATAGTTTTAATTATTTAGAAGAAACATTATTTATTTGATTTATGACTGAGGTGTGGGGCAAAAAAAGGGGGTGGGATAAGCACTCCATGAATCTTAAGGTATTTGGATCTGTCTGTAGTATGAGATTTTGAGTTTTTAAAGCATGATTCATTAACTGATATATTTGCAGCTACTGTAACTATGGCTGTGAATGATATGTACATATGAATTTATACCTTAATACATTTGAGCTCTTTTTAACCAACTTTATGACTTTTTGTAGTTCTATTAATGTACCTCAGTGGTTTTATTTAATTTTTTAGCGCTTTGTATAAACACCCTCAGTTATTTTGATCAATAATTTTATTTTATTATTGTTGGTTTGAAATGTAGACTTAGTCGGCTCAAACTGCGATCCACATTTATTTATTACGTAAATACCTCATGCTGAGAAATGTGTGTGTGAATACATTTGGAGTAAGTGTCTGTCTGCATGTGTGAGTATAATGTGGGTGTGTTAGCATTTGAGATCAATATTATTATCCTCGTGTACTTTATGAAAATATTGAATGAGATGGTCTCTGAATAAATGTATCACAACATTCTTCACACTAAATTAGTAAAAGTTATTGTATTTGGGTACTTTTAGATAACTTACAGCTAGTCCAATTTTGTCACTGTACTGTGCCATTAATTATTTTGAGCCTATTTTTGCCTGAGGTTTTTTTTTTTTACATTGACAATGAATTATCATTATCAATATCATACTTTAAAATATTAATTGGAATAAATTTAACTTTTATTTTCAAGTAAGTAGGGTTTTATATCAAAGAACATCTTATACTGATTTGAATAAATAATTTCATTTATTTCATTAATTGTCAATTTTAATGTAATTAATTTTAATACTTACTAATGCTATATAACCAAAAATATTGTAGATTCAATAGATAGTTAAACTACTAGCTCCAAGAATATATTTCATTGGAGTCGTTGCATGTGACTTGCGAAAATGTTAGCAGTTTTATTTAAATGAATTTTAAATTAAGCAGAAGAGCCAGTTTCTTTACCAGAGAGATTTATTTAACAATAAATGTTTATTTTTTAAATCAATAGTGATTCCACAATGGTTAATTAAATCTAATATTTTTGGTATTCCATACATGAATACAGATAACTGGGTTTTATTTTTTAACTGTACATCATCGGAAAATCAATTAGTGCCATTTTTTAAAATAATAATTATTTTGTTTAAAAACTGTGGTTTGTGGAGTAATTCAGAAGGGTGTATTGACTCTTAATTTTTAAATTAACTTTATAAGCACTTAAGTTCAAGTTGTTATATCTTATTTTTTAAATCAGGAATTGATAAAGAGTAAATAATAAAATTAACTTTTATGCATGAGTGGTTAAGATAATAACTTACAATCTTTAATGTAATGTAAACACTTACTTATTAATGATTGTTATTTACACACAAATTGTAAGAGCTTCTGCATCCGATTACTGTGATTACAAACACTTCAAACTAATTTGCTCAATTTGTAGCAGAAATCCTGGCTCAATATTTTTTTGAAACTATGAGCTTGTTAGTCTTTTCTATCCAAATGCCTCTAAGATAAAACAAAACAGGAAAATAAATAGAAAATGAGCTTAAAATGTTTTTTAATCTAATTCACATTTTCAACTACTTATTTATTTACTTAAAAAGTTGTATTGCTCTAATACAAAAATAATTATCATTATCTTTCTAACAACTCACTAAGTTAGTGTGTGTTGTTATCTTTTATTTGTTTTGGGAGTAGATCTTCATTTATTTCAAACTTTTCCATTAAGTTTCAGCCTGTTTTTTTTTTAAATTATTTTTATTTGCTACTTTACATCTCAAGTTGAAAGTCATTCCTAAGCCACTTCATGTGACAAGTTGAATTGTTAGTAACATACTTGCAAGTTCCATTCAAGATGAGGGCTTAGCCCAGCTTCAAAGAAATATCAATGAGTTTAGTCACTTTTGTTTCTGTAACTCAAGAAAGTGATTCCTACATATCATATGCAATATTTTATAAGACTAGAATGAATGACAAAGAAAAATATTTTTTGCAATAATTTAACATAACATCACTCATTTTATAAGCAGTCTTTGTCAATCATAAGAAATGAGTTGAAAAATAAATACTTTAAAATTATTTTCTATTGTGCTTTAAAAAAATATAGTTTGTATTAATGTACATGATGAAAAAACTGGAACCAAGAAAATATATTTTTCTAAAATTTACATTCATGTTTTTTTTTTAAATTTATTTCAATATCCAGTTTAGGAAACAATATTACAGGTCTGACTTCAGAGATTTTTTAACATAGTTTTGATTGATTTAATAAGTTATCTACCTGAGACAAACATCTCTTTATTGAAATAGACCCACTCAGTTCACTAAGCTTTTCTCTAATAAAATAAAATGACTGACATTTTTAGGTAGGAAATAAAAAGTGGCTCAAATATCATTTTTATATCAGTACTTGGTGACTTGGCTTACATTTGGAATCGAATATTTCATACCTTTGTGATATATTTTGAAAAGTCAAAGTTATTTGTTAAATTATATATGCATATTTAAGTATATTTATTACGTATACATAAATATGTCTATATATTATAATTTTGTAAAAATAAGATATATATTAATATATATACATACATATATATACATGTGTGTGTGTATATTTATTTATATGTATAATGTTTTGTGTGTATGCCCTATGGATAAACCTGTTTTTATGACAATTTATAGAGATGGTTGCATCTGTTATTGTTATGAATGTATATTTATTAAGCCTAAACATTTTATTTTTGTCAAATGTTAAAATTTAGAATAAAATTATTTAAAATTTTGGCCTTTGCATCAGTTCCACTCCCGATTCCTGCTGTCAATGTAGATGTAAATACCTGATGCTTCCTGCCCACTAGCAACTTCTTTCCCAGTCCTCCTTTCATTTTACTCAACTGATGTTACAGAGCACTTTGTTATGAAAACGATTTCATGGCTTGAAACTTGAATAGTTAACAATTCAGGGGAAAAGTAAAGCATCAGCTGAAATTCTTGTTACCACCATGTTATAATTAATTTCTCTGTAAAAATTAAACAATTTTCAAATCTAAAGACAGAGCTTATTGCTCTTATTAAAATACATATTCATACAAAAAAATAGCATTTGATGACTAAAAATATTTTAAAGAATATCTGTAAAATAATATCTGCAGGATAAAATATATAATCATGGGTTGGTTAGTCAACTTAACTCAAATTAGTTTCTTACACAGAAACACAAACTTGATTAATATGAAAAGGAATTCCATTTTAGCATAAAAAATGTATCACTGTCCCAAATGCTTCTCGATATTAAAGGCATCTTTTGTTTGAAAAAAAAAAATTAAGGAGATCCTAGGGATCTAAGCTAACAGTTACAGACATGATATAAGTAACCTTGTGTTTCCTTAATTTTGTGCAATATGTTTGGAGAGTTCCATTCAATTTTTTATTGCTCACTGAATGATTGTTCATTCTTCTAATAGGTCGTAGTTGTGGAAGTTAATTGGAATGACTTGTTACTACTGCAAGCTTTTATGATGTATGTTTTTAAAATTAGAATAAACTTTGGGATTGATTGAGAATGTCAAATATGTCATTGTATTAACAACTTCTCCTGTTTTCAGTTAACTTGGTTTTTAAAATATTGAGATTTTGTTTAAAACAATCATTTTCATTCAATTTTAAATGTCAACAAATATGTAATTAATTGGGTTGAGATATTTTTTGGGGATGTTACTCATTATTTTATGTACTTGTTTCATTTAAACCTTTAGCATTTACTTTACTCGCAGTTGATTTGATGGCCAATTTATTTTGTAAACAATTGAACTGCTTGATTAAATATTTGACTTGAGCTACAGGAAATCTAATTATCCATTCTGGTAATATTATTAATATCTTCATTTAAGGACTTTATATAAGAGATTGATTTACATATAATTTGCTTAACGTAAACAAAATAAACAAGATCTAGGTTCAATAAATTAAGCCAGTCCATAAAATGTCTTATTAACTGGAATTTTTTTCTGGATAAATCAATTGTGAAATTTTTTATTGATATCTGTAAATATTAGCTCTTTTTATTTTTATGAAGTTGAATAAAGAACTTGTTTTTTTTCTTTCAGTGGTTTAAAATTAAATCTAATAACTATATTAGTTTTCATTTAAGTAGAACACATTATTTTATGCCCATTTGGATGGCTACAATTACAACAGTTCAATGCATACTTTAATTCCACGAGGAGTGTAAAGAATGGCCTATGTATTTTCTATCTGTTCTCCTGACTGGGGGTCATCTTGTAATGTTAGGGGTGAATTTATAAGAAGGAATGAAATTTCTATAGTTTGGCCGGAGAGCTGTGACCTTA
The DNA here is from genome assembly GCA_002072015.1 of Radix auricularia. Taxonomy (NCBI): domain Eukaryota; kingdom Metazoa; phylum Mollusca; class Gastropoda; family Lymnaeidae; genus Radix; species Radix auricularia. The sequence continues at coordinate 279,777 of MUZC01001745.1, read as the reverse complement.
ACTCTCAAGATTTAGCAGTACAATGAAAAAAACTTCATGTATGATAGGATCATTATTATTTTATTTTTTAACTTAGGGCCCAAGAGTGATAACTTGTGCCAGTTATTTTGGCATTACATGTAAGTAATATTGTTCCTTTTGCTGTCACATAAATTGTTCATATTTACCGATAACATAAATTATGTAGTTCACTTTTTTTTAAACAGCATAACTGTTACCATATAAAATAAATAATAAAGGTCTTTTTTTTATGTAGACTGTCAAATTGTTAAATCAAACTTAAGTGTACCTCAATTTATTTTTTAATCTATATTACTTTTATTAAACCTTAAGATAAACATATGCATCCATTTTGTTTTATTTTAAATAATGTTCATTAAAGTAAATACATTTAAAAGTTTTTAAGAAAAAACATTTTCTTATAAAAAGTTCATTTAGGTCATCTGTGAAACTTTCTTTATACTGCTTGATAAAAAAAAAAGTTGAATGTTGTGAATAATAATTTTAAACTGTGAATATCTGAGCCTGCTTAACTAGGCGTCATATTATTGTTATGGTTGTTGATAAATAATAGATGTTGCCGATTTACTTCAATGATGATTACGATAATGATGGGGGTGATGATGAATGTGATGGTGACAGTTGTTTTTTTAATAAATGATATAAAGACAATGTTTGATAACATATCCAACAATTTTCTTCTTCACATTATTATTATTATTATTATTATTACAATAATTATTAACATTATTATTTATTTCACAGTATGAGTAATTAATGTTAGATAATTGAATTTGTTTATGTAACTGCCTGCTTCTGGCTTAAACAAATGAGACTAGTTCAATACTGGTCAGTTATAATCAGCTATCTGTGCTGTCTCATTTGAATATGACCATGAGGAAGAGCATGAAAATGTAAGGTTGGTGCACCATGCCAGACTGTATTAAAAAAAAAAAAAGAAATAATATCAGTGTTATTTTCATTGGGGTCCTGTTATGAGGTGAATCATTGTTGTGTGTTGAGCCAACGAGTGTAAAAGTGCTCCTATATTTTTAAAGGTCTTACTAACTTAATGATTAATGACAGAATTTTGTTGTAAATCAAAACATCTTTTTAATATAAAAGAAATCAACACTAATATTATCATTAAAGTAACAGATATATATAATTAATTTTGTTTAATGCCCACAAAACAAAAAAAATTGTGAATATGACATGCATTGGTAGAACTCATGGGTTTGTAAGGCTGTCAAAATCTACCATCAGCTATCAAGAAGGGAGGGCTGAACCAGGTGACTGAATGCTTTATGTTATTTAATATTGTCATGATTTGTTGAAATAAGTAAAAGTGAAAGACCAGATTCTAAAAAGCTGTTCATGACAAGCACATTCACAGTCCTGTAGCTACTTATTACATATAGATAAAAGTACATTTATTCTAAATGTACTTAACAGAGTTTTTATAATAAATGTGTTGATTAGATTTTCTTAACCTATAAGTCAAGACTTTAACAGTTAAAAATAAAATTAACCACAATCTTTAACATCAACTACATACATTATCATTAATAAACACAATTCAAAAAGCAAATAATTTGAAGTAGTTTTCCATAATGAATAAAAAGGTTTAAAAAGCCCATTTAAAGTATGAACATAAATATGCAGAATGTAATAAGAATAAGAAAAATGTTAAATAATCAAAATAATAATTTGTTAAAGCTAGGCATAACAGTGAGAAATTTGGTATGTGAATCCATTTTGTAAATGAGCTGATGCAACAGCACTGCTATTTTCTTAGCTCTTGAGTACATTGTAAATGTGCACAAAGATAATTTCTAGCATTCCAACCTATGCACAGGGAGCATTCAACAAAAAGTTAACAAAATGTTTAAAATGTATTTACTCATAAAAACAAAATGGGACCAAAAAATAACTTTGTCTATCAGATATCCTCATACAAATCTTAAAATAGTGGAATGGTATGGTTATATGGTAGGGTTATATGTTTGTAAGTTGAGATATTTGTAGTGTAAAGTAGTAATGCATTAGATGGTTAGTTAGGTGTTCATTGTGTGCATTGACACAATTGTAAGGCAATTAAAAATGTCTTATCAAGTGAAATAGTTGTAAGGCAGTAAGTGTAAAATTGAACATTGAACAAGTTTTCAACGAAGCATATAAAACAAGTTAACAATTTAAATAACTCACTCAATTTTTTGTTAAGTCAATCAAAATGAGTTGTGCAAATATGTCTCAGACAAGAGGCAACATTAAGCCCAGACTTTACACTTTCATACTTCTTACTTAAAATAGCATGCTGGATGTATTTGAAGAATTTCATATTTGAACATTCTTGACTCTAGATTAATATAATAATTCTAAATTGGTCAGATCTATAGCCATTTTAAAAAAATAGAGTTTTGTTCAGATAAAATGGGTAACTCATACGGAGTGACAGAATACAACATGCAAACCAAATGACAGTGACTCCCACCATAAATAACTGAACAGAGATCTTTAAACAAAGGATTTCAGCCACTCTGTACCATAAAACAGTACTTAAAAATGAGACATTAAATAATGCAGAAGCCCACAGGTTGGTCAAAGTCAAGGACAGTAAGGCCACTTTTTAAACAACAAAACAACAATATAGGAAATGTAAGCAGCTCCATGTTAGCTGTAACATGTGCAAAACAAGTCCTAGTTCTGAGATGGCCATTCAATGATTTATAGGCAACAATGAGAAAGTCATTGAAAGTTAAGTTGAGTTAAGTGTGGGCTTTTTATTTGATACCTATCTTAATGCAAATGTTAGAGGATCATTATTAACTGTAGAACATACTTTCATTTACTTGTTTTATTTTTTAAAATCCTTCCACAAATTAAAAATCAGTGATTGATCAAACATTTGTAGATGCCTACTCCAAAGATTTAGTTTTTAAAAAATGGTTACACATGCCTATATTCAAAACTAATGTTCCCTTTAAGCTGAATTACTGAACAGATGTCTGACCTATGACTCGCAAGAAGTTAAGGATTAGTGCACTGCAAATTTTGAAAAAGTTCATATAATATCTATGTTTGTGGGGGGTAAAATCTGCACAAAAGTGTTTGCATAAAAAGCAAAAAAACTTAGAGGGAACATTGAAAATTGAATGAAAAATGAAATTTCCAACAAGGAAAAATTTTTAAAAATTCCAACTGTTCTTTTTACACATTGGGCAACATAAAGCAGAAAAAGCAACATTTTTATTTAAACTTATAGATAGAGAATGCAATTCAATTCTAACATTTTTTTAGGTTATGTCTACCTTTTCGTAGGACTAATAAATATTCTTGACTTTTGAAGATTATGTTCGTAGCATAAGTAAAAAATATTTTGTCGGTCAGTAGAATTATCTGTCAACAAAATTGTAACACAATTACATATTGGTAAAAGCTTAGGCATGAGAAACTAGAAATGATGATGAAAAATTAGCACAGCAGCAAAAATAAAACAGTTAAGTCTGATATTGCTGAAATTTTTCAACCACTTTTTCTCATCATCACATTTCTGGCCCATGTTCTCTGGGTGTATGAATAGCAATAGTGTTACTAATAGTAATATAATCTGAATATATAACCTGCAAGACTGCTTTCAATTTTTAAAATACCCAGGTCCCATTGATCTTTTTTTTACACATTTACACAATAAGAAAAATGACTTTTGCAAAGAAATGTCCAGTTTTTATATTGAGCTTGTCAGAAGATATAGTTGATATTTTCTTGTGGATTGGTGATCAATTTTAAGAAATTTTTCACGATTCTACAGTGGATTAAAAGGATGCAATGGAACAATAAGTAATACCATGTGCAGCTTAAAGGGAACAATGCTCACTGTAACTATAAATCATAAATGACATCAGTTTAAAAAATCTGAAATAAGAAAATAATTTATTTCTAGATTTTCTTTAAAGTCATTTTAAATGCATGTTCCAAACTTAATCAGAATAAGGAAAATATTTTTGTCCTTTATATGAAGTCATTAATAAAAATATAACATCATTTTCTTTTGATTCTACCAATACTAATATAACATTATGTCTGTTTTGGTCCAAGTTGCATAAACAATTGAGAATATAATGCGCACATTTGTTGAGCATTGTTGTAAAATCAACATGGTAACAAGTATTGTTTTTAGATGGGTTTTTTTTGTTTTGTTTTTTTGTTCTTTTAAAATCATATTTTTAACAATACAGGGTCTTCCAGCTTATGCGTAGTAAAGCTTTTTTAAAACGTAAGAATGTGGATCCATCAAATTTCATTCCATATAATAATACAATCGTGTATTAGTTGTGTAATCAGTCAATTAATAGGGTAACTAATAGTCAAATAATATGGAAACATTTTTAAAAATTACACCTGGTATAGCTCCCTTGATAATTGATATTTTGATAGTAATAAATGCACTTTAAAAGTACGTAAACTTTGTTGCAGTAGTTATCACAGGATACAGATCCCCTCATTGCATCCTCAAGATTATAATGCCCTGTTTTCAGTCAGAGGATATAACATACAGTGTATAAACAACTCTAATAAGGCAAATGTTAACAATCTTTTAAAACCTTAAATAGGATTGTCCTTTTAATAAAAAAAATAAATTATTTAAAGAAAGGAGAAACTATTTCCTATAAAAGTTAAACAGATATTAAGAATTAAAAAAATTAATTTATTTTTAAAAATATAAAAAATCTGAGGATTGATAGTCTTTAAGTTTAAGGTTTTAAAAAACTCAATAAATTGTTGCAAACACAAGAGTGATTATTACATTAAAACGTAGGGAAAAAAAGAAACATGAAAAATTTAACAGTTATTTCAAGTTTAAAAAAAAACTTTTTTAAATTCAATCGCTAAAAAACAAAAATATATTTTTTCCAATGTCAGCTACTTTCTTTTTAAGTGTTTCTTGTAACCAGACTGTCGCTTCATCTCCTTTGCTTTAGCAGTTTCATTGATGTACTGACGGTAAAGGTAATAACACAGGTATCCTACAAAGGCAGGTGCAGCCAATAGTTTTAAAAGCTGGAAGTATTCTTCTGGATTGGTCAGCATGCTTAAGCCAGATTTTTTAACCAGCTGAACCAGATGAACTTGAAACATGAGAGTGGCATCAGCTATAGATAAGGAATATATTTTTTATTACATTATTTTGTTTAAACAAAACATAAATTCTCAAATAAACTTTTTTTAAAACTCCAGTCTTAGTTTAGTCTTAGTTGGTGGCTGAATATTAAAGTCCATAGTGGGCTCGCCTCACAAGCTGAGGGGTTGTAGGATCTAGCCCACGTTAAAGCCACATCAAAAATGTTGATGAATGACTATCGCTAAAACAAAAACTCCTCTACTGGCCTGGAGAGGAGATGGGCATCGTCTGTCAAGCCCAGAGAAAGTTCTAATGGAAATTTTAGAGCCCCCTACAACCAAAAGATTATGGGACAGAAAAAAAACACTTTTAAGTTTAGTGATTTAAAAGACAAGAAAAATGTGATTATGTTAATAATAATAATAATAAATTGATAATTTATATAGCGCAGTATCCCAGCAAGGAGCCGGGCTCACAGCGCTTTGCATGGAGATAATACATACATATATTAATTAAATAAACATTCACATCATACTAAGTACATAAATGACAATATGTTTAACATCAACTACGTTAATCATTATAAAGAAATGTTTCATTAATTTGAAATAAATTTTGAAAAGAAGTGTCTTAAGAGCAGTCTTGAATATGATATGATATGATTTATCTTACGTGGTATGACTGGAGGAAATCCTGCTGAGCCATAAGCAAGAGACGGGGGGACAACAAGGCGGCGCTTCTCACTGAAATACAATAATAATATCTATGTCATTTGAAAACTTTTTATCATGACTCCCCACTCCCTATTATTTTTTTTTTGTTGATAATTTGATTGAATCAGTTTAGGCCTACCTGACAAAGAAAATATAAAACGTAAGTGACACAATTCTTTAAGCTATTCATAACAAAATTTCATCATGAGTGCTCTATGCAATTTGTGTAATTTTTAGATGCTAGTATTAGATGTGGTGATTAGCATAAATAATGTAAAAAATAAAAATATCATTTTACTCTACTGATGTTAATTAGAATCTAGCGCCAAAATATTTATGAGCATTAAACTAATAACTAATGAAAATTTACCCTTGACACATGCCTTGCATTCCTTGTTCCCAGCCTGTTAGTGATAATATTATATAAAATCATAAATCAAATTTTCAGCAACAGAAAATTAAATGAGTACATCAATCTTTTGTTTACCTTGGCAGCATGGTAGATAAACAAGGGGGTCAAAAATATGTCAAAAATATGGATCGGAAAAGCAAGAGCAGCCTTCCAGCAACTCAAGAATGTTTGGGTCTCCAACAACTTAGGCAGGAAGTTAAAAGTAAGAATTTTTAAGGCTATGGTGAAACCTGTGCTGCTATATGGAGCAGAGACATGGAGAACTGCCGTAAACCTGACCAGAATCCAGTCCTTCATCAAAAATTGTCTAAGAATGATTCTCAGAATTCACTGGCCGGACAAAATCAGCAACCGAGAACTGTGGCAGTGGACAAAATAGACGCCCATTGAGGAAGAGAATCTTCAAACGCATTGGAGGTGGATCGGTCAAACACTAAGAAAATCTGCTTCTAATGCAACAAGGCAAGCCCTGAAATGGAACTTACAGGGTAAGCGGAAAAGAGGCCATCCAAGAAACAGTTGGCACCGAGAATTGGAGGCAGACATCAAGAGGATCTTCCATTTATGGCCAAAATCCTGGAGAAGCTTGAGGTCTCTCATAGGTGGCCTAAGCCCTTGGAGGAATCGCAGACGCGGATTCGTGGATGTCCCTCATGGACGAGAAGGCTCAACAACAACATATCAATCTTAAAAATCTTAAATTTATGTAATAATTATAAAGGTACTTTTGAAAAAAAATTTGTTTAGAAATCCAATGCCACAAAATTTGGTTACAAAAAATTTGTTGGGATACAATTAATCAATGCAATTTAACATTTTTCAAAACCTAATTCCATGATCTCTAAGACATTTACTTCAAAGAGTTACTTCAAAATAGCAAAGATTCAAAAGATATGTGTTAGACGCATAATCTTCTGTATAAAAAGAGCATCTGTAATGTATAAGATAAAAGTAATTAACTTACCTGGTATAACTTGACCATCGCCTAACTTAAAAGAAATAGGATTCTTTTCCCCCTGTTCTGATGTATCAAATACTTTTCCATTGTCAAGATAGCCCTTTAAAAAAGAGATTTTAAAAATGTTAGCAGAAAATAAAAAAATGAACCTTAGTAGAAATTGAAATCTTGATATGCAATAACTTTAGTAAGGGAGGTACAGTTTCTTTAATAATGAAGATGCAAAAAGAAAAATTAGATGCAGGTTGTAACTGTAAAAAAATAGTTAATTAAAGACCAAATATGTTGTAGGATACTAAGTCTAAATTATTTTATTGGACATTTTATATAATTATGGTAAAATATATTTAAAAACTAATAATTTACATACAGTGTAATGAACATATAATTCATCTCCAACTTCTGATAATATCCTGCAATCATCCGGCTTGTACTAAAAGTGAACAATAAACATAATTTTATTTAACAAATAGGGTTTTTTTATTTCTCAATTTAATTAGCAAATATAATTTATTTAAGACTATAAAAATGCAAATTGTAAAATTGATTCAAAATTTCAAGGATTTATGCTGTACCATAACAGCTTTGAAACTTAATTTTAAAATTTTAAATTGTAATAGTTAAATAACACATTACTACAGACCATGTGAACATTGATTAACTGGATAATTTTAATTTTTAAGAAATAAAATTGAGCTGGTATACAATTATAAATGGCAGTTAAATTGTAATAATTAATAATCAGTTGAAGTATATAAACATAAATACATCATATTCATACAACAAAGTAAAACTATGCATACAAATTTAATGACATGTTCCTTTTAGCTGTACTTGAAATAAAATGTCCATTTTCAGACCATGCCGGCCTATAGGGTAAGTGAAGCAGCATTCACAATTTTCTATGGACACAGCGTATGAGTATTCATGAGGGGATTGTGTGGCTAGCACAATGTCAAGCAACCTTTACTTTTTACCCCACCTAATGTCAGGTACCCATTACAAGCTGAGTAGACTCAGGGATGCCCTTAGCTAAGGGAACAAACCCCTGCCCTCACAGAGATTCAAACCCATGACTCTTGGTACACCAGGCAAGCCCGAAGCCACTCGACTACTGCAACCCTCTGGGCTTCAAGAGCAAGTGCTAATCTTTTGCCAGCACATGGCCCCATCTATCAACTCAATAAGTCTCAAACAGTAGGAACATCAACATCAGCAATTTAAGCCAATTAAGGACATATTTTCATCATTTTCTTCAATAATTAATAGCCAGACTACAGTAAAATCATATAATATTAAGCATATTATAATATAATCAGACAAAAGTAAACTCAAGATGTCATATGAATTTCATATTATTTTAAAATTTCAACTTAATTATGATTATGATGTGTGAATGGACTAAATATAAGAATACTAAAAAATATTGTCGTGACTTCTTGATTTCAATATTAATTTTTTTTAAACATAGAGCTTAGCCTAATGCTATAAATATTTATATTAAAAGTCACTTTTTTTAAGGGATTGGTGATCAGCAATAAAAATAATATATAATAATATAATGCAGGCATTAGTTGTTCCAACTTGTGCATGGGCACTGAATACTGAATCTGCACATTAATTTTATTTTAATTTCATTTTATTTTATTAGTTTTAAATATTGGATCAAAATTTACAACCTCTCAGTCTCAGGTTGGATCATGCAGTTGCAGAGATTCCCAGTAATCCCTTATTTCGAAACACTTTTTTTATAGAGCAAACAAGTGAAAATTAACAATTTAAACACTTAAATCAGAAATAAAAAATGTATTTAATGCTTTACAATTAATTTTTCCTGTGTATTTTTTAGTTTAAAGGGGTTTTTAACTTTAAAAAAATGGTTTTTAAAATGAGAGCTCCAAAAACAACAATGGTGCGGTAAGTATCTCAATATTTATTTTGTACAAATTGTATAATAGTTCTTTTATTTACACTGTTTTAATTTTAAAATAGATTTCATAATAGTTAATGAGTTAATTTTAAAATTATTTTTTTTATGACTTAAAAAATAAAATGCATCAAAATAAGGGATTACTGAGATTCCTTTTTGACTTTGATTTTTGGCTCCCTTCTCACTACACTACCACACAACAGAGACTCAAACATTAACTATTACGATTATTAATTATTATTTATTAAGTATTATCTATTTAAAATTAAAAGTATTTCTATTTACTCCATCTAAAATTTGTATATAATTGTATATAA
>MUZC01001745.1:258974-270308 GCA_002072015.1 Radix auricularia | reverse complement strand
TTTTATATATATATATATATATATATAAGGGGCCGTCCATTAAGTATGTCATGCTCCGAGGGGAGGTAGGGGGTGTAAGAAAGTGTGACAGCGAAGAGGGGGGTCCGCCATGTGTGATGTCACACATTTAATTTTTTTAATTAATTTTTTTTATAATTTATTTTATAATTTTTTGGCCAAATTTAAATACCGTATTTTTACGCATTTTCCCCGCGGGTTATACCAGATTTTAAAAACCCCTGCGGGGTATCCCCCTGGGCGGGGTATCTGAATTTTGTTTTGCTGAATAATGCATCAAATGCACTAATAACTTGCAAAACACAAATATAAAATTAGATAATGTGTAGGGGGGTTATATCACATTGAATCACAATTTTTTTTTACAGGATCTAAAAATTCTGCTGGGTATGCGTGTTCCGGTTATCTGCCTGTGCGGGGAATATGAATAAAAATATGGTAACTTAAAAAACAATTTTTTAAAATTTTGTGAAACTTTTGAATTAGTTTTATGTCAAAATAGCACAAAGTGCAAATCTCCTGAGTGTGTTGTTGATAAATCTGAATTGAATGCAGCATGAATGATATATGAGGTTCAGGAATGGCTTGACAATCATATTGGCTTGATGACATTATTATGCCGAGATCAACAGTCAGGAGTTTTCAAAGTCAAAGTGTCCATATGATCGTCCATCTTTGCAGGCCAGCTTACTTGATCGAATTTGCAAATTGCAAAGTATTTCACTTATATTTTGTCTCACTAATAATTTTGAAGAAACATGCAGGACAACCAAAAGCCAAAAGCTCAGCCTCAGGAGCATGTACACACCCAGCCCAAACTGTTCAAGAAAGTAGACTAAATAATAATATTATAAATAAAGTACAGAATACTACCGAAATACTTCCGGACATCTGTCTCCATCCCTACCGTATGATGATCGGTGCGAGTGTGATTAATATTAATAATATTATATCGACGACGAGTGAATCAGTCAAGACTTGATGTACCCAAAAGTCAAAGTGGAATACCTTTTTTTTACTTTTGACTTTTGGCTACAACTACATCAATTCTGATTCACTCTAAATTTATTATTAAATAATTATTCTTTGGTAATCCTGCAGTTTTTACAACGCTAATTTGTAGTTTGTAAGGCATATCATAACAATAATAACACATTTGTAGAATACATTGTTAATTATGCGTTGTATTTCAATTTACATACCACAACTCGAGTTACTAACTGTTTCTGCTTAAGTTTGTCAATATATTCCTTGCTATCCGGACTATCGCCGTCGATTGTACCAGCATTTTTCTTTTTCTTTTCTCGTGTTGTCGTCTCTGCTCCGTAAGCACCGGTCGAGCATAGAAAAAGTATTATCACGAAAGATATAATGAATGAAATACTTGTTGATAGCAAGTGCATTTTTCTATATTTTTCTAAGGCAAACAAGAAACGGTAATTATTCCTTGAAAAGTCTAACTAATCAAGTGTCGAAGAAGGGATCACAGAGTGTATGAATGCCGGCTACGTAAGAAACTTAGAAAGTTACAACGTCAACAAAGATGTCAAAGTTCATTGCGGGTTCATTCCATTTGTACTTATGGGTGGAAAGTACACACACACAACAAAAAAGTTTCCTTATTATTTTGTATTTTTTAATTAAAAAAAAATATGCATTATAGTCTAGATTCCAATTTGATGGTTAACTAGTCTATAAATGTATCAAAATGACGAAACCCTGATGTACTCCTCGACTAGGTTGAGTAGACTTCATTTTTAATGTATTTTTTAATGAAAATTAAATATTAAACTATGATAAATTACAGGGGTGGGAGAGGGGACGTAATAAATCGTTAAGAGGTAATACTAACAGAATTAACAAGTAACGTACAGTGGAACTTCCATTTACGTCTGCTTTGGTTTATTATTCCAACTAAAATAACTTGGTATACGTCATGTTTTGACGCGAAACATTTTGCTTGATATACGACCTTTGTTTGTAATATAACTTTTTTTTAAAAAATACATACAACCAACGTGCTTAAGCTTGTATGGTGGTCTGGTCATCCATCAATGACGTCGTGCAATTTTGGCCGATCCCCCCCCCCCCAAAAAAAAAAAAAAATTATAAATAAATCCTCGTCACATGTCGTCACTAAAGGTTGCCCCTCCCCTTCAAATATAAAATTACAAAGTCCCACCCCCCCCCCTTTAAATAAAAGCCGTAATTCGTATTTGAAAATGAGCGTGTTTTAAATCACTTTTTAAAAGTTTGTATTTAATGTCAGGACACACCCTAAGAGGCCGTCCATAAATGATGTCACGCGATTTTGGCCTATTTTTGACCCCCCCCCCTCAATTATATCTACCATCACACTAGTGTCAATAATTAATAGTAATAATAGTGTCATGTTCGTACACTACTTTACCTGATTATGGAGTTTGAAGTTTTGGCAATATAAACGTTCTCGTGTTTTAATATAGTTTCTTCGTTTCGAATTTTTAAATCTTGGCTTATATTTTCTTTTATTAAACTTTAATTTAAACGTTTTTCAATTTTAGAAACTAATTGAAAACAAGGATTTAGCCGCCCTTCCCCATAACAATGTTCTATTTTGAGCATTTATCTTATAAGCTTATGTTTGAAAATGATAAGAAACAGTGATGTTTTAATTATACAGCAGTAGCGCCTGTCAAATTTGAAGAATCAACTGTTACCACAACGTCAGTGCCAAGTTTCCATACTATTTAAGCCTTTGTTTTTGTCAGTACAATAACATTTTTGTATCAGAAGAAATTATCTCGTGGGATATGCTGATCCCCTATCTAGCACCTCCCAGCCGGAGGATAGGGGAAAGCCCACCAGATATGGTGGGTACCGGTGTAACAGGCCAGATTAAACCCCTGACCAGAATATACCCGGGTATAATCTGGCCTAGGCCAGAATATACCCCCGGGGTTAAACTGGCCTAGGCCAGAATATACCCCCTCAGGCCAGAATATACCCCTTTGACAACATGGGGATATATAGTAAAAAATGGATGCATGGCTTTTTAAACTTTTTATTGATGTTTTAGCTCTATAAGAAAAATCATTTATAAACTACTTTAATATGAATGAAAGGAGCATGACCTTTCTTTAAAAATAATACTCGCGTTGTATTATTTAACAATTTAGGTCTTTTTTTTTGTTCCACGATTCTAGTTAAAGAGTTACAGTCCAAACTACTATATATGGAAACAGCATAATTTTCTTTTTCCATTTAACATTAACTTAATCCAGCACTACATCACTAATTTAAAAATAAATAATTTAAGCAGGGTTACATTTGTTGCTTTTCAAACAGGTGCGATCATTTTGGGTTCCTTATCCTTATCTTATCATTTATAGACGCTTCTTCTATACATGAATGAAATAGTTTGCATTTATTTCTTTTAAGGTGGCAATTCAAATAATAATTCAATTGATTATTTTTTTCAAAAAAAAAATATTTTGATAATAAAGAATCAAGGTTTCAATTAAGACATTTTAAAAAAAACTATTCAATAAAAGGGCATAACTTTAACATTCGAATAGAAATTAAGACACAGGATTTTTTAAAGTTTAAACAGTAAATGATAACCAAGTCCAAAAATACACAACATTTAGAAAATTACTTACTTACAGTAAAATTTATACACTAATGACAACATCAAAATGACCGTTCTGGTTTTGAAGGTAAAGTCCATGTTTTGTCGTTGACTGAAGATCAAAGCTTGCTGGATATATCAACCAATCCATCGAATCACCGACTTTGGTGTAGACAACAATATCCCAACGTAAAAGGTTCGCTGTTGCCATGATTTCTGCATCAGTTGCCCAGACTCCATCAAGAGAAATACCAGAAATGTTTATATACTCCTCCACATTCTGATTCAAGTAGTCATTTAGTTGTTTTGTAATGACAGTGTTCATGTGCTCAATTACTTTATCTCTGAGAATGATGTAGTTGTCCTCTGTTCCTGTCAGAACGTAACTTATGGCCCTAAAGTAACAGTTTCCATCCCCTTTTGTTTTATATGTACGCCTCGGTTGTTCGAGATCTCGAGTGCGGCCATAAAATACAACGTTGTCCAAAGTAAGTCCAAGAGTTGTACTAAGACGCTTTCTTTTTGAAATTGTTAGTGGGTTAAAAGTCCTAACCTGCATTGGTTTTGAGACATGTTGTATCGCAATAATGCCCGTTTCTTCACTTGTGCTTACTTGTTCATTTTGTTTAAGGCTCCCATTGACAGTACCTTTAACAGATTCATCGAGGCCCTGATTTGGTGAAGAATCAAGTTCATTACTGTTAAGTTTTAGGTTACTGACATGGTAGGTGTTTCTTAGTAATTTCTCTGTTGATATATTCTTCAGATTAACTCTTCCCTTGTTTAATGACTACCGCGATGTAGGGACCAATCCATCGATGTTCCATCTTTGAACCCATGCGATGAATGCGGCGATGATTTTTTATATAAACTATGGAATCATCAGTTATTTCTTGGTTGCTTGTATTTCTGCAATCAAAGTTACACTTTTGATGCGCCTGGGCTGAGTGAATATTGGTACTCACGGTTTGATGCAGATTTTTTTGAATTGCTGTGTGTTCAGGACATCAGGGTTGGCATTGTCCAAATACGTTGTTGGTAAAACTGTTCCATCTTCAACAGGCCTGAGATCTGTAGGTAGCTTGGCTTTCCGCCCATACATAATTTCAAAAGGAGTGGACCTGGTTGAAGCATGTACAGATGTGTGAATGCTAAAAGAACACCAGGGATAAATTGGTCCTTGGTCATTGACAAGTTTGCTAAGAGTCTCTTTAAGAGTTCTGTTGTCACGTTCTCTTTGACCATTTGTTTGTGGATGGTAGGCTGATGAAATGCGGTGATCAGTTTGAAACTGCTTCATAAGGTTGTCAATAACAATATTCACAAACTCACGTCCCTGGTCACTAATTAGAATATCCATGCAACCAAGGCGACAAATAACGGAATAAACAAATATTTTGCGGTTGATTTTGCACTTTTATCGGGAACAGCAGTTGCTTCAGTCCACTTGTAAAAATGATCGGTTGCAGCTATATATCAATTTCCATTAGTTGTTTCCTGAAGTGGTCCGATCATATCAATACTGACTAAGCTCCAGACTTTCACAGGCACTGGTATATTGTTCAGTGGTGGTGTCTCCTTGATGATTTTTGGCTTTATGACAAAACATTTCTGACAAGCTTTGACATATTGGTGAACGTCATTCTTCATTTTCTTCCAATAATAACGTTCAGAGATTTTGGCTAATGTCTTATCCCTGCCAAAATGGCCACCAAAATTTGGGTTGTCATGAAACTCTTGCAGTATATTTGGCAGGCGACTTTTATTGAGAACTCCCTTTTCACCATGGTAAAGAATCCCTTCTTTTGCTTGAAAAGGTCTTGCTGTTTGTCTAAATTGTGACTTCGCGTTTGACTGTTTCTCTGAAGGTAAGTTATAGATCCACTGGGGGTACTTAAGTTTCGTTGTAGAGTAGAATCTTAAAATCTGATCATACAGTTGGTCTTCCATCGTTGACAAAGTTTGAGGTGTGGTCGTTTTGGAGTTTATTTTAAAGTGACCAAAAATGTGCGTCCTTAAAGCAGCGAAATCTGATTCGACGACTCTGTCAAGATTGGCCTAATCAAACAAGGTTGCCACCATTCGCAACTTTGCGATACTCATGTAGATTAACGCCTCTTAAGGGACAAACGGCTTGTTTAAAATAAAAGAATGGGTGCGACGAGGTGAGATGGTCTTTTGAATGCATATTAAACGCCGCGTCACGGTACAACACCCGTATTTCTTAACAATAGATGAAAGCATGGTAAGCGGACAATCCAAATTGACGAAATCCGACAAGATTGACCGTACTGTTTTAAGAGTAACATAGGTACAAATGAACAGCACTGCTTTAAAAATAACATTGATTTGAGCTACAGGATGGAAGGTTTCTTTTGAATGTCTTAGGGGCTGTCCATAAATGACGTCACGCGCCTAAAAAAGGTGGGGTGAGCAAAAGGAAAAAAAGGGAAATAGAAGTATATCAGCTCGCCAACATGGACGACCAATCAAAAGCACGTACGACGAAAGAGCGTCGACAATAAAGTACCGAGATAAGAACGCCGACACAAGAGCGCAAAGATTGATTTTAGGCGGTATGTTTCATTGATGTTTTTTTTGGACGTGGTGCCGCAAAATTGGGTAACAAGCTTTTTTCCCTCTTGTGTATGGAAAGACGCACCATCCCAAGAGAAATACACCACAGTACAAAAAAAAATCTATATAAATGATTTACCCAACAACTTCTCAATAGGAACAAAAGTTTGGTTATTTGCTGATGATTGTAAAATCTATAGGACAAATCAGAACAGTGCAAAATTTTACAAAACGACTTAGATGTATTAATAAAATGGTAAACTAACTGGAGTATGTCTTTCCACCCACAAAAGTGTCAACTGCTAAGAAAAAGAAACAAATAAATTCAAATTTTCATTCATAGTAAAGAACTAACCGAAACTTAATAAGCAAAATACTTGAGAGTCATAATAAATGAAGATACCACAATAGATGCAGACACCTAAAAAGAATGTCCAATGAAAGAGGAAAACGGCTCTAGGAAAGACGTAAGCTTAGTTTGATGTATGACGTAGTGAAAAACCTACAACAACTGGGTATACAATATTGGAGAAGGAAGGCGTTGATAAGGACTGAGTGATAGGAGGTAGGCCCAAGCCCTACATGCACTGTATTGCCACTAGGCCTGTCAACGGGTACCCAGCCGCCTAACTATTGTCTAGTTAGGTACCAATTCAGAGCTGGGTGACTCGGGGACTTCTCTGGCCCCAGGAACAAATCCTCGCCTTCGCGTGACCATCGGTATGACAGTCGAGCGCGCTACCTCTCGACCACCACGTCCCACTCAAATAATGAAACATATTGATTCGATTAATAGGCGAGGTCAAGGATTAATAATATTCGGTTGTGCTGATAAACAAAAACTAAAATTAAATTATTTTTAAAAACAATCAACCCATTTAGTGCTTGAATGTGAATAAGTCAATTTAAAAAAAAAAAACCAACAATGCTGATTCCTTCTAACTTGTAAAGACTGTAACTTTAGATAAAAAAAAAAGTAACCGCTCTATCAGACATCGTAATAAAAGAAATCATATTATTATTATTATTTTATTGCAAATAAAACATCTTTCCTACTTAAGAAGTGATTTTAACGTCTCTGACAAAGATAAAACACCAATAGAATTTCTAATTAGTCATTCTTCCTTTTTTACTATATATCGTCATGTTGTCAAAGGGGTATATTCTGGCCTGGGGGGTATATTCTGGCCTAAGCCAGTTTAACCCCCGGGGTATATTCTGGCCTAGGCCAGATTATACCCGGGTATATTCTGGTCAGGGGTTTAATCTGGCCTGTTACACCGGGGAAACAAATTACCTGAGGTGGACCAAAGTCAGCCCTACTGCCTTGTAAGAAGTGGAGGGATCCACAAAGGTTAGGGACCCAACCCGAACAAAAGCAGCTATCCAGAGAGCTGTGAGGGGCAACCCCTCAAATGGTTGTGCGCAGGGCTAACAATCCAGGCATGTTAAAAAATGTAACGAAAGCCAAACAAATAAATTAAACCCGGACTGATATCAATTGAAATCGACCCATGCCTGTAAAGGGACGCGAGTTTTGTTTTGCGAAATGGAATGTAGGCCTACTAAGCCTGTTCAGAGCAGGAGCCGTAAAGAATCTTTTAATACAACTGAATAAATATAAGATATTCATTGCTGCACAGCAGGAAATTCTATGGAAAAATTCAGACATACTAAAAAAACAAGTGAATACTCAGTATTTTATAGTGGTAATAACACCAACAGGATTTGCTGTTTAAAAAAAAGTTGTCAATCCAGTCATAGGCTTCAAACCAGAGAATGAAATATTGTGCTCCCTACGTGTTCGGGGAAAAATATTCAATATAACATTCATAAATGCACTGCTTCCACTGAAGATACGGAAGATCATATTAAAGAATCCTTTAATGAGACATTGGAAAAGATCTACGAAGAGGCACCTCGACATTATATCAAAATAGTGATAGGAGACTTTAAAGCAAAAATTGGAAAGGAAATCGTATATATGCCAAATATTGGCAAGAAAAGCCTCCATTTTGAATCCAATGACTTGAGATTGATGGATTTTGCACTAGGAAAAGGAATTTCAGTGAGCAGCACCAAGTTTTAACACAAGAATATACATAAAGCTACTTAGAACTCACCAGATGGAGTCACCCACAACCAAATTGACCATGTTTTAATTGATAGGGGACATGGATGCGATATACTTGACGTAAGAAGTTATCGAGGAGCAGATGCTGACTCTGACCACCTACTTGTACGAGTTAAATACAAGCAGAGAATAAGCATTATTCAGAAATGTCATAATCAAAGGGGAAATGATATGATTACCAAAAACTTTCCAAAGACCCACTAACCGCAAAAGCCTACCAAACTGAAGTGGGAACACAGCTCGAAACATTTCAAGAAGAAGGGAACAGTGAAAGCAACATAAATGAACAACTGAATAGGATTAAAAATGTTATGAAAAGATCAGCAGAAAAAGTTGTAGGGTTCCAACAAACTAATAAGAGAGTTGGGTGGTTCGACAACGAATGCAGAAAAACTATTGAAGAAAGGAACAAAGCACGAATAATCATGTTACAAAGAAACACCAGAAAGACAATACAAACGTACAAAGAGGCCAAAAGAGAAGCAACAAAAATGTGCAGTAAGAAAAAGAGGGATTGGGAAAAAGCTAAACTAAAAGAATTAGAAGACTTGTCAAGAGAGCGAAATATCAGAGGAATGTACATGAAGATAACAGATGAAATTAATGAATACCAGGCCAGACCACAAATGTGTGAGAGACAGGATGGAGAATTAATCACAGAAAATAGTAAAGTATTGGAGAGATGGGCTGAATATTTTGAAGGCATACTGAATACAGACAATGGACAAGATGATGATTACCAACCACCACATGGAGGACTAGACCCTTTTAAAACCCGCCAACAATAGAAGAAGCTAAAGAAGTAATCAATCATATGAAAAACCACAAAGCTCCTTGAGAACATATTAAGTATGGAGGAGAAGGATTACACATTCAGATACATACTCTCTTAACTAGAATCTGGCAAGAAGAGAAAATACCAACATAGTGGGGAAACTGCATTAATAACCCTGATACACAAGAAAGGATCCAAACTTAAGTGCACACATTAGATAGGAATCTCCCTATTAAACGTTTCCTACAAAATACTGACGACACCTATAGCCAAAAGACTACATCCATCATATGCTGAAGAAATATTAGAAGACTACCAATGTGGATTCAGACAAAACAGATCAACGACTGACCAAATTTTCACCATCAGATGCATATTAGAGAAATGCTATAAAAACAACATCCCAGTGCATCAACTATATATAGATTATAAAATGGCCTATGACAGCGTCAAAAGGAAATATCTATATGAAACGCTTCAGGAGTTTGGCAAACCCAACAAACTGACAAGAATGATATATGTCACGCTGAACAATTCAAAAAGCAAAGATAAGGTCCAAGGAGAATACTAAGGCCTAAGGCAGGGAGACCACTGTCTTTTTAACTTAACGTTAGAGAGGGTTATTAGAAGCATAAATATCGACACTCGAGGAACAATAACTTAATACTTCCTGAGAGAAACTCAAGAACCAAAAACTATTGGCACTGTCTATAGCCACCACATCCAGTACCTTGCATATGCTAATGACATAGCCCTGCTTGCTAAAATTACTAAAGACATATCAAAGTCATACATTGAATTAGATGTAGAAGACGCATCACTGCAAGCAGGACTGGAAGTCAACAACCCCCCCACACCCACACCCCTACCCCCACACCCACACCCACACACACACACACACACACACACACACACACACACAAAATACATGACCCTAGAAAGAGAAGAAATGACAGGTGAAGACATTTAAATTAGGAACCAGACTTTTGAAAAAGTAACTCAAATCAAATACCTAGGATCACTAATAAATGAAAGGAATGAATTAATTTTAGAAATCAAATAAAGAATATCAGCCGGGAATAGAGCATACTTTAGTAGCAAAAACATATCAAGGGAAAGAAAGAAAACTCTTTATAAAACGGTCATCAGACCAGCTTAACATATGCAAGTGAAACTTGGACCTTAACGAAAACTGCAGAAAACCTATTACATATATGGGAGAGAAAAGTTCTCAGGAAAATATATGGACCAAAAAAAAGGATGAGTTCGGATGGAAGATAAGAACCAACCATGAACTATACAGTCTATATCAGGATACCACAATAGTTGCAGACATTAAAAAGGGCAGACTGCCCTGGGCAGGACACCTAGAAATAATGTTAAATGATAGAGGAGTAAAGAGGGTACACCATCGAAACCCCAGAGGAAAACTTCTTAAGGGAATACCTAGGCTTAAATGGATAGATGATGTAGAGAAAGATCTACAACAACAGGGCATCCAATATTGGAGAAGAAAGGCGTTGATAAGGCCTGAGTGGAAGGAGGTCATGAGGCAGGCCCAAGCCCTACGTGGGCTGTCGCACAACAGGGATGAATGGATCAGAAGAATTTATAGGAAATATAAGAAGTTTAAAGTTTTGACAGAAGAAACGTTCACATACTTTACGATAGTTTCTTTATTTTTTAAAAGTAAGTTTTCTTTTATTGCGATAAAAATCTCCACTTTCTTGTAAAATGTTCCTTGGTATAAACTAATTAACGACTAGGAATTTGCCGCCTCCTAGCGAAGTGCTGCCCAGGGCATTTTCCCCTCCCCTTTGCTTCGCAACTGCCCCCTCCCCCTACGTAACAAAAACTTGGACAACCACCTCATCTTATAACGTCACAAATCTTTGACCCCCCCCCCAAAAACAAAAAAAACAAACAAAAAAACAAACAAATAAACAAAAAACGTATTTCTAATTGAAACCAAGCATGTTTCAAATATCTTCTTTGACATTTAAATATGTATTTAGTGTAGAGTTGCGAAAATTAACTATTAATTTCTCGATTAATCGTTAAAAATTATCGATTAAATAATGATTAAAATAATTTTAATCGATACAAATTCGATTAAAATTTAAGAAAATATTTTTTTTTCCAATTTACAAAAATAATTAATAAATAATATAATAGGCCAGATAACAGGATCCGTAACGCTGAGGAACATAGTGAAACCGT
>MUZC01001745.1:231243-258764 GCA_002072015.1 Radix auricularia | reverse complement strand
GGGGGAGAGCAAATATCCTGTTTTTATTACTTCCCTTGAATTGTTCAGTTTAATGGCGTCATTGATTCATTTAAAAAAACAAATTTTTTGTGTGTGTTTTATGATTTTCTATCATGTTGAGCTTCACTTTCAAAATTATCCTTGTGGTATACCTGATTTAACAGTAGACATTTTATCCTTGAGCCTTGAGTTAGTTTGATTTTTGGAAAACGTGAGAATACAAAAGCACCCAAGATTTCATCGATTCATCGACTTGTTACCTTTTGACATGATTTAGTTTGCACAATTTCGAAGGATGTAGCAAAGCTTAGTTAACTTAATGCACTGTTGGCTTTAAAAAATCGACTCTCCGTTGAGCTAATTAAGTGTGGGATGAATGTATACTGTTTGTCTGAAGTACTCCTCAACACTTAATTATGGTTTCCTGATTACTTCGACGCGTGTCTTCCATACTGTCTTATGATATTCAGTTCAATATCCACCATCTGTGCGAGTTGTACTGTTTTCTCAAAAATATCCCTGAAATAGTTATCGGAATCACCTTGGTTAATTTTTACTACACTGAGCAGGTTTTGAGCTTGTACTTGGACTTCTGGATGATCAACTTGAACAGCTTGATGAGCCTGATTAAGGGGCCGTCCATTAAGTACGTTACGATCCATAAGGGGGGGGGGGGGGGGTGTAAGAAAGGGGGAGGGGGTTCGCTCATGTGTGACGTCACGGGGTTTAATATTAATTTTTTTAATAAAAATAATAATTTTTGTTCGAAAGCGTGACGTACTTTGGGGTCGTGGAGCTAAATTTGTGACAGGGGGAGTTAAAATGATCAAAAATAGCGTGACGTACTTTATGGAGCAGGCGTCGGAAAGACCATGGCCCATGGCTCGTATCTGGCTCTCAGACATATGTTAATGTTCAATTATTTTTTTAAAAAGTATATTCAGACTCATTTTATCAATACATTAATTGCATATTTAAAAACAGCATAAAAATGTAATTAATATTAAAAAGATTTCAGAGGCATAATTGTTGTACTTTTACTTTTAGTGTTGAAATTACACAAACTGCACACATTTTCACATTTACTTGCATATTTAGTTTTAAACATTCTATGTCTCCGACAGAATTACTTTAAAAAAATATGTGGTGTTTGTGGCTCTCTCAGACCAAAAGTTTCCCGACCCCGTATTAGTGTACATATAATTTGTTTTTTAAAAAAATAAATAAACTTTTCAGCCAAATAGAAATTTTGAAAAACATGAGAATGTATATTTAAAAAGTTTCACTTCCTCTTCTATTGTAAACAATAACAAAATGACGTTGCAAACGCAGATGATTGAAAAAACGGGAATTTTGAAATGACCCATATTTTTTTTCCTGTGAAAATTTTGTTTGTCGAGACGCAATGTTTTTAGAAAGTTAGTATTATTATTTATTTGGTAAAAGTAAAGTGCAAAGTCTACACTACTAACTAACCTAGACCTAAAGTCTAAAGCCTAAAACTAAAAGTACAAAACTTTTGACAAAACTCATCCGTTTTCGTAACAGTAACGGCAACGCAACGGGCAACTAGTCTTATCTTATCTTATCTTATCTTAGATATACAGACGCTCCTTCTATGCAGAAGATAATTGCGTCCACAGACCATGAGAGATGATCTGTTGGCAAGTGATGCAGCGGTCACAGGCCACGGCTATAGGGGTTCCACGCATTACCCCAGCCGCCTAACTATTGTCTAGTTAGGTACCCATTCGGAGCTGGGTGACTCGGGGACTCCTCAGGCCGCGAGAACAAATCCTCACCTTCGTGTGGATTCGAACCCGTGACCATCGGTATGACAGTCGAGAGCGCTACCTCTCGACCACCAAGTCTAAGTCTTAGTCTTAGAAGTATAGTAGTATAAGTAAGTCGGCTAAAACCTATATCTCCGACCGGAGCGTCGCGTCTCTTCCGATTTTTTAGGGTTTGGATTAGGTTTAGCTTTAGAATTTCGAAAAATTGATGATTTTTAGGGTTTGGGTTAGGTATAGCTTTAGAATTTCTGAAAATTGAAGATTTTAGGGTTTGGATGGCCGCCGATAAGGTCGGCCCGGTCGGAGATATAGGTTTTAACCAGTAAGTCTTAGTACTTTTACTTAGTTAACTTAGTACTATAATAGGGTAAAAACCTATATCTCCGACCGGGCGACCTTATCGGCGGCCATCTTGTTGCTATAGCACGTCACCGGCCCGGAAAAATAGTGCGAGCCCCGTGAATTTTCTGAAAATTCTAAAGCTATACCTAACCCAAACCCTAAAATTAAAATAACAACTATCCTTCATAGCAACGGGAAGAGACGCGACGCTCCGGTCGGAGATATAGGTTTTAGCCCAAAATAGTTTTATAGTATAGTCACTATAGTACTTAGTCTTAGTTAACTTAGGCTTAGGAGTTAGGGCACTTACACTTTTACTTTTAGTAGTTTTAGTAAGTAAAGTTAGTAAAGTTGCAACTTAAACTTAGTAATAGTAAGTAACCAGGGTTGCCAACCATCCGTAAATTTACGGACAGTCCGTAAAAATTTGTCATAAAATTGCCTGTCCGTAAATTTCCGTTAAAAAATTAATAAGTCAGTAAAAATTGACAATCTCAACGATTTAAAAAAATCAGTAAATCATGTTTGTGATATCTATTTTCTTAATTCAAATTTTAGGTAAACATGTAGAATCTCGACCGTGACATCACGGTCATTACCTGCGCAATCTTTGTTGTTATTGCACGTCCTTAAAAAAAGCTAAAATTAAAATTCTATAGCTATACCTAACCCAAACGCTAAAATCCTTCAATTTTACGAAAATTTTATAGCTATACCTAACCCAAATCCTAAAACCTTCCATTTTAAAAAATCCTTTTAGAATTTATAGAACTCTGTTTTAGTGGCATCCCGCGCTCTACAGTCTATTAACTGTAAGCGCTTTCTGGAAATTAGGCTCGCGTGGCGAGACGCATCGCAGCAAGATAGATTTGTTTAGATAGATCGTTAGTTGTACATCACAATTACGCATAAATTAGGACGACATGAATGTAAAAATAGTAAAGGTCAACATTTTATGTTAAATGTGTCCGTAAAAAAAAATTTGTCCGTAAATTTTGTTGAAAATTCTTATATTTGCCAGTAAATTTTATTTTATTGAGTTGGCAACCCTGTAAGTAACTTAGGACTTAGGTAAACTTACTTTAACTTACAATTGACAATTGTAACTGAATTGTCTGCTGATTGTAAGATTTAGCCTCTCTAAGCCTACTTACATGGAAGAAAGCTGACTAAATAATAAATTAACCTGTTTAACTGAGCTAAACTAAATCATTGGCATTGGCAATAGATTAGTAATTAGTAAGTAATTTTGATATCTTCAAACTCAAACTATTGATATTGATACACAGTTACACAGTATGATACTGACTAACTTTCACCTCACTGTTACAATTTTTTTTTTTTTTACAGTTGCAGCTGTTAATTCAGTGTAGGGTTCTTAATTTAAATCAATTAAATCATGTCTAATTATATTGTATGTTGTCAATGTTGTTTCACTTGAAGTGCAATTTGACGTTCAGCTATTTCTTTTACTTTAAATACTTAAAGGAAATGTCTTTATAATAAATAAATTTTATTAATTTAAATATAGTTTTACATAGTCTTTAATATTTTGGCAATCCTCCAAATCCCAATCCCAAATCATTTTACGCTAACAAGCAGACGTAACCAGATAGTACATGAAAGTATGTTATTTATGTGTTATTTATTGATAAAAAATAGACAAGCGATAAATATTGTTTGATAACCATTCATTAAATACTAAATATTGTAATTGTCACACTCACACAGCATTTCCAAATAGCTGCTGAAAACATTCTGCTTGTGATTGTTGCGCCACTGAAAGGCCGACAAGTAGCTTGCAAACAGAGCTCGACTTGAACCACTCTGATACCAGAGTTTACATTTGGCTTGCATCCATAGCCATAGTCCTTCAATAGTTGAGTTCAATTCCTGCTAGTTGCGCTGCAGGTAAATCATTTGAAGTAATATTTATGGAGCGGCTGGTCTACCTGCCATAATTTGTTTTTATTTATGAAATTATGCTGAATTATGTATTGATTAACTAAATAGTAATCAATAACTCACGAAATATAATTTGGGATTAGGAGGATTGCCAATATTTTTAATATTTAAACAATAAAAATTAACAATAGAAGTTGACCATTATTAACATTTATATATGATGATATAATAGGCCCAGTAAAATCTAAATAATTTAATGTTTAAAAAAAGAAAAGGAAAAGACATGAGTTTAAAATATGCTAAACAGCTGGGTCAATTGTAACAAAGATAACAAAAAGTTGAAAATCAAAACTTTAATTTTAAATATCATTTTGAAAATTATATATAAATGCATACTTTTTCAATTTAACTCTTAATGCCTCATAAGGTTTTCGTAAACTTCTGCCTCTGTCCCATAAAGATTTCTCGTTAATAGCGATTGACTGGTTATGAAATTTAAAAAATTGCTTAAAATGTATTTATATTATTATTGTCATACTGACTTCAATTTTTAGGATAATAAAGGTTGTTTCACGTATCCAAAAGACTGTCTTGAATTTAATACTATTTTAACCTGTAATTTAGTACTATTATTTTTACATAAAATATAGTTAAATGACATAAAAAAAAAGTAAAAACTGCCACAAAACTTTGCAAATCGAGCGATAGCACTAGCGAAGGCGACCGCCGCCATTACTGGAAGTCAACTTAAGCTTCTCTCACTAAATGAAGAGTTTCTACTTTCTATGATTTCATTACTATATAGAGTGATATCAAGGCACGCTTTACGGCATTTTGGCATTAGAGACTAGGCTCACATTACCTCGCTTTGGGGCATTAAGAGTTAATAAAGTTTTTAAAAAATGAAGTCAAATCTCTGACTATCTGCCCCCCCCCCCCCCGATATTTTGGAAAAATAAAATACCAGTAGACTTTAAATTTGATGACATTTCTTTTGTAGGCAGCCTTTTAATAGACTTCTCACACAATCGTTCTAATTTAAAATATTACCTACAACTACAAATCTAAGTAAATTGTAACTGTGGGGCGGTCCATAAAATATGTCACATTCCAGAAGGAAAGGGGATGTAAGAAAGTGTGACAGTTTGTGACGGGGTTGTATGTGTCCGGAAATGTGTGACATCACAGTGTTTTATATTAAATTTTAAATATTTTGTTAATTAAAAAATTATTTGAACGTTATTTTAAATTATAGAAGGTATTTTTAAAAATTCCAAATGAAAGATAGACAATCAAAGATAATTATATTTAAAAAGTGTTAAATTTGTGTTTTGAAAATACACTTATAAACATGAAAATTATAAAATAAATTTAAAAATATTTATTATAGAGGAGAAGGATTTCTAGAAAAGGAATTCGGTTAAATTTGGTAAACAAATTTTGTTAAATATTATGACCATGATATCAAACTTTGAAAGGAACTTTGTATTAACTGTCTTTAAAATTGAATTGTCTGCTGTGCTTCTTTGTCTCCATAGGGACCAAAATCCTTGATCCCCAAGATATGTTGGGGCGTAAGATAGCAAATATTAATATTCTTATGTGTGCTTGATGTTTGGAACATAAGTAAATGCATACATTTGTGTGTGGGGGGTGGCAAAATTGTTAATAGTAATTTGTGAGATTACAAACAGGGCAGGATTTCTATGTGATGCCTTATTAGCCCAACATTTTTATCAACTTCATCTCATTTTAATATTTGCTCGAGTTGCTAACCCCTTCAATGTGGGGTAGCTTCCCTTTGTGTGCAAACAAGCCATTTGGAAAAATAATTGCAATACAGTGGGGGTGGTGGTGGTAAAATATATAGGAGACATCCAGATAAATAAAAAACTAATAAAATTGTGCTATGTGTACAATTTTATAATGGTTTTCACTAACTAATTGACAGAGATTTTAAAAAATCATGTTCCTAGTTTAGTATTCTGACTTTTAATGTTTTGTTTCCATAATTGTGCCCATTTATTTTGAGGATAGCAAATCAAGGCGTGATGATTTCATGCTCTGCTCCAGACTGGCTGTTTCTGATATCCTAACACACTGGATTACAACAGTAATAATGTGTACAAATAACAAAAATCTATATTCAGTATCAAGGAAAGGTCATCTTCTGACTCATACACATTTGATTGTTGTGTTTCAGCAAATGTCTTGACAGACAGATTTAAATCCTTCATGAATACCTGTAGTTACAATGTATCTTACCATTGATGATTTGACCTTGTCCTGCTATGTATTTCACTATTGAGGAAACATTTAATTGCCTGCTATAATGCATGCAGCGTTAATGCTGATATATTGTTTGTGCTCGGGGCATTCAATTATTTATAATGCACATTTATAAAGTACGGCACCCCAACCTATGGTTGAGCTCATTATGCTTCACAAACAAAGTCTTTCAAATAAAACTTGACAAAAGATAATTTAACACTCCCAACCTTCAAGAAAATTTACACAATTATGTACACATGCCAAGACATGGTCATTTATCCGTCAGAAAGTTGGAGTCACCATGTGGAGCAAGATCAGTGCACCTTATAACTTGTCTGCTGAAACTAAGTCTCAAGACTAAAATAATGTCTTCAGCATGTCTGTTACCATTTCACTAAGAAGTGTCACTTTTGTCATATGGGCAGAGGTGGCAACGTAAATATGACTGCCTTTATTTTTTCACAACTGAACCTGTCTTGGCCAATAGAAAGATTGTTCCATCCCGTCTGGTAATAAAGGGTTAAGGCATTCACTTACAACAGATGGTAGTGTATACTTAATAGGGCAGATGGCCTAATTTTGTAATTCTAGGGTCTGTTACGAATCATGTCATCACCTTGAGCAAATGATGATTGAACAAAAAAGATGGCTGAAAATTTAGGCAGCAAATGGAATGAAACTTTGCCATGAAAACACACAAAATAGCAAATCTAAATTGTGGCTTGATGAAAAGATTAGCTCATCTGAAGCTGCAGTCGATGGGGGAAATCCAGGCACAGAAATGAAAATAAGGCAATCATTGTAAAACATGTCTGTGAAGCATATCCTCATTCTCAATCATTATTTACATTGACTTGTTCTCTTGCAATTATTGATTAGTTAGCAAAGTCCACCAAGCCCCTCCTCATTTTGTCAAACATGTATACAAGGATCATGTGTCAACAACCATTTGTAAGCTATCACCAGTTAAGAGTAATAACTGTCATTTAAATCTATTTCTGATTTGTGGATGAACATTTTTATTTCAATTTTTATCAACGGAAGAAATTATTTTTATCTTCATTAACTAAAAACTCTACAATTCATGAAAAGCTTAGAAAAATATAAACATTTTTAAAAGGATGTGCTACTGATATCAGGTAATGGGCAATTAATGATAAGCCAAAAATTATTTGAAAATACTTTACTCTTGTTCACAAACTTTGTCCTGAATCTTACTCAGTGAACTCAGCTGACTGGGTGCTAGGCCTTAGAAATATTAGAATACAGATTGAATCTAACAACAAGTCAAGATGTCACCTGTTATTTAATATTGCTTATTTTATGTGTTAGTGGTAACAAAGTTGGGGCAAAACAGTAACAGATAAAACAGGAGTAGATAATTAGCCTGTGGTTGATGACAGAGTTCTGCAACCTGTTGTCTTTATGTCCGTTAAATCTCCTTAAATAGTTGGCAAGTGCTGCTGATAACTTATCTGTATTGATTATTTATTTACAGTGGGGGGAAAAAAAGGACTGCTTATTAACTGTGTTGTTTGTTCATTATAAGGTACTGATTATTGTGCATATAAATTTTATCAAGTCACTTAGCTTATAAAATACACATGCTGTAAAATCTTGTTATGAAAACTCTTTCATGCTTGTTTGACAAGGGTGTACTGTTTCTATTTATTTACAAAAATAAAAACTCTTATCTTTCTTCAAAAATTTATTGCTCAATATTTTACTTCACATAAAAATTGTTTTGCAATTTCCCCAGGGCAAGATTCAGTTCACCTTCAGTAGAATTCTCATCTGGAACAGAAATCTGCACCCACACCGAGGAAATATGAGTCAGCTCCGATCACGGCCTTCTTCAAGTGACGGCAAGGAAGGAATCACAATCCCATTGAACATCGACCAGTCCCATGACTTTGTCATGGATGGCTCAGCAAAGCCTTCTGACAATACTGACATTAACTTGAACCCTCTTCTGTCTGGCGCTGGGATCAAGGACTCTAAGAAAGATGATAATCAGGGTGAGGAGCCCGCAGATGTCCCACGAGTTCGGATCTTCGGGAAAAGTTTTAATAAAGTGGTCCTGATGACCCATTTTAATATCTTCCTTTATTCTACGGCTTTTTGGGTACAGAATGCCGTCTTTCCTGTGAGTACTGCTTTTGTAATTAGTTTTCTTGAAACCCAAATTTGAACATTACTTTAAAACATAGATTAGTATATATCAATTTTTTTTATTAGACAATCAATTTTTTTTTAAGTTATAAGCTAGATCCAATGTATTTTGCATGTTTCTGTATTTTAAATGGATGCAGTCTACATTCTTTAAAAAGATGGTGGCCATTCTAATAAAAAAATTTTAAGAAGATGATTATAATTTTTTATTTTTAGTACTTATCTAAAGAACTTGGGGCTGATCCTGTTGTATTTGGTTATTTGCAAACCACATTCGCACTGGTACAACTGGCGGGCGGCCCGCTATTTGGCAGGTTTGGAGATTTGTTTGGCAGCCGCCTGGCCATGATGCTGTCATTCTTAGCTGCCGCCTCCTCTTACCTTCTGCTGGGGCTGTCTACAAACATCCCGCTGTTGTTCTTGTCAAGACTGCCATCAGTTTTCATGCACGCCATGCAAGGTGAGCTAGTAAACAAATTCCCATTTGTCAGCTTTCAAGTTTTACTATAATTTCAAAGTAAAATAGTCATTACTATTAACTCTTAATGTGCCATAAGGTTTTCGGAAAACTTCCGCCTCATTGCTCTAAGAATTTCCCGAATTGGGATCAACCGGTTTTGAAATTTTAAAAAATTGCGTAAAATTTATTTATATTATTATTGTCATACTTACGTCATCTTTTAGGATAAGAATGCTTATTTTATGTATCCAAAAGACCGTTTTGAGTTTTTTACCTGTAGTTTAGTACTATTATTTTAGTAATAAAGTATAGCAAAATCGCATCTTCTAAAAAAAACGTAAAAACTTCCAAAAAACTTCGCGAATTGAGCGATAACACTAGCGAGGGAAACAGCCACCATTGCCGGAAGTCGAAAACATCATTTTACACGCACTGAAGAGTTTTTATTTTCTGTAATTTTGTTTCTAAAGAGAGTTCTATCGAGTCGTGCATTATCGCGCTTTGGTAAAAAAGGTAAACCGCGGATTATCGCGCTTTGGCACATTAACTCTTAAAGTCGCAAACCGTCGTAATGTGTCTCTTCCCGCTACCCGTAAAGCATTTTTATGCGTCCCTAGATACCAATCTCATTACAAATGAGATCTCGGAAAGTAAAAACTCTTCAATGCTTGAGAAATGATGTATTCGACTTCCGGCAATGGCGACCGTTGCCTCGCTAGTGTTATCGCTCGATTCGCGATGTTTTTAGCGCATTTTCGAGAAGTTGAATGCGCTATTGCACCCGTTTTGTCCGTCTGTCATCACCTTTGATCACAGCATCCATAAGTCCTAGACCCATGATGTATATATGTTTTTTGTATGTCCTGACCTGCCATTTGTGCATCAACACTCAGTTACTCGATCCGTTAAAAAACCCCGTTAAAACTACCAAAAAACTTTGCGAATCGAGAGGTAACACTGGCGCAGGGAACGGCCGCCATTGCCGGAAGTCGAATACATCATTTTTCAAGCATTCAAGAGTGGTGCGAAGCGTGCAAAAGAATTAGTTTGGTTTTTTTTGTTTTTTTTTGTTGACGTCATTAGAATATGTGTAAAAGTTTAGAGAGTTTTACGTCATCATTTGTGGTGACTTGTAGTTAGATTAAAGAGAAAATAAATTTTTTTTAAAATGTAAAGAAATGACTTTTAAATTTAAAAAAATGTCAGGTATATTCATTACACAAGAAAATTCATAAAAATATGTCTAAAATCTAAACACAATTACTGATAACTACATAATGCTGATATCTAATATAAGTACTGATACATAATACGAAAATGCGCTAACACGTCCTGAGTTCCAAAAGGGACCAGGCTTAACATGATTTTTTGGTAGTTTTAACGTTTTTTTTTTCGAAGATACGTTTTCGTTATAATTTATTACTAAAATTATAGTACTAAACAACAGGTAAATATTGTTTTAAACTCAGTAGGGTCTTTTGGATGCGTAAAATAACCATTCTCAGCCTAAAAAATGAAGCTAGTATGACAATAATATTATAAATGGATTTTAAGCAAATTTTTTAACATTCATAACCGGTTGATCGTTATACGGGAAATCCTTACGGGACTGAGGCGGAAGTTTATTGCAAACCCTTCTGCGACTTTAAGAGTTAAAGGAAGGCATGCAGCAGTGTTAGTATTAGCTGAACCAGTGTGACATCTGACTGATGATTTCATAAATGTGACCGATGAATGCCATGAATAATTTCATTGTTCTCACACTAAGTTACTATATGGATCAGAACGCTTTTGTCTGAATCTTGGGTCCACAAATTCTGGGAGAGACTTAATTTGTTAACCACAAATATATTAAAAATTCATTTAAGAATTTTTTCAAACTACATTCATGGCCAATGAATTTTTTAAAAGTAAGTTTGCCCACATTTGTCAAGATAAAAGTTTAAATATCACAAACCAAAGAAATAAATACCAAGATGTCCCAAATTTCCATGTGGAAACCATTAAAACAAATTCTGTGACTTTGACACAACAATATTATTGTGTGATGTCTATTGAGAAAAAGTGATGAGTTGGTTGTTGGGTTGAGGTTGTTGTTGGGTTGAGATTGTTGTTGGGCTGAGGTTGTTGTTGGGTTGAGTTTGTTGTTGGGTTGAGGTTGTTGTTGGGTTGAGTTTGTTGTTGGGCTGAGGTTGTTGTTGGGTTGAGTTTGTTGTTGGGCTGAGGTTGTTGTTGGGTTGAGTTTGTTTGTTGGGCTGAGGTTGTTGTTGGGTTGAGTTTGTTGTTGGGCTGAGGTTGTTGTTGGGCTGAGGTTGTTGTTGGGCTGAGGTTGTTTTTGGGTTGAGTTTGTTGTTGGGTTGAGTTTGTTGTTGGGCTGAGGTTGTTGTTGGGTTGAGTTTTTGTTGGGCTGAGGTTGTTGTTGGGTTGAGTTTTTGTTGGGCTGAGGTTGTTGTTGGGTTGAGTTTGTTGTTGGGCTGAGGTTGTTGTTGGGGTGAGGTTGTTGTTTGTCTCTGAAAAGCTATGGTAGATGAGATCAAAACAGTTGTAATAAACTTATTTTTGTTACATATTGTGGGGATTCACCACTAAGCATTCTTATATTGAGTTCTTGGTGATTGGTGCGATTTCTGTGTCATGGTTGTATTCCCTGGATTTGTTTACCAATCAAGTCACAAAATGTGTGCATGTGACAGTGCCCTTGACTCAATCTTCCATACATATTCATGATATTTAAAATCTGCATCAGTTTCATTGAGCAATAGAATCTCTGTAATGCTGAGTTTTAAGCATCTAAAATGGTAGTGCACACTCTAGAAAACATTGCGTCATTCGATGTCTCTATGTCACAGCTGGGCAGATGATTGTCACAGATGTGTGCACCCCTAAACAAAGGGCAGACGCCTTAGGCAAGCTGGGACTCTCCTACGGCATCGGAATGGTGGTGGGACCTATGATGGGAGGCCTGGTGGCCAAGGCTTTCAGGTAAAGAGATGACTGGATCATTGTATACAAGTTGTAGTTAGTGGCAGTTTGTTGGGATGGGGGAGGGTAGAGTCAAGGCTTTCAGGTAAATTGATGACAGGATCATTGTATAGAAGTTGTAGTTAGTGGCAGTTTGTATGGGTGAGGAGGCGATTAAAGGCCTTCAGGTAAATACAGGACTGAATCATTGTATGCAAGTTGTGGTTAGTGGCAGTTTGTTTGGGTGGGGGGATCAAGGCTATCAGGTAAATAGATGACAGGATCATTGTATACAATTAGCAGTTAGTGGCAGTTTGTATGGGTGAGGGGGGATCAAGGCCTTCTGGTAAATTGATGACAGGATCATTGTATACAAGTAGCAGTTAGTGGCAGTTTGTATGGGTGGGGGGGGGATTAAAGGCCTTCAGGTAAATAGAGGACTGGATCATTGTATACAAGTTGTAGTTAGTGGCAGTTTGTATGGGTGGGGGGGGGATTAAAGGCCTTCAGGTAAATAGAGGACTGGATCATTGCATACAAGTTGTAGTTAGTGGCAGTTTGTATGGGTGGAGGTTGGGGGAGTCAGTTTGCATGTCAGTGTTGTGAGTGATAAATTGGAGGAGTGAGAGTCTATGAAATATTAAGTGTGGCTAATTTTCTTGTTGAGTAGCCCACGTACTGAGAACAAAGAGTAAACCCATGGATTAATCGCAGGGCATGTGCACAGGATAAATATGTGTTGTTACTATGGTGTCATCACAAGATAAATATGTGTTGTTACTATGGTGTCTACACAAGATAAATATGTGTTGTTACTATGGTGTCATCACAAGATAAATATGTGTTGTTACTATAGTGTCTACACAAGATAAATATGTGTTGTTACTAAGGTGTCATCAGAAGATAAATATGTGTTGTTACTATGGTGTCATCACAAGATAAATATGTGTTGTTACTATGGTGTCATCACAAGATAAATATGTGTTGTTACTATGGTGTCTACACAAGATAAATCTGTGTTGTTACTATGGTGTCATCACAAGATAAATATGTTTTGTTACTAAGGTGTCATCAGAAGATAAATATGTGTTGTTACTATGGTGTCATCAGAAGATAAATATGTGTTGTTACTAAGGTGTCTACATAAGATAAATATGTGCTGCCCGCTTAATATCATTGCTTCTGCTACACCCTCAAGATTCAAACTATAAACAACACAGGAAGTGAAATATATTTGTGTTGCTACACGTCCTATAAGAACACTAGTTTACAAAAACAATGGCACTTTTAAAATTAATTTTCTATTGTTGCTGTCATCTCAACACAAACACTTGAACACATGGTTATACTTAAACCTCTCCTTCCTCATTGTCATCGCCTCCCCTTAGTATTGTCTCTCCTGTGTGATTTCGTCATGGGAAAACTCTGGGCTAGGGAGAAAATTACTGTTTATGAGAACATGAAGATCTTTCAATTTAAATTGACAGCTTAGAGAAAGCTTCCATCTTGGCGTGTCTGATGTCAGTGGTCAGCATTGTGATCACATACGTCTACATCCCCACGGCGCTCAAGAAAGTAGTTCCGGCAGGTAAGGAAAGTGGTTAGTATGAGATGAATGTTTATTTAATTAATATGTGTATGTTATTATCTCCATGTAAAGCGCTGTGAGCCGGGCTCCTAGCTGGGATACAGTGCTATATAAATTATCAATTTATTATTATTGTTTAAGTGCGGTCAATCCCTTTATTATAAATAAATGATGATGATGATATACATTTCCATTTCCCTCAATTCCCTCAATACTACGTATGCATAGCACATAAAACATATATGATGGGACAAAATCAGGAGGCCTTTTAAAAGAAGATAGTGAGAAAATAAGACAATAGTTTGAAAGTACTTATTGTATTGCAAAATGTAAAATTAAAATGTGAAAATCTTTCAAAGTTTCTGAAATCCAAAAAATTGTTATTTTTATTGTATGAAATTAATGCTAACACAAACTCTTCTTATTCCTATAATAAGTAAGTCCAAATTTACACTGAACAGATTCAATAAAAATTTAGCTCAAATTTGAAAGGGAACAAAAAATCCATTATCTAAACACTTCCATCCTCTTCATTAAAACCAATTCACATTTGGGGAAAAATTCTCATACTTTGAACACTGGATGTTAAGTGGGAATTTTTGTCTACAGATAAAGACAGCAATGTGTTTAGTATACGAAAGATATTGGACCTCATGAAAGCACCAGGAGCCTTCTTCCTCATTGCTATTAAGATAGCCACAGGTAGCTAGCTGTGTTGTATTAGCCTTTGTCTATCTGTTCAGTTTCCTCATTGCTATCAAGATAGCCACAGGTATCAGTGTTGTATTAGCCTTTGTCTATCTGTTCAGTATCCTCATTGCTATCAAGATAGCCACAGGTAGCAGTGTTGCCTTTGTCTATCTGTTCAGTATCCTCATTGCTATCAAGATAGCCACAGGTAGCAGTGTTGTATTAGCCTTTGTCTATCTGTTCAGTGTCCTCATAGTGTGTACCAGTAAATGATTTCACACTTTACTCTGCTAAGAATTCATTAGTTTACATGAGCCAAATTTTTTGTCCACAAAGTCTTGTATGATTATATCTATGTCTTAATTCATCAAGTTTTAAAACATATTTATACTTCTTGTCCAGTCATAAATTCAAATTGAGAAATTATTTAACTAGGTATTGAATAAATTTTTTTTAAACATTTCTAATTAGTTATACATTATTGTTGCAATTCTACAAAGGTTATCAAATCATTTGCCATTCTGACACTACACTCACTACACACACATATTTAATCCCATATTTTTGTTGCCAGGCACACCTATTGGAATATTTCAGAGTATGTTCAGCATTGTTGCCCTAGACATGTTTAAGTTGCCTGCAGAACAAAATAGCTACATTATGTCTTATATTGGAATTATGGCCATGGTAAGACCGTATAGCCATTTATGTGTGGCTACACGTTAGCTCTGCGGGTTTCGGTAAACTTCTTTTGGTGGGATTAGTTTGCTTATTTTAAATTTTTTTTAGTGCTCATTCAAAAGGGTAATTTAATGGTAGCATTTTGCCTTTATAAAATATTTGTGAAACGATTGCTACTAAAATTTTAACTCACTGCTTAGTGACAGTGGAAAATTCTTTAAAAATTTAGCTTTAACATTTAATATTAGTATTTAATTCAAACAATGAATAATGTCACTGCACTCAGATTTGCTGATATTAAGGAATAAAATATAAAAACGATTTAACTGTTATTTGTATTGTTCCAATTTAGAAGGCATTTCCTAGATTTGTAATACTGAGTAGACAGTGGATAAAAATTTTGAGTTAGATAGTCTGGTTGATTTTGGAAGTGAGTAAGATAATGAGCTAGATTGTTCATTTGAGTGAGATGATGAGGTACATTGTTCATTTGAGTGAGATAATGAGGTAGATGTTCATTTGAGTGAGATAGATTATTTATTTTAGAATTCTCATTTCAGATTGTGCAAGGAGTGGGCATTGGCATTGTTACAAAAAAATTTTCAGAGTTGAATATTTTGTTTGGATCAGCTGTGATACTTGTCATCTCATATTTAATGTTGGTGAGTACTGAGAATACTGATCAGCTTTGATACTTGTCATCTCTTATTTAATGTTGGTGAGTACTGAGAATACTGATCAGCTGTGATACTTGTCATCTCATATTTAATGTTGGTGAGTACTGAGAATACTGGAGGTAACTTATGGAACAAAACATTTTTAAGCCTGTGTCAGGAAAACTAAAATTATGCCTCAGCTAGATACCCTTTTAAATACTAGTTTAAATCTTTACTATTGAAAGGGAAACAGTTCATTTACATAGTGGCATGCAAGGAAAGGAAAAGTCTCAAATAAATTTAGACAGTGATAAGAAATAGTATTTATAAAATGTATTGATAAAAAAAGTTAAAGGAACTGTAATCAGGCCAGTAAGAAATACATTTATTAAAATGGGTATGGGTAAGCCAGAGAACGAGACAAGACAATGAACCAAGGCATCAAAAAATCTGGGTGAGACTGCAATCAGGCTTATATATTAGTAAATGGATAACATGTTAACAGGGTATGAGTGAGCCTGACAGGACGTAACACAACAGTGAATGTCTCGGCAAAGAGCCTTCCTCAACAAACAAATAGTACACAAATAAAAATAATATATGGAAATAAAGACTTATAATAACTTTATTAAAGTTTTCAGCTAACAATAGTGTTTATGTTATTAAGTTCTGAAAGCAAATGGTCAATCTGATTTAATGTGATGGAACTGTATCAATGAGAAATGTTGTTGCGATATCTACCAAGTTTGTCATTTTATTCTTGTTTATTTTCCCCAGTCCTTTGTCAGCACAATCTGGCAGATGTGTTTTGTCTTCATTCCTCTCATTACTGGGCTGACATTCCAAAATGTTGTCACAACAAGTGCATTAACTCACACAGTCAGTGATGCTGACACAGGTCAGTTCAAGTTGCTTACCTTTTATTTTATTCTAAATATTTTAAATGCCAAACTTACAGCAAGGACTAAGCTGCAGGTATACCAGGCCTGCATACAGAGTACACTCCTCTATGGATGCGAGTCATGGACCGCTTATATCAGGCATGAAAGAAGGCTTAATAGCTTCCATCTCAGATGTCTGCGCCGCATCCTAGACATCAAAGGGCAAGAGAAAGTCCCCAACACAGAGGTCCTGGGTCAAGCAAGCATGAGCAGCATTCCAGCCATATTAAGTCAAACACACCTCCATTGGCATGGACATGTTAAGAGAACGCAAACTGGTCACATACCCAAAGATGTGTCATACAGCGAGCTGGTGACAGGGAAAAGGTCAGTTGGTTAGCTATGTCTCAACTACATGGACATATGCAAAAGAGACATAAAGTCTGTCAATATTGACATACAAAACTGGGAAAATCTGGCAGAGCATAGGTCCACGTGGCAGGCTAAAGTGAAAGAAGGATCACTAAAAGTAGAGACGCAAATCAGGGCAGAAGCAGTTAAAAAAGGAGCGAGAAGGAAGGCCAGGCCACACTGCCCCACTGCATTTGTGTGTGAGACATGCAGAAGATACTGCCACTTGAAGAGCTGCAAATAATAAAGATAAATCTATTGTCTTTTGTAGACACTTGAAGCTTAATGAAAATCTTTCCTTTATGTCACAAGCCATGAAGTCAGCATTCTATTTTTTCACTTGCAGCTGAAAGACAATAATTATCATTATTCATGTAAAATTCTTGATAGCTGTTTAAACTATGAATCTGTATATTTCTAAAGCCCACTGAACTAGTAAATATCATTATATTTAATGTAATTTTCATTATGATCTAAATTTTTGGTCTATCAGTATCAAAGGTGCGACTTAAAAAAACCATTTTCATTATTCAGACTTTTCAAAAAATGTACATTTGTACAACTTCTTAGATAACCCACTACTTAAAGGTATGTTATGAAAGTAGGTTGGAAGTTGAAAATTTGCCAAGTTAAAGGTTTCCTGGATTACTTCTACCCCCCCACCCCCAACCCCTGGTCGGTGGGTCATTTGTAGTATTCAATCTTTACTTATGTCATTTTTTTCAAAGCACGCTTTTTAAAAAAAAAAAAATCACCTGGTCAAATGTGACCAATAAAGAAAAGCTCAAAGCTAAATTATTTCTTAATTATTATAAGCTTCTCGGGTTCAGCAAACGGGTGTATTTGTTTCCAGCATGAAAAACACACATGCAAATAGTGTAGTCATAGGAAATATGATCATGAGACTTTCAAAGTGTAACATATGATGTAGATTTATGAAATTAATGATTGTATAAGTATTTGCAAGCTATGCTCAAACTCTTTAGTCAATTTCAATACTGTAAGAGATTCTCAGAGAGATTATTTAATTAAGTCATGTGAATCATTCTCCTCAAAGGTTGCAGTCTCACCTGAATTTCAAAGCACACCTTTTTTTTTTTTATAGATTGCTCATTTCACATTTTTAGACTTGGTTAGCAACCTCTGATTTAAATGTTTTTTTTAATTAACTTCAAATAAAAGAATAAGTAACAGTAATCTCTGTTTATCTTTTTATCCCCAGGTGCAATGTTGGGTCTGAGTATGGCTGTGAATTCTCTCATCCGCTCTTTGTCTCCCACCATTGGGGGCTACATGCTGAAAGAATTGGGCTTCGAATCCTTTGGTTATCTGGGTTTTGTAACTAGTACAGCCGTGACTGTTGTGCTCTTTGTGAAGAAAAGATATGAGGAAAAGTAGGACCTTTATTCTCATACCTATTTATTTATAACATATACATTGCCTTGTAACAACATATGTTATGATGTATTTTAAAGAATATGTTAATCTATCTCTTTTAGGAATTTAAAAAAAACCCAGGAAGATTTAAATGAACCTCATTAATTTGTCAACTCAGGTATTTGAATACATTTGTAACTTAATGTTCAAATCCCTAGAGTTTTTTCAATGTATTGACTTAAGGATATATGCCTACATCATATATGGAGTTAAAGGAAGTGTTTCCCTTTTGCTAGTCTGTAAGCCATAAAATAACAGAGCCATTCTTACTGCATTAATATTTATGGTCCAATGAAAACAAATGTAATCTTAGGCAATTAAAATTTGTACACTTGTTAGCCAAAAGCTATAATTTTTTGAGTGATGCAATCAAACCCCTCAGACAAACTGTACTAAAATAAGATTTCTTTTTTTTTTCTTCATTTTTTTGGTACTCAACAAGCAGGCTTTTTATATCACACGACAACCGCCATTTTGTTTGTATTCTTTTCAATGTTATTGAATTAGTGAAAATATTTTTGGTACATTCAGTTTTGTCCTAGCAATAAAACATTTAAATTTGTCAAGTATAAAGAACAAAATTTCACTGTTTTTCTTTTCCTAACAATATTCATGATTAAAGCAAACATTTAACTGCTTAAAGTAAGTTTTAAAATGAGTTTTATAGATGGAAATAAATCAGGAAAATCATTTACGTAAATATATTTTTTTAAAAAGGTAGATCTTTAATTCATATTTGTTACTGTTCTTTTAAACAATAAATGTTGTGTTTTCTTTCTGATTTACTAGTTTAGGGGATTAAATGAATAAAAAAGATACAATCTAAAAAATGTATAATCACACCCCAGTTAGTATAATATTAATCTGCAAAATATCGCATGATTATATAGATAATAATAGATACCTTACATTTTAGGGTAAAGCCTTGTTTTATTATAAGGCTATTTCTAGTATGAGATAGTTTTTAGTCTTGAAGCTTAGATTGTTGTTGGTATCTGTTAAAAAACTTGTTTTTTTTTATTCTATTACTTACATTCAGGACCTTAAAAGAAATCTATGTCAAATTTATGAATTTTACTTCAACTTTTAAAATCCTGCCAATTTTTTTCAGAAGATTTTATTTCTGTCCATTATAAAACTGCTCATTTTTTTACAAGTGAAAATCTTATCGAAATCCCTCCCATAAAAATCTATTTATAAAAATGCCATGAAACCTGTTATCAATACTGGCGCAGGCAGCAATTGAAATGAATTTATCTTTTTTAACCAGAAGACAAATAAGAGCTCGAAATTTAAAACTACAGATGAATTTAATGCAATGAGCTATGTTACTATTAATCGCCACATGCTCTTTTAAAAAAACAAAAAATAACTGTTTTAAATGCACTGGAAATATAAAGTTAACAAGATAGAGAGTGTAGATTTATTGCTCAGCCTTAAATTATAAATTTTTTAATGGAGTTTAGGCGGCCATTAAGTATTTCAGAAAGTATATTTTAAAACTTTGAAGCAAATCAGCTGCTGTAAATTGTAAATGATTCATCAGATCAGATCAAATGGTTTTTTTGATCAGGATAAATGGAAGTTTCTTTTGATTGTATTAAAAATAATGTTTTTAGCCTTTTTTAAAGTTTTTGTTGAGTTAGCTGTGCAAAGATGGCCTCAGTGGCTCAAGACTAAACCTCGTCCTATCGTGATCCTCAAACTGGGGAGCCTTTGTAAAAAGCAATCTGGCCACCATGTGAAAGTGAGAGACAATATACCTACTCTGTGAAAGTGTTAGGCAATATACCTACACTGTGAAAGTGTGAGGCAATATACCTGCTCTGTGAAAGTGTTAGGCAATATACCTACTCTGAAAGTGTGAGGCAATATACCTACTTTGTGAAAGTGTTAGGCAATATACCTACTCTGAAAGTGTGAGGCAATATACCTACTCTGTGAAAGTGTTAGGCAATATACCTACTCTGTGAAAGTGTTAGGCAATATACCTACTCTGAAAGTGTGAGGCAATATACCTACTGCAATCTGCCTACCATGTAACAATAATTAAGAAGGGCAGTTCTTAACTACCACTTTATAACAAACTTTTCATGAAAATTATGTGCCTAATATATTCTAGTAGTTTTAATTATAATTTGGTACTGTGCACTCTAGCCTATACGTTTCATAGTTCCAAAAAGTAGTGGGCATAGTGGTACTAGATGTTATAGTCGCTATGTTAAATACATTTTAGAAATGTTATGTTATATATCTTATCAGTTGTAGTTGCTCCTTTACAGAACATTAATGTGTCCTATGCTTATCAATGTTATATTCTAAGTAGTACTCCTTCCATTTTCTGTGTTTAAATTTCTATGGTAAAAAAAAAAAATTAAAATGTAGGCTATATAAGGCAGCAAAGTCTGATGACAAAAGTTTTAAACAATTGTTTCATGTGATTATTTCTAAATTTTTAACTTACTGAATTCACCATTTGGATGTGTTGTTGTAATAGATGTGGGTGTCTTTGATGAAATTTTTTTTTTTTTTTTAAATTAATTTTATACTGAAGACATTTCATTTTTTACCAAAGTACCTATTGAGGGTCTCGGATCATTCCAAAGTGGCAGTTTCATCCTCCTCAATATTTACTAGCAAGGCCATTGAGCGGTGCCGGTTTAGGGCCAGGAGTGTCAGTATGGATTAGCAAAAGGTACCGCGAAGAAAGTTGCGGATGCCAGCTCTAAGGCAACCTTCCAGTGGGGGTTCTCCCTAGGTAGGTCATTGATGATCCCCTGCTTTGCGGCAGTCCTAACCATAGAAACTCGTGCGCTTTGCCAAGGTGGCGCCCAAAGTGGTAGCGAGTCAAGGTAGACAACTTCCAC
The DNA here is from genome assembly GCA_002072015.1 of Radix auricularia. Taxonomy (NCBI): domain Eukaryota; kingdom Metazoa; phylum Mollusca; class Gastropoda; family Lymnaeidae; genus Radix; species Radix auricularia. The sequence goes on along the minus strand of MUZC01001745.1, from coordinate 237,649 downwards.
TCCTCCTTGTGAGATCACTTAAGTGACAGGCATTTTTTACTCTATGTCCTGTATGCCCAGGCGGCCGCTTCAGAAGTGACAGTTTAGGTCCCTTTGGGGGAAGGAGCAGGATAGCTGAGGGGGTTTTCCGGGAAGACCCATGAAGAGCACTAGGCTCTGGGCTTTAGGATATTAATTCTTTACAATGTAATTAGTTGAGGGAAAAGGTAGCAGAAAATTGATGAAATCAAGCTGCTTCTTTTTCATGAAATAATTCATGTTTGAGTTATAAACAGTTGTTTAGTTGTGAAAATGAAATGAAATATAAAAAATGTTTATCAATGGGGTAAAGTGGCTGTTGATACTAAAATAATTTATGTACTTGTAAAGCTGGAATAATATGCCAATAAACTTTTTATACTTGAAATGAATTTTTTGCTTGGCTCAAATGTTATGGTATTTTGGCTTGTTACAAAATGTCATACATCATCTCAATGAGAAAGTAAATGTGCAAGAGTAAGATTTGTTCTCACCTTTAGCTGGGATCATAATGGAAAATGTTTTACAATATGCTCTCCTTTTTTTTGGATTTTTTTTTGTATAAACTCAGAGCTACGACCTAAGTTGTGTAATGAAAACAATAACTTTGAGCTTTAATTTAAAACTAACTTTGTATTTTATTTAAAAGGTTAGAATATTACAATGTTAGATCCAGGTGTTTTTGTGAAAACATAATTTATTTAAAATTTTTAATTAACATGGAGGTTTTCAAATAATGTTTTAACAATAAAAATGTGTCTTATGAATCTTTTATTTTTTTCAACAATAATTAATCAACACCCATGAGACTATAACATAACAAGGGTTCTCACATACCATTTTCAACAACACACAACACTTGGCAGGCCACCTTGTATTGGGCCAAAGTGGCTGAATTTCGGCAGTGATTTCCATAGAGAACGCCAAATATTTACTCATAATTCCCTTGAGAGCTCTAAAGATTTACTCTCATTTCCCTAGAGAGCTCTAAAGTTTTACTAAAATTTCCCTAGAGAACTCCAAAGATTAACTAGTATGTTCCTAGAGAACTCTACAAATTCACCCACGTTTGCCTAGAGAACTGCCAAGATTTTCTCATACAGTGGAATGACCTGTGGACTGGGGTAGGAGCTGGCCTTGGAAGCCACATCTATGACGAGCATGTTGTGCAGGACGCTTGAATACGGTCTCCAGTCCACTCCCGTCACGTTCCTTGTGGGCTCGCCATACTTTGCGAAGTTGGTCCACATCGTCTGCACCAGATTGCCCACGTCTTTCTGCGCCTGCGTGGACAGCAGGGCGGCAAAGGCGGAGTCGTCCACAAAGACCAGCGGGAGCTCCCCCGTGTGAGGGGCCCCCATCCAGTGTGGTAGGAAGCTCTGTACGTTCAGCAGTGACTCAACAATGTAGTTAAGCTGATACAAGTAGTGGTTTGAGGTCGGATTCCCTTTTGCGATGAGCTTGTCCAGTTCCAGAACTTCAGACGCAGCAAACAGTATGTCCGTCAGCCCACGAATGAGGGCGTCTCTCAGCACCAAGGGCCGTGTTTCTTGTTTAAGGTATTCGGCCTCCACCAGAGAACGGAGCGCATCGACGCTTTTATTTTCGAAGGCGTAGTTCTCAGAAATCTGCATGAAGAAATCGATGAACTCATCTCTGGTAATGCCGTCGTTGTCTTTGTCGCTGATAACGAACGAGTACTCGCCTGAGTTGTATCCCCTTAACGTGTCCACCTTCTGGAAATTTCCTTTTTCTAAAATCACCTCTGGGTACTCGGGGAGAAATCCGAATTTGGTTTCAACACGAGGGTTAGCGAGAATGGAAACACCGAGATCCTCCTGGACGGCTTCACTTGCGTTAACCAGCGCCCGGGCGTCTACACCCCTCAGACACGCCAACAAGCCGAGGGAGTCCGTCTGTGGGCAATCTACGCGGGATCCGATTTCTTTGGCATATGTGGCGAGCTTAACAAGAGTTGTTGGCCTTTCCACGGCCCAGGCGCTCAAAGCCGCCCCACTCTCCATGATGGCTTTCTTGAACAAACCTTTAGAGAGGGGAGAGAGAACGTGCAGCGACACGCAGGCGGCCCCCGCGCTTTCTCCGAAAATGGTGACCTCATCAGGGTCCCCACCAAAAGTGGCAATGTTCTTCTGTACCCACTTGAGAGCAAGAACCTGGTCCAACAGTCCGAAATTTCCCGGCATGACATCGTCGCCCGTGGACAAAAAGCCGAAAGCCCCCAATCTGTAGTTGATGGTGACCACGACAACGCCCCTGGCAGCAAGGGTCGAGCTTTCATACAAAAAATACGACCCGGAGCCGGAGTCGAAACCTCCCCCGTGAATAAACACCATGACCGGTAACGATCCATTGATATCCGGGCTGTAAACATTCAGATTGAGGCAGTCCTCTGATTCAAAAATCGTGTGGTCTATAGCGTCACTCTTCTGCATGCATCTCCCTCCAAAGGTCAAGGCGTCCCTGACCCCTGTCCATGCCGGGGCTTCTTCCGGTGCCGCAAAGCGCTTGTCTCCTGCAGATTTTATGAAATGCTCCATTTAGACGAAAAATTAAAAATCTCTTTGTTTTCTACTGACAGCGAAGATAAAAGGACGTTTTACTTTTAATTTGTATAATTACTATAATCAGGATTTAAAGACAGCGCACTCTAATTATTGCGTTTATCCTGTAGATTGGTAAAATAGAAGGCGTGTTTGCATAGCCACGCCTACAAATTTTAAAAAGCTGAATTAGCCTATAGATACCTCACACAAAAAAAAAGAAAAAAAAGACGTCTTCAGTACACACCTCCACAAAAATTTGGGCAATGCGTTTACTCATATTTTCTTAATCCATTTGACGAAATATCTATTAATTGAAACATATTGTATTCATAAGAAATTAGGTTATTGCACCCGTTTCCTTTTAGACCTCACAAATAATCTTTTTTTAAAAGTCAACTTACCAGCAGTTGACGCTCCAAAAGGAATATTTTTGAAGATACTAACAACTTCTCCATTTCGTAGAGACTTTGTTGAACCCCTCAACTGTTGGTTTTGGCCTAAATCAACAGTGACGTAATCACTACACACGTAGCTGAACGTCAGGGAAAGTCCTAAGATCAGAAAAGGAAAGCACTGCATTTTGTAATCCTCAAATTAGAAAAGGAATTATCAGTGCACCTTTATCTAAATGGGTGCAATCTTTTGGAATAAAAAAATTAGCACGTCATGCAATCTATTTAATTTTTTGACTTTATATAGAAAGGCTTTGGTCGACAGCTCAGAATTTTCAGAGTCAAAAAGAGAGGCGGTCATTAAGAAGAGAAAGAATTTATAGACTTTCGTTATCTCAGTTCGTGATCCTGTTCAGTAAATTTAATCAGGAAATTTGGAATTATTAAAATTTTTGAAAAAATAAAAAATCAGGTCATTGCTACAGCCTATTGAAATGTTGATTGTACTTGAAAAACAACTGAATGCATATACACAAAATGGAAACTGCATAGCAAAAAGCTTTAACAATTAAATTAACAAGAACGTTGGATTCAAATAAAGAAGATTACCATCAATACAAGTCAGTGAATTTTAGGTTGTATACGTGCACAATCAGCATTTATATGCATACTTTAGGTACTAAAGCCTACTAATAATTTAAATAAACGTTTTCTATACGAAATAAATAGGTACAAAAAGTGGTGGTTATGTCACAAAGTAAGATAAATGGGACCGCATATAAATGACGTCACGCAACGAGGTGGGAGGGGGTCAAACATTTGTGACGATGTGTGATGAAGGGAGGGAGCTGTTTAAGAAGTGAAGACGCGCAGTTTTAAATTAAAGGTACCCTTAAATACATGTATTTTAATTGCTTACAATTTATTTAATAACGTTTTACATGGATTCACGTGTGCTACGATATTAGTGTGCAGCCTTACACTAAAGATGCAAAATACTTAGGAGTCATAATACATGAGAAACTATTATGGAATCCCCATGTCAATGAAGTTATTAAAAAATGAATCAAAACCTTAGGTTTTATAAAAAAAGAGACACTTTTTACAAATGTAATAAAGCTAAAATGCTACCTCACCCTGGTGAGACCTATACTAGAATATGCATTTTCTGTATGGGACCCATCCACCAAAGAAACCATTGATAAACTAGGACAAATTCAAAAAAGAACTGCAAGATTAATTACTTTAAAATATTCAAAACTGACAAGAGTAACACCATTAGTTAAATTTAAATTATATAACCTTGAAATACTGGAGGATAGAAGAACCAAGAGTAAATTGGTAATTATACATAAAGCAATTAATTCTAATTTAGAAATACAACACAGAGAAAACTTAATACAATCCTCAGATAGACATGAGGATAAAAATACCTCTCTTATTTCATATGCAAGAACAAACACATACACGTTTTCTTTCTTCCCGTCCGGAATTCGGGCGTGGTTGGGTTGCCTGAAGAAACCAGGAAAGCCAACACTTTATCATCATTTAAAACTCTAATAAGAGTGCACGGCTAGACACGAACGTAGGACGCAATATTCTTCTGTATAGAAGGAGCGTCTGTAACTTATAAGATAAGATAATAAATACATTTAAATGACAGCAAAGTGATTAGAAATATGCTCATTTTCAAATAGAAATACGACTTTTAGGAGAGCAAAGATAAGTGACGCCATATTGGAAGGGGGTTTAAGTATTTTTTTTACATGTGACCCCGGGGCGGGGGGGGGGAGGCCAAAATTGCGTGACGTCATTTTTGGACGGCCCCAAGGATGACTTTAGAAGATAAAAGATGGTTTGAGTGGGTAAAAGATGGTTTAATGAGATATTTGGGTTTTTTTTTTTAAAAAGTGTATTCTGAGAAAGTTCAAATAGTAGGAAACAAATGTTAAATTAAGACATATTGCAATGAAGGCTTTGCCAGATCTATTATTGTGCAGAACTATTTTTCAAGTGATTACATTTAAAAATGATCGTATGCTTCCAACTCCACCCACACACCCAGAAAACACAGACAATAGCTTTGCAATCGTTCCTTTAAAATATATTTTTTTAAAAACCGGAGAAAATGAATTAGGTCAACCCGTATTCTACTCATAGATAAGCTTTTGACAGGAGACAGTGATGTCCAGTGGCGTAGCGAGGGGGGCAGGGGGGCGAATGCCCCCGGGCGCCACGTTAGGGGGGCGCCAAAATGAGTATTAAAACTCATTATTTTATTTCATTTTTATGTAAACTAATGTATCCCAAATACGTTTGCAAGATTGAATATTGGAGCTCCGAAAATATCTTTATTACAAAACAGTTGGTAAACATGATTTTGGCGCCCCCATTGAGCGTTAAGGGGCGCCATTCTACTCATAAATAAATGACACATCCTAATGTAGGATTGGTGATGTGGTTTATTTTTATTTAAAAAAACTGTGAGTTGATGGGGAGTGAGCAATAAGAGACCAATACGATTCTTTTACTAGAGCTAGCAGAGACGACACTAAAAGCAAGCGAAATTACCAAGACAAGAAAAAGGAGTGACTTAAAGCAGTGGTTCTCACCCTGTGGTCCACGACCACTAGTGGTCCGCGAAGATTTGCCAGGTGGTCCGTGAGCAAAGCATGAAATTTACGCACTGTAGGATTCATCGAGAAAGACTAGCAAGTAAAAGAATTAACGCAGACTTAAATATATTTCTGATCTGGCCATAATGGTTTTTAATTTCATCAACCTCGTCAATTAAATTCTCGTCTCTTTGATTTCTTATGCTCGAATATGAATCTTAAACATTAACAGTTACTAAAGTATGCTGAAGTTCACTGGTTATCTGACTGTTTTAATTACGTGATGACGTAAGAGAGTTTCATGTAGAAATAACTCAAAGCTTGTTGATCATTTGAACCATGGCTAATGGGTTGCTGTTCTGGCTTACTTGGCTGAAATTTTTGAAAAACTCAATAAACTTAATTCAACTCGGCAAGGAAAGCAGATACATTATATAACTCTCAGTGACAGAATGTCTGCTTTTACGAAAAAGCTTGATCTTTGAAAAAGAATATTATTTCAAGGTAACTTTGAGGTGTTTGATAAATTGTACGAAATCACCGAAAAACCAGAAAATGCAGAAATAATTAAATAAACCACTGTTGATTAATTTGATTTCTTGTCATATTCAATAAATGCGGGGCCAATTTTATTTCTTCTATTTTGATATTTATCGTGGGTTTCCAGTCCTAATCTCGAACACAATGAAGATGAAATTACCAACATCGTAATTAAACCAATTAATTGAACTGACCAGTGATAACAATTTGAATATGTTGCATCAGAAAGTTGGGTTAATGAAATTTGGAGTACTCCGAACTGTCTCAGAAAGTTTTT
>MUZC01001745.1:154720-230298 GCA_002072015.1 Radix auricularia | reverse complement strand
AAAAAAGAGTTGTGCCAATCACAATGAAGAGGGAGTCTGAAACACGTTGGATTGCACGATCAGAAGCTGTTATAGCAATTTATGAAGGACTAGATGACATGGCAGGGCTGTTGGAAAAATTATCAGAACATACAAATATGACGCCTGACACCAGAAGTGATGCAGAAGCTTTGCTGGTAGGTATATAAAACTTTAACTTCCTAGATTTTAAACATTTCTGGAACATCATACTTGATAAAATTGATAGTGTCCAGAAACGGTTCCAGAATCCAACTGTGAGTTTCAAGGAAGCTTAATCTGATCTTGAATCGCTTGAGCAAGAAATTGTCAACATTCGTGTTAGTTTGAGCCATGTTGCGGTAGACAATGGGAAAGAAGATGCACAACTTGGAGAATCGAGTTTGACAGAAGATTAGACGACATCGGAGGATGCCTTCGAGAATTAAAAAGAGATGCAGAACTTTCTCCATAAGAAGAAATTGCACCTGTTATGAACAGCGAAATTGATAAACTCCAACAGGAGATATCAATACGGATTTTACGTCTTAAACAACCTAAACAACAAATTTGGATTTTTACTAGACGTCAAATCTCTTCTAGCTGAAACAAAAGTCGATACGCTTCATTAAAATTGCTTAGATTTGGCTAATTTCTACGAATTGTGTACAGAAATCAAAGACTAAAAAATGATGCTCAGTACCCGGACTGAAGTTCTACCGGAAACTACTTTGGATCTTCTCGATTTTATTGTTTCATATGGAGATGACGTATTTCCGAATCTGCGCATTTCACTTCAAATACTTCTAAAAATGTCTGTTTTAAAAGCTGTGAGCGGTGCTTCAGCAAAGTAAACCTTATTTTGTCTTAATTACGTGCTTCAATGGATCAAGATCGTCTGGATGATCTTGCACTCCTTAGCATTGAAAGAGAACACTTGAGAATATCAATTTTAACAGCGAGATTGACGACCTTCAATTCAAGGAAGATCAATTTATTTTAGATTATATCTATTCGAGTCATGTATAATTAGTAGAGTATTTTTTTTTCAAATAAATTGTTTATAATCGTATAGAGAATTATTAGTCTGTATTGTATTTCATTAAAATATCATTTGCTTCAAAAAAATGAACCATATAAACCGTAAAATTTCAAATTTTTCTTGGGGGCTCAGTGAGCCCCCAGAATTTTTCGGTCCGTCAAGGGGCGCAGAATTTGTGTCTTGCCCCCGGGCGCACATGACCCTAGCTACGCCACTGGTGATGTCTCCGGACATTCATAGATACATGTGTAAGTAGACATCACAACGTCGGAAGCGAAGAGAAAAAAATAAGCATAAGGGAGGTTACTAATGGGACGATAGTCTCTGTTAAATATCTGACCGTGTTTCGACCAATTCAAGAGTTACTGAAATAACTTTGTTCTTTGATTTATATTTTTTTCGTATCAAGGTATATACAGGCGGCTCAGTCTGGTTCCTGAGTTATTAACTTGGGGCTACAATCGTTTGTGTCTAGTTCCTCTGTGAACTTGGGTCTACTACTACTACTACTAGAGTTCCAAGGGAAAACAGTTGGACGAGTCAGCACAATTCTTTCTGATATTAATGAAAATAAAAATCTAGTTTCTCTGATACACTGATAGGACAATCGTATGACATAAGTAAACATTTAAAATTTGAATACTAAGTATAAATTATAAACAAATAAAAACAATTTATTTTAGAGGCTAATTAAAATGCATTAAAAATGGATTTTGAATAAGGTTTCTTATCTTAGTGCTAATGTTTAGGGACGCCTAAGTTAAATTGAGGTAAGGGCTCAGAAGTGGAGCGCATAGATTATTATTACAAAGGGGATTGTTATTTTTAGTTTTAAATAAATGGGAGTCAGTGATTTCTATGAAGCGTTTATGATGCCTCCAATGGCCATAACGACAACTATTATTACCTTCTATTGAGGTTCTGAAATAATGTTTTTAGCTTATGGGGATTTTTAGTTGTCTCCTATAAACATACAAAGCTTAATTCAAAATAACTTTGGAGACAAAATGTTTAACCTTTGAGTGGATCATCGAAAATAAATATCTCAAGCCAAATTAAATTTTTAAAATCATTTTTTAAATTTGCTTCAAAAATGTATGAGCAAAGTGTTTTTTGTTGCTAAATATTTATGCATGGTCGAGAAAAGGTAAAGACATTTCAATAAGTGGTACTTGTGCCATCACGTCTTCCTCTCTCAGACACAACTTTGAAATGACACATTATAACCTCACGATGTGAGCAGCTCATGTCCGCACATCCTTCTGTGGTCAGTTTACACACACACATCCAGCTGTGGTCAGTTTACACATACACATCCTGCTGTGGTCAGTTTACACACACTAATTCTGCTGTGGTCAGTTTACACACACACATCCTGCTGTGGTCAGTTTACACACACTAATCCTGCTGTGGTCAGTTTACACACACACATCCTGCTGTGGTCAGTTTACACACACATCCAGCTGTGGTCAGTTTACACACACATGTCCTGCTGTGGTCAGTTTACACAGTCACACATCCAGCTGTGTTCAGTTTACACACACACATCCAGCTGTGGTCAGTTTACACATACACATCCTGCTGTGGTCAGTTTACACACACTAATTCTGCTGTGGTCAGTTTACACACACACATCCTGCTGTGGTCAGTTTACACACACATCCAGCTGTGGTCAGTTTACACACACATCCTGCTGTGGTCAGTTTACACACACATGTCCTGCTGTGGTCAGTTTATACACACTAATCCTGTTGTGTTCAGTTTACACACACATCCAGCTGTGGTCAGTTAACACACACACATCCTGCTGTGGTCAGTTTACACAGTCACACATACATCCAGCTGTGTTCAGTTTACACACACACATCCTGCTGTGGTCAGTTTACACCCACACACACATCCAGCTGTGTTCAGTTTACACACACATCCAGCTGTGTTCAGTTTACACACACACATCCAGCTGTGGTCAGGTTACACACACACACATCCTGCTGTGGTCAGTTTACACACAGTCTCACACACACATCCAGCTGTGTTCAGTTTACACACAGTCTCACACACACATCCAGCTGTGTTCAGTTTACACACACACATCCAGCTGTGGTCAGGTTACACACACACATCCTGATGTGGTCAGTTTACACACACACCCTGCTGTGGTCAGACTACATACACATCCTGCTGTGGTCAGACTACACAAATCTATTGAGATTTCAAACTTAAATATCTGTATTGAAAACCAACAAAAATTAATTTTTGCATCTTTAATTTTTTCCAACCCAAACATTTAGGTGACTTGCAAATAAATAATGAGCTCTACTCTAATAGTGATGACAAAAGCCTGAAAAAAAACTTGCCTATGACAGTATCAATTAATTATAAATCTAAACTTGTGTATTTAATCTTTCATGTTAGAATTTAAAAATATGCGTTTAAGATGAACTTTATATGTTAAAGTTTTAACTTAACAGAATTAAGTTATATTTTAATGTTCAATAAACTTGAGTGCTAAGCAAGTGACACACACCCTGATAGATTAAAGATAAAAACCTACGTTTGAGAAGTCCTTACCTAAAAGAGAAATCAAAATATTCAAATAAAATTCCCCTGAGTTGTACATGATCAAGTCTCTAGTTAAATTTAGATTTTTGCGTGCCGAGAACAAAGTCTAAGTCACAAAATATTTTGATTGCTAAGTAATTTAATCAAAGCGACAAGTCAATGTCAAATATATATTTTGTTTTGCAAAAGGTAAGTTACTAGGTGACCAGCAGTTGAACAACTTTACATTAAAAATTAAAATTTTTTAAAACTCAATTCATTTGAATTTTTTAATGTTATGACTTAAAGAACAATACAAAAGAAGAATTATAATTATGTCTTTTACATTTATGATGGAAAAAAAAACAACAAACAACAGATCTCAAATGTAGTTGAATAATTGATTAATCTTTTTAAACATAAATAAATAATTCAATGAGCATTAACATAGACTACAGCATATTGAATGACTGTATGAACACTTTATCACAGTGGTTCTATTCTTGTACACTGTCAAACGGCTTCAGATTGCATATTTACACAGTGCCATTCTGATTTTTGCATCCTATCGGATAAACAAATTTTAACAATTAGAAAAGCAAAACATCACCAGGAAAAAACATTTGAATTTTTCTGGAGGAAAAAAAACAAACTTAAATGGTATGTGCAGTTAAAGAGAATGAGAAAATAACGGCATCATTATGAGACATGTTGGCCTTTCAGCAGTCATGTTGGACAATCATTAGCAGTCACATTGTTGAATCAGCAGTCATGTTGACCAATTACCAGCAGTCATATTGTCCAATCAGCTGTGGCATCTGTCAAAAAAAGGTTTTTGAAACATTCCTGAATAAAACTTCCATGGAATGTTGTTGAGGAAACTGGGACCAACATGAACAATGGTTGGAAATTAAATGCACATCAAAAAGATATGCCTAACACTTTGGTGCTTAATGATTGATGAACAAGTAGGCAAATTGTTTTATTGAGTTAATTTATTGACAAAAAATGGTATAAGGGAGTGGAGGGAGTAAAGTGGGAGAGGGGAGGGAAGGTCTCTCCTCTCACGGGCTTGTATCGGTATGTCAAAGCAAGTTGGATTCCTTTCATAAGAAACATCAAACACTGCCTCTCTTTCCTGTCTCTCTGTGATCAAACTTGTTGCTCAGTATGAATCCACTGTTAGAAAAACACCTACAACATGCCTAACAAAATCCAGCTTCAGTTTCTTATTTATCACCGGAAATCCAAAATGAATTTATCCTCCAACTTGCATCGACTGTAAGGAATCGGCTGTTGAGTGAAATCATAAAAAAACAAGTAATACGGTATCTTACTTGACTCAGCACTCAATCTAGGACACCAGGAAAATCTTTCTCAAGTCATCAGATTTGTGGATGAAGATTTTCAAACTAAAAAAAGGAACCATAAAAGAATCATATTTAGGTTTTGTAGAGATACATTCCAAAGATGCAGCAAAGCTTAAAAGAGTTATAGTGGAGAAACTGGAATCTAATAGTATACCACTAGCCAACTGTCGGTTGCAATATTATGAAAATGCGGCTGTAATGACTGGGCATATATCCGACCTTCAATAGCAAATATGTGCTAGAAATCACAGAGCATTGTTCATCAACTACAACAACCACAGCTTAAACTGTGCACTCACCTAAACAGGATCTAGTTGTTATCACGTTTTTTGAAACAGTTGAAAGTATAAATTTATGATTTCTCCCGTTCAACACCTTGTTGGGAAGAATTAAAAAGAGTTGTGCTAATCACAGTAAAGAGGGACTCAAACACCTTGGAGTGCACGATCAGAAGCTGTTATAGCAATTTATGAAGGAATAGATGAACTGGTAGGGCTGTTGGAAAAATTATCAGAACATACAAATATGAAGCCTGACACCAGATGTGATGCAGAAGTTTTGCTGGTAGGTATATTAAACTTAAACTTCCTTGTTTTGTTACATTTCTGAAACATCGCACTTGGAAAAATTGATAGTGACCAGAAACAGTTGCAGAATCCTAATATGTGATTTCAAGGAAGCGCATCTGATCTTGAATCGCTTGAGCAAGAAATTGTCAACATTCGTGATAATTTGAGCCAGGTTGCGGTAGACAATGGAAAAGAAGATGCACAACTTGGGGAATCGAGGTTGACTGAAGGATTATTCGACATCCGAGGATGCCTGTAGAATTAAAAAGAGATGCAGAACGTTCTGCATAAGAAGAAATTGCATGTGATATGAACAGCGTTATTAATAGACTCCAACAGGTGACATCAGTACGGTATTTACATCTAAAAACATATTTTAATTTTTACTAGACGTCAAAATTATTTTATTAATGCTGAGACAAAAGTCGATACACTTTGTTAAAATTGCTGAGATTTTGCTGATTTCTACAACACTAATGTCAATGGTCACAAATTGTGCACAGAAATCGGAGACTAAAAAATGCTGTTCATTACCCGGACTGAAGTTCTACTGGAAACTCCTTTGGATCTTCTTGGTTTTATTGTTTCATATGGAGATGACGAATTTCCGAATCTGCGCATTTCACTTTAAATGCATCTAACAATTACTGTTTCAACTGAAAGCTGTGAGCAGTCCTTCAGCAAACTGAAGCTTATTTCGTCTTATTTACGTGCTTCAATATCAATTTTGATATTGAAGAATGGAAGAAAAAAAGGCATCCATTACTTTCGTTATCAGTCTGAAAAAAAAGCACAAAGCACCTCAATAATTTTCATCCTACCCAGACTTCAAGTACATTTTCAGATGCAGTCTGCATAAAAAATGAAAATCTATAGTTTTTTAAATATTTTTTTTCAGTATTACTGAATTAAATTGATTTAAAAAATAGTGGCAAATAGATGAAAATGTATTTCAAAGCATGAATTGAATGTTTTAGAAATTAAAAAATTCAATAAATTCCAAAAATCCTATGTTAACAGAAGTAAGTTATGTAAGCAATGGAAATACAATAGAATAAAATAGCAAATTACAAAAGTTGTATTAAATGACAAAATTAAAAGTTAATGACAATATTCATAGTAAATGACTAAATTCAACACCAAATTTGAAGGGACTGACATGTAATAAAGGTGAATATTAACAAATTGAATATTAGTTTTATTAATAAATAACAAATCATTAGCAACTCTAATACAAAGTGAGGTACAGGCTGTGACCTGAGAAATAAACACTGGACAAACTAGTAGGCCAACATTTTAAGCAGAGACAATATGGTTGATATTGCAATTAAATGCCTTATGACTCCTGTTTGTTAAGAATACAAGTGACTTGGTCTCAAAATTGTTTTGTACCAATGTGGTATTAAAAACGTATAAAAATCAATTCACATGAAAACCTAACAAGTGAAACTAAAAAATGAACTTTAAACCATTTCATCAAACACATATAAATATATATTTATAGATTTATATCAGCAACTTTGAACAATTTTCTTAGCATTAAAAAAACCTTTTTGGTGATTGTAAAAATTGTGCAGATTAGCTAATTGTGCATTTAATAATGTTAACATTTTTTTTAAAGAATAAGAACTCAAAACTATTACATCCACAACCATGAGATTAGTTTTTCAATTTTGATTCAGTCACACCTCTTCATTTCTTACTCTGAAAATCTTGAATAAATAGGGAGTTTAATCTGGTGGTCAGTCCTTGGACATCAGCTAAATCTCCCCGACAAGCTCCAATCTCTTCATTGACACTTGAGAGATTTTCATCAATGGCCTCTAGATAGTTGAGATATTGGTGCAGTGGCTCATGCTTTGCCCCCGTGATAGAGCTAATCTCCTGCAAGAGCTGCTCAGATTCCTTCAGGGCGTTTTCAAGTTTCTCTGCATATATCGCCCGCTCCTCATCATCCTGAGGGAGGTATATATCCTCAACTGGGATCTGGTGTCTAGTGGTATCTAGGGCAGCACTGAGGTGCGAGAGGTCCTCTTCCAGCTGAGGTAGCACATATGATAGAGATTCTAGTTCACTTTCAGTTTTCTCTAGAACTTCATCTAGAAGATTTCCCTTTTTTAGCATTTCTGTATCAAACTGAACTCCTGCAGCTTCCTCCCTCTTAGCTTCCAAGAGCTTCCACATGCCATGCATTTGTGCAGTGGCGATGGCTTCTTGATCTTCATAGAATTTCTTTGCCTTTAAATTTAGAAAAGTCCATTGCAGGTATTTAGTGTAGGCCAAGTCAAGTTCTGATTCAGATGGTAATGTTTTTGCAAGATAATTCATCACATTTCCACTGGAATCACTAGATTCTGCAGCAGGTCTTTTCGATGAATCCATATCGGCTTGATTTTCAGAGTGGCTCCCATTACCCCCAATGGTGCTCATGTTGATGGAGAATGTAGAGACAGACTGGATGACAGAGGCATCAATGTCACGGGGAAAATCAGTCTTGTCGTGGGTTGGGGTGGAGGTTTTACGAGAAATGTGTTCTTCCAGCATTTGGACCTGCGTAGCAGGGCTATCACTTCGTGGAAAATCTGACTTGACCAAGGTAATCTCAGGGCCAAGAGAGGTCAGGCTTGAAGAGATTGTGGGATTGTGAGAGCTTTTAGCACTTTTATATGCGACATGCTTCCCTTTTTCATTCTTGGACAACTGAAGGTCAGGTTTTGGTCCAGTGAATTTTGCCTTGGATAAAGGAGTTGCTGGTTTCATCACTGTTTGATGCAAATTTGAATTAGAGCTTCCTGCTGACATAATGCTGACATTGCCAGATTTATTACGAGGGTTTTGTAAGTATCGTGATGGCACAATTCTTGTAGTCTTAACTTTTCGTTTTGAATGTCCATCACTTGACTTAACATGCTGGGTTTCTTTATTCACACAATCATTTTCATATTTCAAATTATCTTGCACATTTTCTGACTTTGGAGTATTATTCTCAACATGCAAATATGAAGCTGAAGAATCAGAATCATCGTCAAATTTTGGCTGAGGCAATTTATCCTTAAAAATGACATTTTTGGATTTGGAATTTATATTTGTGGACATTGATTTCAAATAGGAAACATCAGATTGTTCATGCGGCTGTGACGTGTCACAGCTGAGTGCACTCAAGTTTCCTGGACTAAGAGAGATGGAATCAACTCTGCCATGTCCTAGCTCATGAACCAGAATTTCCTCAATGATGCCACGGTTGGGAAGTGGGAAGGCTGAATCACCTTGACCAGATTCCTTTCTCTTGCGATTAATGTTTTCTTTCTCATTCAGTCGAGGGCTTCTTGGCAAAGATTCTGGTTCAGTGGTAAATTTTTCCACCTGGTTAACTTTTATAGTATGATGTTGAGCATCTTTGCTGGCCTGCGGTGAACTGGGGGTTCGATTTATTTCTGCCCTGAATGATCTTTCAAGCTTACTGGGTGTGTGGCAGACAACTTTAGCAGGAGATTTCTCATACCCAACAACAACTTCCACCTCAGCCGTGTGGGGAGATGTGCCCAGATGGGAGGCATCAAAGACCAGGACTGACTGGGGATTGTCTGTGTCAGAAGATTCAGCATCAGAGAGATCAAGGAGTCTTGAACGGGGTTCAGCATGAGGAGATGAATTTTCTGTTAGCTTTGGGATAAACGTCATAGGACTGATTGTCGGATCCATGGATGTTTCTGAAAAAAATGTTACACAATTTTATTTACTTGTGAAAATTTTTATTGAAAACGTCAGAGAATTCAAACTAATATCAGGGATACTTTATTGATTTAATCTGGCAGTATTATGGGAATCCCCATTTTCTCGTATTGTATGCCAAGAAGTGTATGAGAGAGTGTGTATGGAAGGGGGTATTGTGTGTGTGTTTATAGGAGTTATGGGAGGTAGTTTTAGGGGAAGTGTGTATGGAGGAAGTGTGTATACAGGGCAATTAGTATGTTGGGAGTTCTGCAAAGTTGTGATTGACATGTATTATCTTTAAAAGTCTTAAATTTGCTATGAAATGGTTTGGGCTACAAGTTAATTTTGTTCAGCTACACAAAATGTTCTCAGTTGTATGCTTTTATAATTTTTTACCCTGTCAACAATTTTATGTTTTAACAAGCATACTAAATCTAAAGATTAAAAGTAGACTTAAACAAGATAATACAGTCGAAACCGCTTAAGTCGACGGCGTTGGGGTATGAAAAATGGCATCGACATAACCGATGATCGAGTTAAAGCGAAAACCAATATGGCGGCAAAATATTAACATGCGCTTGAAATTTCTTTATGTAAGTGTTGTGCGTTAATTAGTGATGGGACGATTAATCAGAATCGTATCGGAATATCGGGACCTTATTTCTTCACTCTTTCTTAAGGTTGTTAAGACCGTTCGTTTTTAAAGACCGTTTAAGTTTAAATATAACGCCGTTTTGCGGTGATTCCAAGATTGAGCGATACTGTGCCTTCGAAGCCACTTGCTTGATTTTCCTTACAAGCTACACAAATAAATAACCTACACATCCCCTCATTGTCCCCGAACCATTCTCTTCTGGACTCGGAATGGTCTATCGTGACCTATATACGACTCATGACAAAGCGAACTCTTCTCTTATATAAACATACACAAATAAATTAGGTACTCCTTTTGAACTTTTGAACCTTCAACTTTGACATATTTTAATTAATTCTAACCAATAGTTAAATGGCTTTTGCACACGGCCACTTCTTATGAATGAAACAATGAGAACAAAGCAGTAGTACAGTACATGTAATAGTCAAAATGAGGTTGAAGGATGAATGGTTGCCAATGACAACAAGTCTGCACACGGTACATTTTATTATTCCATTATTCCATACGATCAATGGACTTAGAATTCCTTCGGTAACTTGAATGACTTGATGCTAATAGGACTAACCAACAATAATGGTGTGGGAGATTGAGAGTGGGGGTGGGTAAACTAAGGTCTACCGTTTTTTTCCCCTTTTTCTAGCTGCAGTATGATATCATACTTTTTCTCTAATGACTGATTTTCCAGTTTTCTCTTACCTCCTCCAGACATTTTTAGAATGAAAAATAAAACAACAGAATAGCTACAGGATGTTATCTTTTAGACAAGATCAACAAGAGTGCGTGAACTGTTATTGAACGATCAATTTTATTGGTTAGCTAGCATAAACGTAACCAATCGTAAAACTTTTTATAAGACGCGCGAAAATACGGAAGTGAAATGGTGAATGGCAACGATAAGTAACATTTTCAAAAGCTGGCGTCTCAACGCAAGTGGGCTGTGACGTCACCAGCACACATCGCAAGCTGATACTTTTTCGTGGCCTTGATGGCCATTGCCATAGTACCAGAAGCAACACAGCGCTGAGAGCAAAACGCAAGTGGGCTGTGACGTAAAACTAGCCATGGAAACAGCCGCCATTGACGGAAGTCGATAACATCGTTTTTCATGCTCTGAAGAGTGTTATTTTTTGTAATTTCGTTTCTAAAGAGAGTTCTATCGAGTTGCGCATTATCGCGCTTTGGTAAAAAAACAGTAAACCGCGGATTATCGCGCTTTGGTGCATTAAGAGTAAAATTACATGAACTCTGAACATACAGTAAAAACCAAGAAGGAATCAAGACACCAAAATGAAATTTTCATCATAGCTAGGACTTACCAAGCTTAACAAGTGTGCAAAATATGAAAAGTGTGAATTATTGTCCACATGCTCATCCGTGGGTCACAATATGCGCAAAAATGGATGACCATGATGCATAAGGGTGCCCACAATGAGTACACTATTATTGATTAACAAGAATTCTCTGTCAAAATAATAAACAAATATATGGTACTAACTAATTATATAACAAACATCATTCCATGTCTTGGCAATACCGTGTCCAATAATGATGAAAACTGTATTAAGTGCAATGTTTGGACATTTTTAAGGCATTCTGTATGCAAGCTACATTTAAGATAAAAACACCATTAAACTCAGCATGAAACAATGAGTAAATACTGAAAATTTCAGCCTGATACCTCTTTTAGTTTTTGAAATATTCACATTCAAACATCATGAGAATGTAAACGTCACGCAAACTTGCGACTGCCCTGAAAACTTTAAAAAAACATCTCAGAATGTTTTTGACCAAATGGCCTGAAATTTTCAGCTATTCCTGAACTTTGTATGTACTACAAGCCCTAAAAATTTCAGGAAGATCTGAGATGGTGTGGTTAACAATTGTCAGAAAACTGGTTGAGTTGACATGGAATGACTTAAATGAATAAAATGGCAAGAAGTAACACCACAGCAGAAACAAATCTGCGTTTAACGCTATGAATCATGGGAAAAATCTCTGTATAACGTTCAGCCTCAGCATTAGGCGTTATACGGAGCAGCGCTATACAGAGACAGAGATTTCACCCTATAACTATAACGCCCGGTGTTATATTGAGAAATCTCTGAATAATCACTCCGTATACTATACTATAGTCTTATTACCAGTCTTACTTGCTATACGGCTATAGCCGTATAATCGTATAGCAAATAAGACTGGTCGTAGCAGAAGTTGCACATGTCGTAACGCTAGTAACTAGTAACATCCCATTGAATCATTTGCTGCTACATGACATGTCATAGCAGTAGTTTCCTGGCTAGCGCTACGACATGTCGTAACGCTAGCAACATCCTGTCGAATCGTTTGCTGCTACGACGGTCGTGTCGTAACGCTAGCAACATCCTTGAAAAAATATTTAAAATGATCTTACCTAACAACTGCCCTTGAATAAGATGATGTTCTGTATTATTTGCCCCAGGTGCACTATCAGTAACAAGTCTCCCTTGAATTAGTGGCTTTCTTACTTTCTTTTGGCCAACATTACTTTTAGGAGCAGGGTGATAAAGATTCCGTTTGGACGCCATTACTACCAAAATAAAATTCGCGCATAATCTGTCTGAAGCTCCGTTCCAAAATAGTGTATGCATATAAATACATATGGATACTTGTACATGACAAACGCTCCTTTTATACTTCGGAAGATTATTGCGTCCTGCGTTAAACAATGGTTTATATCCAGTCATGCATTTTTAGTTCAGTATTAAATTCTGAGGGTGTGTTGGTTTGGTTATCCTGGCTTGTTCAGGCAACCCATTCACTTTCGAATGCCAGACAAGAAGAGGGAGGATTTGTTTTGTAATTTTGTATCATTAATCATTGTATGAATTGTATGTGACATGTGAATGTGTTTGTTCTTGAGATTAAAACAAGAAATATGTTTTTATCCCTATGTCTTACTAACTAGAAAGTCTACTTGTCGACAACATTTGAATTAAAATTACTACATTTAAATTAACAAACAATTGACAATTGAAGTTATTAGAAAAGGAGGTACTTTATTTTATAATTAATTTTTCACGATTCATGTGAATTTTTGTACCTGAGCCTCAATTTTTATTATTATTAATAGTATTATTATTTTAGATGGGCTGAGTGGTTGGTAAACTATTTTAATTTTTGAGAAACAAAATAATCTTAAAAATTGTTTTGACTCTATTGTTATCACAGTGGTCATAGAGTCATTACTTATAAATTACTCATTACTTATAAATTTATAAATGTTGAAGTAAAATGTGGTACAAATAGTAATAGTATATATAGTATTGATGCCAACACCACAAAAGTAAAAGTAGTATCCACCTTTTTACATGGATGGTTCAAGAGCAAACATATTTTTTCGGTAAATGGTTTACAAATCATATTGGTTGGCAATTGAAAATAAACAAATTTGCACTTCACATATTCCGGCATATTCCGGGCATCGACATATTTCTCTCAGAATTAATATTCGGTGTGTCGACGACACCTGTGTCGTACGGAGTATTGGAACTAGCTAAGACTACTAAGAGTTCGTAGATTTATTATTTATTTGTTTATTATGTTTGGAAAAGGCCATTGACATTGAATTACCGTACCTGTTGTCACTCAGCTCACTGTTAGCAGATTGAAACTACATATTGATTATTGACTCATCAATACTAAGACTAATACCCTAAACTAAATACTAATAAGATACTCATCATTGACTACATTGACAATTTAATTGATAGTTGAAAGGATAATCATGAATAATGAGTTAATGACATGTTAAGACAGTTAAGAATAATTGTAATAGTAATTAGTAATGAATCATGAAATATTAATAATTTATATTCATGAATTTAATTGATAAACATAAGTAAAAGTCAAAAGTATAAGATAAGCATAAAATTTAAAAGGATAAAAAACCTTCCTTATTATTACTAATAATAATAATATTATTATTATTACTTATCCCTTATTCTTATGCAAGAACAAACACATACAAGTTTTCTTTCTTTCCGCCCGGTTTTTGGGCATGGATGGGTTGCCTGAAGTTGAAGAAACCAGGAAAGCCAACACTTTATCATCATTTAAAGCTCTAATAAGAATACAGAACTAAACTATGAGGCATAATACATTAATAAATACATTCATTTTGTTTATCTAGCACCCTGCTTGCCAGATATTTTTAACCTGGAACGACCCATGCTAAAATAAATTTACTAACTGAAGATTATATTTTTAAAAGGCAAGTGTTATTCCCACAGCTGTGTCCCCCTGTGTTAAAACTGTCAGCGTTATGCACACAACCAAAAAATGTGTCAGTTATACTGACTTTAAATTATAAGCATAGTATTCTGTAGGTCATTCGGCTAATAGCTATTAATACTGAAATTGTAAATAGGCATATAGCCTACAGCCTAAATATGAACATCATTAAACATTATGATTATGAAAATAATGTCGATCTTAATAGTAGTAGTTTTAATTAAAAATAAATTTAACTTGTCTTAGTGTTGTTAGCCTTAAGAGAAAAAATCATGTTAAGCCTGGTCCCTATTGGAATTCAGGACGTGTTAGCGCATTTTCGTATTATGTATCAGTACTTATGTTAGATATCAGCATTATGTAGTTATCAGTAATTGTGTTTAGATTTTAGACATATTTTTATGAATTTTCTTGTGTAATGAATATACCTGACATTTTTTTTATTTAAAAGTAATTTCTTTACATTTTAAAAAATTTTATTTTCTCTTTAATCTAACTACAAGTCACCACAAATGATGACGTAAAACTCTCTAAACTTTTAGACATATTCTAATGACGTCAACTAAAAAAAAAAAAAATTCTTTTGCACGCTTTCGCACCACTCTTCAATGCTTGAAAAACTATGTATGCGACTTCCGGCAATGGCGGCCGTTCCCTGCGCTAGTGTTACCTCTCGATTCGAAATATTTTTTGGTAGTTTTAACGGGGTTTTTTAACGGATCGAGTAACTGAGTGTTGATGCACAAATGGCAGGTCAGGACATACAAAAAACTTATATACCTCATGGGTCTAGGACTTATGGATGCTGAGATCAAGGGTGATGACGGACGGACGGACGGACAAAACGGGTGCAATAGCGCATTCGACTTCTCGAAAATGCGCTAAAAATGTTCTATTACACCAATGTAATTATTAAGTCTAAGGTGTTGCCCATAAATGACATCACACAACTTTTGTTGCATTTTCAACCCGTCGTTAAAAAGTTTTGCCCCCCCCCCCATTAGAGCAGTTTTTCTCTATTTGAAACGCAGCATAATTTCCAGTAACTTTTTGGTCATGTAAGTAAGTATTTAGTGTAAATCTTCACTCTAATATCGTAACACTCCTGAATCCATAAAAAAATGTCAATAAATAAATTGTAAGCAATCCAATATTTAAGAAAAACTTTTATTTAAAGTTGCGCTTTTTAATGTGATGCCTCATTTCCTTAACACTTAACCCACCTCCCCCTCGTCAAAAATGTCTGACCGCCCCCACCTTGGTGCATTGTTTATTGACATCTATAGATGTGTAGGGTAAAAAACTAATTTGTCATTTCAAAACTCAGGCCTGGGGGAAAATTATAAGATGTTTGTGGAAATGTCATAGACTAAGTAATACTGCAAACACCTTATTATAATAATTTGTAAAAAAAAAAAAGTATTAACAAAATTTATATCTGATAGCTCAGGGATTCGATCCACCAATATCAACTATCTTACTGAACTTTTGTTGGTCTACTCACCAAGTCGTCAGCTACGCTCTTCTGCAGATACACGCATTCTCTGTGTTCCTAAGACAAGAACTAAAACATTTGGCGAAAGGTCATTCTCTTTTTGTGCAGCCAAAAAATGGAATTCTCTTCCATTACACATCCGTAGTATTTCAACTGCTAAGTCCTTCAAGACTGCACTTAAAACACATCTTTTCAAACTTTATTTTGAAAATTAATGAAACAACATTTCTTTTAATGATTAACGTAGCTGATGTACTATGTATTGTCATTTATGTAGTTAGTATGATATGAATGTTTATTTAATTAATATATGTAGTGTTATCTCCATGTAAAGCGCTGTGAGCCTGGCTCCTGGCTGGGATACAGCGCTATATAAATTATCATTTTATTATTATTATTATTATTATTATTATTACAATAAGACAGCCACCCTCGGCCTAACCATTCCTCTAACTCTAACGACGTTCATGTGAACTTGACTTTTTTAAAGATTATAACTATTTATCGTTCAAATGGACAGCAATGCGTATGCATCACTGTGTGAATAACGTAGACATTATTCCCACAGCTGTGTAAATGAAGTATGATTCTCCTATTTTAATGTTTTAGAAGATCACCAAATATTTTTTTTAAAATTTCATTTTTTATTTCGTTATTAGATGTTTGATTCTTATTTTGTTTGTTTGTAATTGAGAAAATTTCATTTGGCATCTTACAATAACAACCTGTTAAGTAGGATAATGATTGAGAACTGTCAACTTTGAAACTGGAAGTCGACTAAAAAATAATGAATAAGAATAAGATACCTACGTCGCATGCCATTTTTACCTGTAAATTATTTTTAATGAATACTAACTTAACAAAACAATACAAAAATTAAAAACATTAATGTCAGTAAAATTGTAATTTATTATGTACGTAAACTTACTACTTAGTAATGAGTACTTACTAATAATACACTAATATTTTTCTTAATAATCAGCCTTTCTATAAATTATAAACTAATTTGATTAGAATTTACTTAACTTTTATTGAATTTATTTTCTTAGCAATTATATAGGCCTCTGATGCAATGGATGAGTTGAATTGAAAATGCATAGCGATGACCTGTACTTTACTGACACCCCCAAGCACAGAGGCCATGACCTAGCACTCTGGTTTGTCTCCCATGCTTTTAAACAGCAAGAATGTCACATAGAAAACTTCAGGCAACTGATACGCGATGCAGAGTGGGCACATCCTGGATTTTTAATGTCTCCAGTTGTTGGATTAACTTTATTTGTTAGTAAATTTTATATTATTTACTATCGTTTTTGTTATTATTTATAGTATTTATAAGGTAATTGATACATTTTTTTAATATACATTTATTTTCTGCTATCATGAAAATTTAAACTGAAATTATAGACTCAAATTTTGGTCAATGGGATGAAATTTCATCTTGTGTTTTGAATGATTTTAGCCATTTGCACAGTGCAAACTATTTATAATTTATAAATAAATATTTAGTCCGACCCTTAAACATCAAGTGAATTTAGTTTAAATACCAGAGAAGGAAAGGAAGACTCGAATAAACAATGTTATTTACACAGAAAACTTAAAAGAGATAGAATGAAATACGTCTGTGATGCCATGATCCATAAAAACAGGGCAGTGAACATTTTGTTAATTTTCTAAAAAAATTTGACAGAAAATAAGAAGTCTGAAAATAAAATATCCTACATTAATTTTTTTTCAGCGATGCATCCATTTGAATAGAAAGAATGTTATATTATGTCTACTATCAGAAGGAGCAGATGTCAATATGATGTTCAGGGGACGGTGCATGCTACATGAAGCCGTTAAGGTAAAGCATCTGAAATTGATTTGAAATAATGTTAGTTTTTAATAATTAATTAAAGTTATTAAAGTTGTTTTGAAAATGACTTGGTTTGTGGCTGTTACGTTGAGCTAAAGTTGTAAAGCTAAAAACATTTCTTAAACAACTTTATTTTGAATGACTCATTTGCACCTCTGCAGAGGCAGTGTTACCATACAATGAAGATTTATGAAACTCTTATAACAACAGATTCACTTTTATATTTAAAACATGTTATAGTTTATAATTTATAATCCTTGCTGGACTGCATGTAGACTTATTTGAAATTGCTTTTAACATCCCACTTTAAGCCACAAAATGGCGTCTATGTTAAAAAGTCATTGATGTTGCTCGTAAAAGTAGGACATGACTTGTTTACTTCATTTACTCGTTTCACTTTAGGTATCCAATGAGCAAATGTTGACATTTCTTCTATCTCTGCCTCATATCGACAAGAACATTTTAGATGTTCATAAAAGGACTCCAGTCATGGAAGCAGCACGAGGGAGGCCAAAGTGCCTCAAGGTACTAATAGTAGTGGGCTTTAGTGGCTTATTTTTATTAGGGGTGTGATGGCCTGTGGCAAATCCAGAATCTGGCCATTTTTACAAATCCGTCTCCGGCAGAGTTTCACTTCTTAAATCTGGTCAAATCCTGCTGGCCAGTAGAGCCATATAATATGTACATAAATAATTGCTCCGTAAAAATCAAAAATCCTGCCACATTTACAGATCTGGCTCTGGCCGGGGTTAAACAAATTTGAATCTGTTACACACCTAATTTGTATAGTTTTGTCTTTTATGCTGGTAGCAGTCACAGGTTAGGTACAGAAAGTTGCCTTGAGTGTCTTATTTTTATAGGCTTGCCTTTTATGCTGGTAATTTTTACAGATTTTAACTGTCAACAAATAAAATTATTTCTATTTATTAACTGTTTATGGCCATTCGAAAGAGAAAAAAATTAGATAAAATGGCTAGGAGTGATTTACGGTCATTAATTTATTTACTTTTCATGAACAAGTTTTTAACAAGTTTTCTCTAAACAGCTAAGAAATTTGTTTTGTTTTTTTATTATGCAACCATTAAAAAGGGATGTAAACCTTCATCTTTGGTTAAGCTCAATTTACATTTTAAAAATTTTGTTTTAAAAAAAAAAATTCATTTTCTTTTAATGTGATTAGACATGATTTCAAGGGAATGCATGCATCAGTTTAATAATAATTTTACAAACTATTTCCATGTCACCAGATCCTTTTAACTGCAAATTGTGACCTAGCACTTATGGATGAGGAAGGCAACAATGCTCTCCATCAGTCTTTTCGTGAAGACCGTGCACACAGAGATGACATACTTGCCTGTTTGGACATCCTCCTGGAATTCGGTGTTGATATCAATTCCTCTGGATCATCCGGTAAAACTTGTTTACAGAAATCTGTTGAGATGGGGAATCACTGGCTAGTCCGTTGGTTGATTCTCCACAATTGTAATCTCAACGTCTCTATCAGAAACTCAAAACTCGTTGTTGGATCCTACCGCTCCAGAAATGCTAACTTGGATACATCTATTCTTATTGCCTTTAAGAAAGCTGACCGTATCCTGGTGGAGGTTCTGATTGCTTGCGGATGTGAATTCAGACGATACCACTGGATTCTGGATTATTGCAAACCTTACAAATTGTTGTACAGACGTTTGTGGGATGCCTTCAGGGGAGTCGACTCTTTGCAATCCCTTTGCCGAAAGAGGATAAGGTCATGTCTCACTACAAATATTGTGGCAGAAATCCAACAGCTGGGACTTCCTTTGGCCATGCAAAAGTTTGTTTTATGTTATGATGAACTCAGTACATTAGACGGCATTGTTAAGTGATTGTACATAATAATTGTACATAATAATTATATTTGATACTTTCATGCAATATTATGTACATACAATTTTAATCTTTAAAATAATGAGTAAACTGTGATTCAAAATAATTTACATGTATATGAGTAAAGAATGTAACTACTAAAAAAATATATTCACATCTGTAACACTTGTTGTCTTTGTTGCTAAAGTTTGGTAAAAGCCACCATATTAAAGTGAGAACAGAAAAGTTTAACTTTTAAAGTCCCAAAGTGCGGTAATGCGCGCCTTGCCTTTAATCCCCTTGATAGCGCTCTCTTTAGTAATGAAATCATAAAAAGTAGAAACTCTTTATTTAGTCAGAGAGGATTTATTTGACTTCTGGAAATAACTGTTTACTTTCACCACTGCTTTCATTCGTTTCACAAAGTTTTGTGGTTGTTTTAAAATTTTTAAAAATAAAAATGGAATTTTGCAAAACTTTTCAGCCAAAAATATAGTACTAAACTATAGGAAAAATTATTTTTAAACCCAAGATAGTCTTTTGTATATGTAAAATAAACATTCTGTAAAATTATTCTAAAAGGTGAAGTCAGTACAACAGTAATCAATAAATACATTTTCAGCAAGTTAAAAAAAAAAATTATATCCCAATTCATTGCAATATATTCTTGAAATCTTTATGGGACCGAGGGATACGTTTTTATTGGACTAGAAATAATAAGAATGAAATTAAATGTAGATGCTACAATAATTCTAAACTTTATTAAAACAGCAATTTAATGACTTTTTAAAAAAAAAATTAAACTTTTTTTTTTACAGTGAAACCTCATCGACTGCATCAGTATTGTACAAAGTCTTTCATTCTCCATCTATTTGATCAATGTTTGTATGGCCTACTTATTATTATTATCTCAATTTGATAGTAGCAAATATTTTTGTGTTAACTTGTTCAGAATAAATGCCCCTGTGTGGTGGTTACTTGCCCATTTTTTTGTCTTGAGGGTGATTTTGACACCTGTGCGAAATGTGGAGATAAAATCATCCCTAGCATAACATGAATTTTAAGACAAAACATTAATTGTACAATGTTATTTAAACCCAAATGCCTGCAAGTTGCCGTAAATGTTGTTAATTGTTAAAGCAGTCAACTCTGACCTCCTAGTTCCAAATGGTTAATTGTGTGGAATGAAACAGAGAAACAAGTATAAGTATGATGACTTTAAATAAGATGGCATGTTTGGTTTGAGATCCAATCAAACATTTTTGAGCTGTGGTTTTAGTTGGATAGAACTATATATATATCAAAATAGTAATTTATGTAACATAATTAATTTTTTCATTGCAAACTTTTGAGAAATTACACTTTGGGTCCAAAATGATATTTTTCTGCTATAGAATAATTAAATATTATTTATGTTTTGTTTCGTTACCTGTAAATTACATATATTTCTTGTTATTCAAGATGAATAAGAAAAAAGCAAAAATTATGTTTAATAAAATGTATCTGGATGTTACTAGAAATGTTTCTGGATTTCAATGTATTTATGTTTATATTATAATTATGGTCTCCTATCCACATAGGATATATTAAATAAGCAAGATTTACTTTATTGACCATTTTTGCTGGTTCCATGTATAACATACCATAACTAGCCCCAGGTGTCAACAATAATTTTGTTGAAGTACAATGTGCAATTTTAAGATGTCAGTTGCACCTGAAGATCTTTCTATGAATTTTAAATTACCAACTTAATAAAAAAAAAAAGCGCTGTCTTTAAAAAACAAAAAAAAATTCAGTTTTAAATTTACAATTTTTTTTTTGCCTTGTAGTTAAGCTCTTTTTGTCAGCTGACCTTCCAGATGATTTCACTTGGTGACAGTAAAAACTGAAAAGGGAAAACGGTGGTGTCATCATAGAAGTAAAATTATTTATGTATGATCATTGGCTAAAAATTTTTTATTTGGTTGTCAAATTTCACAAAATCATTTCACTGTGATGGTGGACATCATCAATTTCATAGTGGACATCATCAATTTCATAGTGGACATCATCAATTTCATAGTGGACATCATCAATTTCATAGTGGACATCATCAATTTCATAGTGGACATCAGCAACTTCATAGTGGACATCATCAATTTCATAGTGAACACCATCAATTTCATAGTGATCATCATCAATTTCACAGTGAACATAATAAACTTCATGCATTTTGTTTGTAAACTGACCTTGGTAGACACAACAACAGCAGTGGTTGCTATCAGTGAAAAATATTGGGTCTTGTTTGCTTGTCTCAGTGATGTAACCACAGGACCGAATTATTTGGTACTTTGACTTAACTGGCAGGGTTATGAAAATGTAGAGAATGTACTACTTTTTTGTTGTTGCCAAAAGCCTTCTCAATTGATCTCAAAACTTAGATTAAACATTTTAATTAAAAAAAAAAGAATATTTTGCAAAAACTAAAATGAAAGCACTTAAATGAAATGACCAGTTAAATTTAGGGTTCACTTGAGCTTTCGTGTCTCCTGCAGTTTCATTTATTTCGGCACTCCACCCCACACAGCTGTCAACTACTTTATGGAGGGGTAAATTTGTGACAGGAACAATTACAGTACAATATAAACAATAACTATTGGCCCCCATTGTCAAATGCATGAATATGGTTCTGTGTGTTGTAGATGGGTACAACATATTAAAAAAAATTTACTGTCACAGATTTTGAAAAAGTCCATCACTATGATACACTGATTTCTACTGTTTTGGGAATTACAAAAGAAAAATTTCTAAATAATAAAGTAAACAAAGAATTTAAAAATTTGAGTAGTTACCGTACTCAAAACACCAGCAATAGGATAATTGGTGATATCCAAAAGATTGTGTATTTTCATAGGATCCACATGTACAGTAAAGAGTATAAGACAAAATATCAGTTTGCAAGAAAAGAAAATTACAGTCAAGATTTAGAAAAATCATTACATTAAGCATTTTTTTATAGTTGTTACAACAATTAGAAAATGAAATTCATATTAAATGGCAATAAATTTTTTGGGGGTCCTTAAAATGTTTGTTGTGTTTAAAATGTATTGGTGGCATATTTCAAGGCCTTGAACAATAATAATAATATTGTAGTAATAGTAAAAATGTGTTCTTTTTTTTTAAACAGACAAATAGCTATAAACAAGATCTTATTTGTTTGGCAATTTATTCTTTCAGCATAAAACATGGCAGATATTTGACAAGTTACATGGGAAGAATGTTGAGTATTGTAGAGAATTGTAAAAAATACAGCTTCATCATGATAACGCCCACATCATTAAATTAAGAGTATATTGATATTCATTTAAAATAATTCTGAACAAAAATAGTCAATGGACTTTAAGATAGTAAAAATAAGAACTGGCAGCTGATTTGAAGCAGAACAGTGTTGGTGGGCTGGGAAAATGAATTAATTTTGTTTGAATTTCACAAAAATCAATATTTGATTGGTAGAAAATATTGATTTTGATTTGATTGATTTCTAATTGGAAAATTTCAAGCAGAGTTATACATTTAGAACTCACTGAGAAAAACTGCAACACAGAATACATTAATTAATGTTTTTATCAGTGAACCCTGAGCTACCTCCATTGAATCAAATCAGAACCAAGCATATTTACACATGCTATCTATCCAGCTATTATTTGAACATGTTTCAACAAAATATATTTGGACTAAAATTTAAAATGAAAATAGATATAACTCATTTTCTCTGCTCGTGCATAGTATCATTATCATATGAAAACTTCAACAACTGATCAAACATGAGAACAATGATGGAAATGTCCAACGATGAAGGTTTTTCAATAAAGTAAAGTTTTAAATCACCATTTGTATGTTAACCTTCAGTTGTAACCCTTTGACCTTCACCTTCCAGCCCATCACCTGGAGCCTCGTCCTTTTCCCTTGCGCCATGTTTCAATGTCCGGGTGAACTCCAGGTAATCGAATTTACCCTCTTGAATGGGGGCCCCATGCAGTAGCTCGTCAACCATCTCTTCTGACCAGCGGTCACCCATTGTCATCAGACATTCCCGGAGGTAGTCTTCAGGAATGAAGCCTTACAATAGAATAGAAGAATAAATTATTTCGTTACGGAGTATGCCTCAATGGTCATTGGGGATAAAATACGTTTAAATATTATTTTATATCCTTGAACCATCTTTGATTATGTTTTGAGTGCTCAAAGCACGGACTTGGGTCTAACTTTCGACCTGCAGCCCATTAGAGTGGACATTACACACAGGCCAACATATGGTCATCAGGACAACAGCGTATGACCTTCACTTAATCGGTACTGACATATTTGTAGCATTTCATGTCGAACAAACCTGATCACCAATTGCCAATGGAGTTGAACATTTTGATAGGAGCTAACCTTTACTTATAATACATGATTACATGGTCAGCGGATCGACCCCAGTGACCTTCTTCTTTGCCCCTGAGTGACCATGACTTTGTATGTTAACGTTGATCCAATACATGGTAGTAAACACGATTACCCCTTCCCAAACCCCAACTCACTAAAATAAAATATTTCATAATCATTGACCAACCTGCTAAATTTTTACCAACTAAAAGTAATACGTGAATTCCATGTTCACTATATGCTGCGTTTTGTTATACATGTACTAGTTAGTACAAGGCGGTACCTGTTAAGAAATATGATTTTAAAAAAATTTTTTACTACCCGTGGCTAACACTGATCCAGGGCCGGCCTTAAAGAATTGGAGGCCCTAAATGTCATAGAAAGAAAAAAACTAAATACGGAAAAAATAAAAAATTAAACAATAAAAAAACAAAAAAACACCTCTATTTATATATATATCAACAAATAACTGAAATTTATATCAACATTTCTGCATCCGCCCCGGGTGACACCATCAGGAGGGTGACACCAAAGTCAAAAAATTGTTGTTGTACCGTGTTCGATTTTATGTACCAAAAAAAGAAGACAAATTTATTTCAACTAGAAAGGAACTAAGAAATACAATGAAATACGTTAAACGTGAATACTTATAATTTAAAAAAAAAAAGTTAATAACTTGAAATAATAAAACTGTTCCAACACACAAAAAACCATTAAAACAAAATAGGGAAGAGCGAAGAAAAAAGTCGCAGCAGAGAGATCTTTTAAAAGACTGGACATGAAAGATATAAAGCCATTAGGACTTTGAAATACACCGACAGTATGGATCAATCCTATCTCCTACTCCCTTCACCACATTGGGCTGGGGGGAACACACATTTTCTCCCCCAAAAAATCAAAATATGGGTTTTCTCTGTTGTTGCTTTTATTAAAAGAAAATTATGAATTCAATGTCTTTGATTTAATATTTTGTTTTATTTATATTGATTAAAGGCGTGTAAGCATAGATATGCATGTCTAAATACATGTAGTCCTTCGGTTACGACAGTCTCATTGTAGTCTCATCCCAACTTACGCTGTTTGGTGGTTATGAACGCGCCCCCATACAGATTAATAATATGCGGTATTCCATATTTTTTTAACGTTTAAAAATAAAACTTAGGTTTTTATGGGGTAACTAATTGTTTTCTCAATTTAAAATTTAAAAAAATCATAAAAATATTTACCATGGTGAAGTTATCAATCAAGTCAATAAAGCTAAGTAAGCTTACAAGTTTTTTCAATGCTCATAAGAGAATAATATCAGTCATGATTGCCCCATGCAAATTCGATCTCATTTTTATATTCTTTTCAATTTTATAAATGATTGCTTTCTGCTGCATTTTGATGTCATCATTGAGAGATAGGTGCAAAATTCGATGTTATATTTGTAAAGGACTGTGTAAAATTTAGCTAATTCAAAAGCAGCAAATTTTTTAGCTTTGTGCACGTGTTTTGAGTTTCGCATTTTGCTACTTCCTTTTCCTTGCTTGGGGCTGGACAATAACTTTTTGTTAAGATTTCTGAAAATTGAACTAATTCTGAAGGTAAGCAGTCTTTGAAATCACTTGAATATTCTTCCATTAACGTGGCTTCTGCCATTCGGATGACGTGATTGCTGAGCTCAGTTAGGTTTGTAAGAAAGACAAAATTCTCGTGTATATCTTTATATACGCCTAACCGATGTTGTAGGGATCAAGAAAGTCTGTCAATGATTACCAGAAATACTATTTTGGTGATGTCACTTTATCTAACAAATACGTGCTCTTTTTTTGATAGTATTGAAGATTGTTTATTCTCCTTTTTCCCCGGACTTGTCATTTCTTTTGTCTTTATAGGAATCAAATTAAGAATGCTGTTGTCTTTTTTTTTAACAAACTCAATGAGAGACTTCAAATGCATGGCTGAATTCAAAGATATTCTCGGCTCTTGAAGAGATACATTCGTTTTCTTTTAAGTCTTTCTAAAATTCTTTACCGAATTTCAAGTAAAATTATGACTTTCAGTTGTTCAAGGTTCTTTCGAAATCCTTCTGCTTCAAGTCTACAATCACGTGGCTGATTTTCGTTGGTTGCTAATTCTTTTAGTGCTGCAATATTCTCATAGTATGATATTAACAGACCTTACAGCTTCATGTCGGGCTGACCAACTTGGGTCACACAAGGCTTTGTTAACAGGTATCAATTTCATGTGTATTTGAAGTATTTTTCAACGATGAGTAGACGCAACAAGCCAGGTACATGTATAAAGATTTGCAGAAGACAAAACAAAGCTGACCGCTGCAGGACAAACTGCTGCACGTTTCCCAACCAAATTAAGGGAGTGAGCTGTGAACGGCACATAATGAGCAACACTGCATTTTTACGAAGAAAAGCCTCGACTCAGTTATACTTCCTACTCTTACTTGCAGCATTACCGTATGACTGTCCAAGGCATTTTCAGGGATTCATACAAATACTCACCCATCATTATTATACACTATAATAACATTTAAATCATTGGGGCCCCTGGTTTTGGCCCACTCAGCCCACCTCTTTAATCCAACATAGAGGGAGGGGGGGTCACGCATCAGTGACAATATATGACGAGGGGGGAGAGTGTGTTTAAAAATGTGACGTCACATAAAAAACGCACAACTTTAAATAACGTTCCTCTTAAATATTGGATTGTTTAAAATTTATTTAAAGGCTTCTCACGTGTTACAATATTAGAGTGCAGACTTAGACTAAATACTTATTTAAATGACAAAAAATAATCTGTAACAGGCTAAATTTTATTTAGAAAATACGGCTTTGGGGGGGGGGGTGATGTCAAAGCTTTGTAACGACATAGCGGAAAAAGGGTGGTAGTGGTGGTCTAAGCTTTTGTGACAAAGTATGACGCGGGGGGGGGGGGGGGGTGGGGTAAACGGTAAAAATCATCAACCTCACGTTACGTCATTTATGAACGGCCCCTTAAGTCGTAAAGGGGTGACACCATGAGCTACCGCCCCGGGTGACACAAACCCTAGCGACGCCTCTGATTTTGGTGGTTCTGGTTATTTTGATCTTGGTTGTAGTTCGCTCTTACAATACTTTTTTTTTCTATGATTCCCGTGAGCGGCCATCCACTAATCGGAGATCCTAGAAGGTTGTCTAGTTTGCCTATGCCTAAGGCTGGCCTTAACTGATCTTTAATGTTGTTAGTATTTCATAAACACCTTTCGACTTTTTTGTTTTATGTGTTAATTCTTGTACATATCTATTTGATTTAATTATATTTAATGCTATAAAATGACAATATAATAGAGTGCTTGAACAAAATCTCTTTCTAAAATTGTAACAAACAGTTTTAAACAATTAACCTTCGATGAAGCTATTTGCTTCGAGCGCCCATGAATTCCAACCGATATTCATCATATAGAATTGGACTGCTATTAATCATTATTAAAGTACGACCACAAAGAAACGGACTGCGTTAATCATTATTAATGTTTGACCACAAAGAAACGGACTGCTATTAATCATTATTAAAGTACGACCACACAGAAATTTCACAACTGGCTTCTATCACAGTTGTAATTTCTCATTGATAACGATCCTAACATGGCTTACAAAGTGATGTGACTATAACACCGCTACATGTCTAGGTGAGTATTTCTTGTATACACTTAATTACATTTTACACAACACACATATACGTAAATTTAATATACATTTATTTGCAAAGTACTAACATTTTACAGTACACTATCATAATCCCACCCCTAATAATAATTAAACGTAAAACAATAACAAAGCTAATTGGTTTCTACATGTATTGTGATCGTAAATACACAACATCATTATTTCCTACCTATATTGCGGTCGTCAAAACAGGCAAAGGCGTTTTTGATGACTTCCTCCGGGTCAGTTCCGTTAAGTTTCTCCCCGAACAGGGTGAGGAACATGGTGAAGTTGATTGGTCCGGGCGCCATGTTGATCATGACGTCAAGCTCGTCGTCTGTTGGGTTCTTGCCGAGGGAAGTATACATTTCAAAGAGGTCTTCCTTGTCGACGTACCCGTCACGGTTTTGGTCTATCATGTTAAACGCTTCCTGTGGGGTCAGACTCAAAAGTTAGTCTCAGATCTAGAAGAGGCTCACAATCTAACACTAACATGGGAAGGGTGGTGGATGGGGCAGTAAATACATTTAAGACAAACAAAGACAAGTGGAAAGCAAATTTTGTTTGGAGGTTATGGCAATCAATGTGATTGGTGGTGGTGGGGGGGGGGGGCAGGAAACCGCATTTGAGACAAACCAAGAGAAGGGGAAACACTTCTTGTTAGGAGTAAGTGCCAAAATATCTAACAGGGACTTCGGTACCTAAATACAATGCTTGAATAGACAAACTACATTCAGCATAAAATACACAATAAATCGGCTCTCTGCAGCAAACGAAGTGGTGTTCTCAATTGTTACATACTTACTACCTTATTGTGAAATTTTGGCAAGACTGTTACTGTAACCCATTTAATTGTTTAAAATGATATGGAAAAAAAAAATCAATGATTTCGTTTTCAGTCACACAGAAAAGGGTTAGGGATATAAAATAATAGGGATACACCGCCTAAGATGAAATTTTTGTGGGGTGGTTCTGGGGGGGGGGGGGAGTTATGCTTATAAATTCAGTAACACATGATAAATGGTGTTTTACTAGTGCATTGTATTACTATTACGTTTATATGGGATCGAGCATTAAAAAATTTTCAGTATTTTTATATACAAAATATTGTGATGCGGTGAAATACGTTTTTAATCTATTCGAAAGAACGTTCAACGAAATGGGGTGTAGCCATGACAACCTTAAACTCTTGTATCTGTGCTTGGTTAAACATGGCGAAGACATTGGACGTGTATCTCTGAGTCCTGGTCCGTTGTTTCTTCTTGGTCCGTGTGCTCGACATTTTCTCTGGAAAGGTAACGGTCAAATTAATTGATAAAATAGTAGTAACAAAAAAATGACAACTTTAGACAACATATGGCAACATATGACAACAGATGACAACCAATGTTCCCTTTAAGAATCGTTAGTCCGTGTGCAAAGGTGTGCAGCATCAATTTTTGGTGCACTATTTTACAGAAGTTGCTGCGAGGAAATTCCAAACTGCTGCGTGGCGTTGGTCATATACCTGCGTGGCCGCGCAGCAGTGCAGCTTAAAGTAAAGGGAAAATTGCTGACAACATATTATGGCAACATATGACAACAAAGTGATAGTTATCTGGATAAATAGTTGTTTTTCACCTGGGAAATGTAGATAACAACAGATTTAATTAAACCAATCAACAAGTCAAGGTGACTATTATTTTAAAAAAGTTATAAGCTAAGATAGCCAACTAAAATTTAGTCTGAAAAGGTTTTTATTTCTACCCATTCCCCTTTGATTAAAAAAACAACAACAAAAAAAAACAAAAAAAAAAACCCAAAAAAAAACACCAACCAAACTAACTTAAAGGTGACCTTAAATATCAGTTAAAAGAACTTGCACTCTCTTTCTTTTCTCGACAGTTTAATTGACTAGTGTAGAACAAACAGTCTCTGATAGTTTATGTTGACTAGTGTAGAACAAACAGTCTCTGATAGTTTATATTGACTAGTGTAGAACAAACAGTCTCTGATAGTTTATATTGACTAGTGTAGCACAAACAGTCTCTGATAGTTTATATTGACTAGTGTAGAACAAACAGTCTCGGATAGTTTATATTGACTAGTGTAGAACAAACAGTCTCTGACAGTTTATATTGACTAATGTAGAGCAAACAGTCTCTGACAGTTTATATTGACTAGTATAGAACAAACAGTCTCTGACAGTTTATATTGACTAGTGTAGAACAAACAGTCTCTGATAGTTTATATTGACAAGTGTAGAACAAACAGTCTCTGATAGTTTATATTGACTAGTGTAGAACAAACAGTCTCTGTTAGTTTATATTGACTAGTGTAGAACAAACTGTCTCTTGGACACCAACAAACTTCTTTTTGACATCAAAAATCTGTCTCTTGACATTTACAGTCAAGAGATCAAATTTATAACCTTTCTCTTGGACACTAACAACCTGTTTCTTTGACACCAACAACCTGTTTCTTTGGCACCGAGAACCTGTTTCTTTGACACCAAAAAACTGTTTCTTTTCACCAAAAAACCTGTTTCTTTGACACAGAGAACCTGTTTCTTTGACACCAAAAAACTGTTTCTTTCACCAAAAACCTGTTTCTTTGACACGGAGAACATGTTCCTTTGACATCAACAACTTGTTTCTTAGACAACAACAACCTGTTTCTTAGACATCAACAACCCGTCTCTTTGTCATCAACATCCTGTCCTTTTGACATTAATAATCCGTTTATGTGACATCAACAACTTTGACATGAACTACCTGTCTATTTGATATCAACAAATTTTTATCTTTGACATCAAGAACCTGTCTCCTTGTCATCAACAACCAGTTTCTTTGATATTAGCAACTTTTCTCTTCACCATAAAAAACCTGTCTCCTTGACACTGATAATTGTCTCTTTGACATAAACAACCTGTCTCTTTGACATCAACAACCTGCCTCCTTGACACCAATAACATGTCTTTTTGACAGCAATAATTGTCTCTTTGATATCAACAACATGTCTCTTTTACATAACAATTTGTCTATTTGACATCAACAACCTGTCTCTTCGACATCAACATCAGGTCTCTTTAACACCGATAATTGTCTCTTTGAAATCAACAACCTGTCTATTTGACATCAACAACCTGTCTATTTGACATCAACAACCTGCCTATTTGACATCAACAACCTGTCTCTTCGACATCAACATCAGGTCCCTTTAACACCAATAATTGTCTCTTTGACATCAACAACCTGTCTATTTGACATAAACAACCTGCCTATTTGACATCAACAACTTGCCTAGTTCTCTTGCATTTCTCATGCCATTTCTTGCTTAACCACGAGTCATCGGTAAACAATATAATCCTCTATACTTAATGATTCAACTTTCCCGTCTTAACTATTGGCCACGCCCACAACTTTGCTAAAAACGAAAATTTACAAATTTGACGAAAGTTATAATCACTAAATTATACAGACGACTCACCTGATTGAGAAACTACTCACTGACCAGTGACACCTATACTGATTTTAACTGTTGTTAAAGTTGCGAGGAGGTCGGTCTGTCAAAATGGCCGAAGTCTTACTCCAAGGCAACAAATGAGTGTCTGTGTGGAATGGCGCCCGTGTAGAGAAACCGTGTGTGCCTGTCCTGACCTCATAGGTTATCACGCGCCAAGACACCGCATTACTCACCCCATCCCACTGTACGTTCCTGTACCCCTTACAGAGCACGCCCATGCAGAGGCGGAACACTGCGTTACCTGTAATGTGGCATCCCGCGAGCCTCCTCTATTTTTTTAAAATAACGCTCCAAAGTTGTGATTTAATGAGTAAAAATAAGAGTAACTTAGCTGAGTGAATAAGTAACTGATCTGACGTAAGCTGAAGTAATTATACACGAGTTCAAGGAATCTGATAAGAGTTTAAGTAAATAAACATATACGATATTTATAAACCCGACAAGACGTCATAGAGCAATGAACATTTAGACAAAAGCCTTCCTCATCGAACTAATAGACAAAAACAAGTAAATCTAATAACATGAAATGAAAACTTAGCTGCGGTGTTAACAAAAGCTTTACACTTTTTTTAGTCTTTTCTCTCCGAACGCTTAATCAAATCAGTTAGTGTCTTAGTGTTAGCAAACGTAAATAGTAAATACGCATTCGTAATAAACGATACTTATATGAAATGATCTAATTTGTGGTAAGCCGTCCAGTGGTTGATTTTTTCTTCATATGTGAACCAAGAAACCCCTCCCACATAGTTTGCATGGCTCTGCCTCTGATGGGATATAAGCATAATATTGGTTGTTCGTTGTGAGTATCACTGTGTAGGTGTGACTGTGTATGTGTGTAGGTGTCAAATAGTTTAAGGAAAAACATTGTTACATCTAATCATGTTTAATAAACATTAACCATAGCAATAAAAATGACGACACAATGTCTTTAAATTATTCTATAAATAATGTATAGACCATGGAAGTGGAAGCACTTAAATCGTTTACAGTTTACAGCTTCACACAGTTTAAAATTAAAATTTTGTGCAGTCATTTTAATATTTACTCACTTTGTGCATAAATATATTCTGTTAAAAAAATATTTAAAAAAAACAAAAAAACTAAAAGAAAACCTACTTAATCTTAATTTTTTTTTGTTCCAGACTTTAAAAGAATGTATAAGCTCGTTCACAAAATTGAATCCACCGACCTAATTTGATTTAACACATAGATCTACTACACCCATGACATGACGAAACGGAAACACCTAAGCTAAAAATAGAACTTCGTAAGGAGCACATGGTACCATCAGAAATACTATAGAACAACGAAGAAACTATTCCAGATTCTGTCAGTTAAAAAAAAAAGATTATTAAAATTAGCAGTTTATAACGCACATCTCTTCACTCGTACTAACATGTTTTCTTTTTCTTCAAAATTTAGTTTTGACGCATTTTTTCTGTAGTTTCGAATGAAATTGTAAATAATAGTATAAAATATAATACTAATAATACAAATTTAAAGGTAAGTAATATTGTTTTTATCAGGAATCTCCAAGTATATAGGAATCACTTCCCATTTCATTTGCAACCAATTCAAATACATTAAGTGTCTTAAACTTTTTAATGTATATATAATAGGGCTGGTACTAATTAAATTTGTTGTTGTTCAATAAATCGGGAACAAATTAATCAATAAATCGATTAATTTCGATTAATTATATTTTTATAACGCATATATAGATCCCATTTAGTTGCGATTCATTGTTTCGCGAAATTGGTTAAGTCGCGGTAATTACATGGCTCCTGAATTTTGTGACGTAACAGAGCAAGTTCGTTCTGTTGTACAAGAAGTAAGAAAGAAAAACCGTTTTGTTTACACATGCACATCTAAATAAATAATAATAATAAGATAGAAAAGTATGTAAGTAAATAAAAAATTATTAATAAATTGGAAACAAAAATATTAGAAATATCTGGGTAATTTTTAATCGATCAAAATAATTTTAATCGATTAATTTTTTGACGATTAATTGATCATTAAATTCTGAAGCCCCTAATGAACATTAAAAAAAAATGCAATAGTTTTCTTAAAATTATCGGCATTAAAATATATTCGTCATCATAACACAATATGCATAAGAAAATTAGGAAAACTGTAAATAAACGTGAACAATGGAAAGCGTCTTGAATCTTACCAAAAACGTAACTAAACAAATGTATGATTGAATTCTCTCTAAAATAATTTTGCATCATGCATTTCAAAAATTTATATTATTTTTCCAAAGTTGGGCGTGACACTGAAAAGAATATAAATTTAATTTTTAAAAAACGTAGCAAAACAAATTTTTGACTATAAATGCTTCACATACAAGACATAACTAAAAGAATGTTCATTTTAATACAACAATCCAAAAATCCAAAATTTAAGTTGTTTCAAATGTGTAAAGGATTTATAGAAAAAAAAACAAAAAAAAAAACTTCTACAGTCTGCCTGCTAAATGTCAGCTCGATTTGACCATGGGTAAATGGTTATAGAAACATGTTTAACATAGTGCGCAACGCGAGACATATAAGTAATTAATAGCATTTACATTTACAGGTCAGGAATATATTTTACAAAAGTAACGTCAAAATAATAGAAGACGCACCGCACAGCGCTCAGGTAAGTTTAAAAAAAATAAAAAAAATAAATAAAAAAATCGTGCAATATAGGCTAATACGCATTGCGACACTCAAGTACAAAAATTAACATGCAACATAGAAATAAATGGAGATAATCTAAAATTGATTTATTTAATTATAGTGCATTCGATCGATCTGAAATTTTTAAACATCATTATTATCATCGGCACGAGTCTGCCTGCAAAATTTCAGCTAGCTAGCTTACGAGAAAGGGGGTTGAAAATCGATCCAAAGTTATTTCAGCAATCAAACAATCAAGGTCTCACGCAAACACCACGAATTAACATAAAGGATCTGAAAAGATAATCTAAAAATTCAATATTTTAATTGCAGTACATTCGATCGATTTGAAATTTTGATACATTATTTTTATTATCGGCACGGGTCTGCCTGCAAAATTTCAGCTCACCAGCACACGGAAAAGTATGTTAAAATTGATCCAAAGTTTTTTCGGCTTTATAGCAAGGCCTCAGATACCGCGAGTTAATTTAAAGGATTTAAAAAGAAGAAAAGGTTAAATAATTTATATGTTCACATTTTTAAAAGATGCAACCTATTCCATCAATCAATTCATCATCATCACTCCTTAACAATCGGTGGTTTTTTTCAGTTTAAAGAGACCTCAATGAAACGATAAAAACTAAACTTTGTATAAATTCGCGTAGCATCAACAAATGTTCGACTCAGTTTATCCAGGTGCTATTGATATTGTATATAGAAATTTCAAATGATAAACACTAATATAAATGAAAAGAAATCTCACAGATTGAATATTCAAGGGAGAGAATAAGAACATTTCACATACAAAATAGTGATTATATATTTTATGTGGATTTTTTTCTTCTAATTGTGAATTATAACATGAGGCATAAATTATTTTTAATAATTAGTTTTGAATAAAAACTGATAAATATTAAGAATAACTCTGAGATAATTTATGCTCTTTCGCACCAACACATTAATATTTCAAAGTCATTAAAGGGAAGTCATTCGAAAGTTACGTTAATGCAAAAATTGGACAGACATCTCCTTGAATCGCACGTCATAGAAATGAATAAGTACATGAATAAAGTTGTGGGTTGATAAACACATAGAAATTCTTCAAAATTTACATTTTAAAAATTTATTTTGAATCCGTTTAAAACAAATTATGCTTGAGAAAGTATGATCTACGCAATCATTTAGACAAGTGCATTATGTAGTACAAACACAATTATGATTCTATTAAAACATGAAATATACCGCTATAACGTCTCATAACCATCACTGCAATAGAAGGTTACACATGAACTTTCGGAATAGTTATTATTGTCTAACTTACGGTCAGTACTCAGGGGGTTGAGTGATGATAGTAGCCAGTCGTATAAACTAAAACTTTTACCTTGAAAGCAGATCATAATTTTCCCCGAAATAGGAAAGAACATTATCGAAAGGGCAGATCAGTATCTAAAGGGTAGATCAGTATAGAAAGGGCAGAACCTACAAGGCCAAACAAGATGACCTTGCAGTATTCCCAAGGACACATGCAAATTAAATTTTGCGTTAAGAAATATTTCTTTAAGTTTTAATGAATACTGTACAAGAAATGATTGGCTCATGGCTCAGGGTGTAATTTCCCAAACAAGAGTGAGATGTACTTTCTGTGTGACAACGAAATGTAAATAAGGGCGTTTGAAAATCACACATACATAAAAGTACACTAAATTAAAAGTCAAAAGAATGTTTCATAATGCAAATACGTAAGTGATATTATTCAAATTAATTAGCAGAGATATTAAATTAAATGCGTTTTACTAGAACATATATCAGTGTCTGTGCCAGTAGGTTACGTGATTTGATGTTGAATTTGACGTCATTGATTATTTACGAGAGAACAAATGTAGAGCAATTTGATTTGCTGTCATTGAGAGAATTTTGGGTAAGGGGAAATCCCATGTTTTATTAACTTTTCATTAAAAAAAAAAATTAAAAAAAAAAAACAACAACACTTTTTACCCCCCAAAGATGCCTAAGTGAAATGCTTTGGCTTATAATAAAATAAATGCTTAAGTCTCTCTCTCTCTCTCTGTCTCTGTCTCTGTCTCTGTCTCTCTCTCTCTCTCTCTCTCTCTCTCTCTCTCTCATCCACTCACTCTCGTACTCTCGTAAAATCCCGGTCCGCAAGTTTAATCAGAAAATTTCTCGCCATTCTCTTATCGAATTTCTTTCTCAAAGACGTTATTGGAGAGTACGGCGACTGAATCTCAAGTCATAAAAATTGTATTAGAAACTTCTTTAAGTCCTCATACGTTTATTTTTTTCCTTCTGGTCTTTATGAGGAAATGAAAGTGGAAAAAAACATTTTTTTAAACCACTACTCTGAGAATTTTACAGAAGGTCGAAGAAATACAGTAACAATAATTTTTCTACGATGTTAATATTGTTGTCATGTATTTAAATTGTTATTTTGTTTGTTAGGAAATGGCAGATGGAAAAAAAAGGCAGGAACCTTCTTTTTCTTTCTTTCGTATAGTTGTCCCGAGTCCCGAGACAGATTCATATTAGTTAATTTTGACACAGGGTGTCAATATTGTCGTTATTTTGTCGTGCCATTCTTGGCTTTCATGTTCAATATTTTTTATACTTCACGGATGAAGATTTAAGCTGCGTACTTTCAGCTGTTTCAAAACTTCTTTCTATAACAAGGGAAATTTTTTTTTTTGCCTTTTTATCAGCCACATTTTAAAAAAATCACTGCCGTCTCACCAACGCGTTCAAAACCCGTATTACTGATAAAACTTGTGTTTTCAAACATCTGCTGTTTTTCATTTCTGAGCAAAGTGCGTCACATACTAGTATCAATCAAAACTTCAGACAGCTTCTTTTTGTAAATGGTTGGCCTGATTTTGCTCCAGTCTTTTCAAACACAGTAAATTCTGCGTTCACAGTAGCTCCAGTTTGTTATATTGGTTTGTTAAACATAAAAAAACAACATCTGGTGTGTTGTCAAACGGCTTTTCAATTCCTCTACCTTCTGTAGCTTCTGCTCTGAAATCAAGCTTAAAAAATTGTCTTAATGTTTATTCTTGTGGTGCCGTCTGATGTTATAATCCTTAGCCACAGTCCCATTATCACCACAAATTAGATACACATATTTACAGCTAATATCAGTGAAAACACTGAGCCTCACAGTTGATGTGTAATTGCTTTATTCAGAATCGAGTTTTTAAAAAAATTCATTATTTAAAGCTAAGCTAACATTATTTTTAAAAAAAAAATGATTTTGCATTTATCCATAGATTACTGATTATTATTCACGTTGCCGTAGCAGATGAGGGTAATGTAATATCCAGACATTACTTTTCTTAATTTCTTATGCTTCAACCAAGATAGATCTGCAAAATGCTACATGGCTACGACAATCATCAATTCACTTCTTTACTTTTATCTTCATTTAAAATGATCGCAACAAGAAAGCCCAAGAATAGCTCATTGTTCGGAAAAGCTGATAATTAGAAAATGTGATTTCCATTAAGCACGAATTTTAAAAATATAAAAACTAAAATTCTCTTTTGTGTTTGATACAATTCTACAACAGTAAAAACCCCTGGGGTCCGTCATAGGTGGGCCGGATGTGGTATGCGGCTTTGGGCTTGACACATGTGCGTTAAAGTCCCATATCGTATTTTTTATAACAGTCAATTTTTATATAAACAGATGCCACATTATCCTCAATCAGTTTATCCTCAAGGCCCCGACTATGGCGTGAGTGCTGGTCAAGATAAAAATAGTTTTGGCCTTCACACTACAAGGCTTGAACGCAATGTTTTCTTTCAGCTGATGATATTAGTCTCCCCCCCCCCCCCCCCGTCTACCAATTTTAGTCAAAAATAACTTTATAACTCTCTGTTGCTCTCTATGAAGCCATACAATACAATTCCTTATAAATCCTCTTCCAATTCTAATATTTTACGCGTAATATCTAACTGGATTTTACTTTGTAGATAAGCTATTTTTAAAAAAAAGTTCAAACTTATATGTTTCTGTTTGTTCAACGAAGCATAATTCTTTACAACACGGTTTTTGTTTTGTTGTATGTTTGCGTGACGTACCTCTGTTTTATTTAATTGATTTCTGTCGCCTCAGTTTGATTTCATTTCCAACGTTTTAAAGCGTTACTTTCCCCGACGGAAAGCTATCAGAGACTTTTGTATTTTGATACGTTTTAATTTCCTTTTCTTGAAACCAGTTAAAATCTTTAATGTTTGAATTTCACCCTCACTTGTTTATTCTACATTAGGAAAAGTCAAAGCTCAAAATTGATCTAAAATCCAATTAAAAAAAAAAAATTACCCTTGCTTTTCATCTGGCCCGAGGCAACGGTCCTTTACAGCAATTTTTCAACCACCTTGGTCCCGTTATACGATTTGTCTTCCTTGACTTTTCAGCACTCTTGGTTTGTTGTCACAAAACGATTTCACTGATTTTTCAATTTTTACGAAAGGTATTTGTTATAGGGTAATACTAGGGCAGTAAGCTTCCAGTGAACATCTTGGAAGAAGCTGATCGCCCTACTGCTCTCTTTCTTTCTTGTACTCAGACACATTATTTTTCAATCCATCACCCTTTATTGCCCGCATCTTTATCCACAAGGTCAACAGCCCTACTGCCCTCTCTATTGGACTCACAACAAATTCATTCATCATCAATTCTATAGTCCATATCTTTACCCCATAAAGCTTCTAAATCCTATTGATCTTACCATTGTTCCCCATCTCTGTTCTTCTGTATCAAATTGAAGTATTTACCATTCGACTCCGTAACAATCAAGTTTG
The DNA here is from genome assembly GCA_002072015.1 of Radix auricularia. Classification (NCBI taxonomy): domain Eukaryota; kingdom Metazoa; phylum Mollusca; class Gastropoda; family Lymnaeidae; genus Radix; species Radix auricularia. The sequence continues at coordinate 191,875 of MUZC01001745.1, read as the reverse complement.
TATCTGTTAAATGTCCTGATTACCATAAGTGTGAACACAACCGAAAAATTACCGGACTTAGTAAAGTGATACCGGTTACCGGAGTTTAATATTATCTTTTCATTTTTTAGCATGATTTATTCCTTAAGTGTCAACTGATTCTTCAGTGAATAGATTTGTATCGATACTTTTTGAGTTAACATAATGCATTTGTACTTAGGGCAGTTTAAATGTCTTCGAAGGTCCTAGAACCTCATATTCCCAGAAGAGGCGTCACTTAGGTCGGTGTAACCCAGTGCGGAATAATTTTTTTATTTTTTAATTGGGGGGGGGGGGTGAAGGGCCACTTACTAAAAGCGGTATGTAGTTTGAGAACCACTGGCTGGACATTATACATTAGCGTCTTAAACCTTAAAATAATACTAATGTGATCCTAGTTTTTTCTTGCATGTTATTTTAACTACTTATAGAAGTGTGTGGATCATACAGCAGCCAAAACGAAGGAGTCTCATATTATTGTGAAAGCGCATTTATATTTTTTAACTAAGTTTTAAGAAAAATGTAAAGTTTATACATAAATATTTAAATATTTATATCATCAGCATCAGTCCCGTGACCGGTGTGGTCGTTGGGGGAAGCGCATGGACACACCAACAGATAACGATCTCTACAGCTGCCATCTTGAGCGGCGGCAAGTAGTTCATTCAATTCCATCCTTGTCCATTTCTTTATGTTGTCAAGCCAGCTTTTCCGTTGTCACCCTCTTCGCCGGCCCCCTTCAACAGTGCCTTTTAGGATAATTTTTGTAAGGGTATCATGTCGCAGTACATGACCGAAACATGTCATTTTGCATCTTTTAATTTTTACTTGACGGCGTGCAATAGAGTTTATTTTGTCCCAGACATAATCATTGTTATTGTGTTCTAAATAGGACATCTGGAGAATTTTCCTACTACACTTATTTTCAAATGCCTGCAGCTTGCTTTCCGTGGTTGCCATTAGTGTCCAGGTCTCACATCCATAAAGGACAATGATTTTAATGAGAGCTCTGTAAAGCCTGAACTTTGCTGGCAGGTTAATGTTTTAGTTCTTCCATATTTTGGTTAACTTTGTCATTGCTGCCATTGCCGACCCAATTCTAGCTCGAATTTCATCTAGGTATAATGGCTCCTAGATATTCAACGTTATGTACCTCTTCCAGTTTCTGTTGGTTTATTACGATGTTTGCCATACTGACATCTGAGGTATTAACCCATATCTTATTTTTTCTGAGCTGATTTCCATCCCATATGCACCTGATCTGTCTGCAAGTTTGCCAGTTAGCTTCTGTAGTTCTTTATTACTCCCAGCCAGAAGATTTATGTCATCAGCAAATCTTAGGTTGCATAGGGTTTTTCCGCCTATAGAGATGGACGTGTGGTGATCACTGAGTGTTTTTTTCACGATTTTTTCAAGGAAAATATTGAACGGGACAGGTGAGAGAATGTAGCACTGGCTGACTCCAATCGTCGTTTTAAAGAAGTCCCCTTAAATACAACCGTACTGCTTGCCTGTTTGTAGAGTTCTTCGATCACCTTTACCAGCCCTTCTTCAATGTTGAAATTTCTCATGAGAAATACATATATATATACATATATATATAACGACTTTAACTGACTAGAAAAGGTAATCATGTATGACACTTTTCAAACTATTTTCGTCACATGATAAAATAACACAATTCTTGAGTCAAGCTATTTACTGTGTGCACATTCTCAATAGTTTCTTGGAGTTACAATAAATCATTTGCCCTGTGTTCTTCATCAAAAGAAATAAAATTGAGATAATTTGTGGGCATCATGTCATTGTCAAATTTTAAGAAATCGTCCTGGAGTAAGCCTGTCCACTTCCTCTTCCATTGTGGACAAATTTAGTTTATTTTTGATGCTTGAAGAGTGATTTCAGAATGTAAATAGCAATCACAAGGCTTTTTGCTGTTGATGTTGTTCATTGGAATTGTAATCTAAAATTAAGTTGCGTTTTAAATTATAAGGTAATAGAATTGTTTAATACAGAACAGTGTCTATTTACGTATTTACTACAAAGTCGCTCTTTTAAGTTTAAAAAATATTTAAAAAAAACAACAACATTATTTTGGTCGATTAATGACATTTGATATAAAATACTTCACAGATCAATAGATCTGATCTTATTTGACCTTCTTCCTTCTAAACTCCAACTAATGGGCCCATGCGGTCAAGTATCATGTACTAAGGAGTAGATAACTTCAATTATTGAGTTGTGGTAATGTCAACTTTGTGACATTTCCTGTTATTTTTTTTTACTTTACGGATTTGTTGAGGCATTTGTAACTTATTTGGTGAGATTAAAATTACTCTGAAAGACACACCTGATTAAACAACTCACCGAGCTGGCAAAACCTTAGAATTTCACACGGTTGACTGGCTTTGTCATCCATGAAATAAGTAATTCACTTTTCTGTGATGATTCCGTGTGGCCATTCTATTAGGATTGATTATTTTACAAAGACAAACGAGTTACGTCCCTTGGTAGTTTTGATTATGTAATAGGAGTTCAAATACGACCAAGACATGTGAGTGAAATCCTCCAATAAGGTTTAAGACATTCAATATTTTGACGGAAACAATATAAAAAAGACATATCCTGATTTCGAAGGTCAACTTTCTCTAGGCACTGGCCCAAGGCGTATGAAAGGCATTGGGGGATGCTACTTATTTTCAATTATTATTTTTGTGGGATCGTATTTCAAATTGGATTTAATTTATAGATTGTCTTATGCTTTAGTTCTGTATTAGTTCGAGTGAACTAATGTGTATGTGTGTGTTTACTAATCCTGCAAACAACCGGGGCTTTTAAGATAATCTAAAGAATTCTTTATGTACTGCGTTAACTTCTTTCTATGAAAGTTATTCAACTTTTAAAGTAAACACAAAAATCTTAATGTTAAAAAACTCGTAAAAATAAAAAGGGACCAATGATAGGAGCGCTGGATATAACTAGGATGATACTGATCTGTACTTTTAATTTCTCAATAAAAATCTTCAATGATATTAAGTTATATATTACTATTGTTATTGATGCAAATTAGAAACCAAGTGAACACCATTCATTCAAAAGACGGAAATGAGGCAAAAGCTATATTACGAAACATGTATGTCGAGTGGAAATGAGAATATTCGACGTAGTTATATGACGTAGCTCATGGTTGGGTAAGTTAATGAAGGAGGCGCTTTTGTTCATGGCAACCGAGACTCGCGAGACATACTATTTGGGTTGAGGGGAGAGATGGAGGTGTATTTTATCATTATTTTTTTTTTCAATAGGCAACAAAAAATGGTGTTCCTGTATATAGCAAATGTCACCTTTTAACAGCGGATTATTGCACACTAAGCTTATCAATCACGTTTAAATTTCCGCCGTTCAGTTGAATGTCTTTCAACCCTGTCCGTACGTATGCCACCTGCTGAGCACGACACTGTTAACTAGACCAACCTTCTATATTAATAGTTTCTTATTAATTTACTTTATATAAATTGAATGAGATTTATGTCAACAACTAACATTTGATGAGTTTTCTTTCAATAGATAAAATTTGATGAAATTTCTGTCAAAAGCTAAGCATTGAATGAGGTGTATGTATGTCAACAAATAAAATTTGATAAGATTTATGTCAGCAACTAAAATTTGTAGAACATAAAATGACCAAAGAAGCCATTTCCCATTTCCTTTTAAACGTCTGCAGGGCAAGATTTCAGTGTGTGATTATGACGCCATCTTTGACAGCAGGAAATTGTCAATCATCTTGAGGTTGCTGGGCCAAGATTGAGGGTCAAGCTAATGGGCTGTAAGCCATGGGAGAGGAGGGAGGTGAAGAAGGGATGATGGGATGGGTACGACATGTCCTTGTATTCACAGATCATCAGGGTCAACAAGTGCGGGGATCAAAGGTTATTGACACGGTCATCATCATTGCCCCCAATTAACGGAGCAGAATACACTCCATTTTTTGACACAGTGCCGTCAAATCCCACACCACACTTCCCCAATTTGAAAACCTGAAGTTGTTGAATATTCAAGTGGTTAAGTAGCACGACGAGATCGGAACAAAGAGAACATTTTCAGATAAACAGACGGATAATATCTGTATTTATATATATCCATCCATACATCTATCTATATATCCATCCATCCAACCATCCACCCATCCATGCATCCATCAATCCATCTACCTACCCACACACCTACCCATTCATCCATCCATCCATCCATCCATTTATCCATCCATCCATCCATCCACACATCGATCCACCCATCCATCAATCCATCCATCCATCCATCAATGCATCCATCAATCTATCTACCCACCCACCCATTCATCCATCCATCCATCCATCCATCCATGCATTTATTCATCCATCCATGCATTTATCCATCCATCCATCCATCAATCCATCCATCCATCCATCCATCCATCCATCCATCCATCCATCCACCCATTCATATATCCATCTGTCCGTCATTCAGCTCGTTTCCAACCACCCAACTTCCTTCCATCCAGCAGTTCGTCCATTGATCCATTCTTCCTCTCATCTGTCCATCCGCCTGATTTTCCATCTATCCGTCTGTCTTTTAATCCATCCATTTATTCGTCCGTCTAAAAATCTGTTTTTACTGTCTAACTAAACTACCATTTCCTTCAGAGTACCTGTTAACAATAAATGTTTTTAAAAGCTAAATAAATCTATGGCAAAATTTCCATAGAGTTTTTGAAGAAATGTATTTTGAATTCCAAATCCTTGACGCCATCTCTCCAGAAAGCACCAGTTTTCTCTACCAGCCTGTTTAAAGATACACACGACTGACTCTACTTTTCCTGTAATCTGCGACTTTATCGAATCAGTTTTCAAAAGGCTTTGCTGCTGTTCAGGTTTAGAAACCAAACATAATAAAAGACGCTGCAGAAGACTGACAGGGGGTGGGTTCTCAAGTTATGATTCCTTTTCTAAACTATTACATTTTGACTTTTCGAGAAAGCAAATATCTATGGTACCTGAATATAAAATAAGATCTGCATGAATAAAAATGAAAATTTTGTTGTAAATTACTGGGCCGGCAAATATCGTACACTGGAATTATGGAGACATTGGATGATAGTTTGGGAACCCCTGCATCGAACTAAACGACCACTGTCTCACAAAATTCAAATATTCTCTATGAGTTTGTCGAGAAAAAAATCTATTTTCCAATTGAACTAGTTTCTAAGACTTTAACTGTACCATTCATTTAGTTAATGAAAAACAATGTCCGCTCTGATTTTATATTATTTATGTTTGAATTTTTTTAGAGTGTATTTTTGTGTCTCTTATTTTACTCTGATACATTTTTGTGCTTTTGTTACGTTCATAACTAAGTTAGAATTAAAACAAACAGTAGACTATGCGTCACTTGGATGCAGACATAGAATATATCAATAAATTTTAGAAGGATTTACGGGCATTACAGACCGAGTACCTGTTGAGGCAGAAAAATTTCCTTACCTTTAGGGTGTTACTGAGTCTACCCAGGTCACATTAGTAGGGGTACAGGTGGCTGGACATTGTGCTAGCCTCACAATCCCCCCCACTCCCCATATTCCGTGGCTTCACTTGCCCCATAGGTCAGCAATGTCGGAAAAGGGAAATTCACTTCAAATACAGTATTATCGGGATAACAAGTGGCACACCCCTGCCCTCCACACACATTACAACAAAAAATCATTGGGGGGGGGGTGGAAAGGGGGGGTCTCAACTGGACTACACCGCATCTCAACACAACCTGAAGCTGTATTTTATTTAGTTACACTGGTTGAGACAATGCCACTCGCTACCGGGCTGACCTATAGACTCTATGATAACAAATTGAAGGAGGCAATCCCAAATAGAAAATTCCATCAGTTCTACATTTACCAGTCCAGCAGCATACTAAACTAATCACGATCCCTTCTCCATGTCACTGAAATGCGTTGGATGAAATTAAACATCTATGTCAGGGGTCGGGAAACCATGGCTCGCGAGCCAGATATGGCTCTATTGATGGCTGCATCTGGCTCTCGAACAAATTTTCAATTTAAAAAAAAAGTTTATTCAGACTCCTTTGACTTACACAATAATTGCATATAACAAATCAGCATAACAATGATATTAAAAGAATTCGGAGACATAATTATGCAATAGCACTTTTAGTATTCAAATTACACAAAATGCACACATATACTTGAATTTTAGAGTTTTTAACATAATATATTTACTGTCACAGAAATATTTTTCAAAATATGTGGTGTTTATGGCTCTCTCAGACAAAAGGATTCTGGACCCCTGATCTATGTAATTTTTCTAAGCATATTTTTGGGGTCTGTTTTAAAAACAAAATAACAATTTTCTTAATAACTTGGGACATCTTTATTATTGGCAAATAAGGTAAAATAGTGAACTGCGCTTCTGTTTATTGTGTTTATCGTTGTTTTTTTTTTTTTAGGTGGAACGCTACGTGTGTTCCTACTTTTGGTCTACATTTTGAAATCTCCAACTAACATAGCCCGAAAGGTTTAAACTTTTAGTGGGACTTACAGGCACCTAATAAGACAACACTTCGATCAGTAGCCATTATACTGATTAAATAATGAGAGGATTACATAGAACCGTAAAACTAATTTCTTGTATAGTTAGGCTAATATTAATATATAATATCTAAATTTAGACAAATCCTAGGATTTCGGGACTTGAATGAAAGATCTCATTTTAAAACTAATATACATGTGCTATGAGGCTTAATTTTTGGTTAAAGTCTATTTTTGTGTGATCAAAATTATGTTTGCTTATAAGTCTATATTCTATCAAGCATAAAGAAGTATTAGTTGCAACTCTGGCAGCGGATAAGGTAAAAACCAGTAGATCAAGAAAATCTCCAGAGGCTGTGGCGATGTATTTGCCATGCGCTTAGAAAACCATGTCACCAATACAAGGCAAGCCCTGAACTGGTAATCGGAAAAAAGTTCGTAAAAAATAATTAAAAAATAAAACAAATTACGCCAAGAATTTGAGGAAGACATTGAGAAAATTGGTCACAACTGGAAGTTGCTGGAGAGGCTGGTCAAGGTTAGGGATGCCTGGAGGTCTCTCGTAAGCCTTTGAAAGTATCGCAGACATTGACAAGGATTGACGGCTTCTCCTCGCGGACGAGAGGGCTCAACAACAATAATACAGTATAGAGGTAACTATATGTATAATATTATAGAACTTACATTTAAAACAACGGATTGTTCAAAGCTGTGCTATGGAATATACATTTCTGTTTCACGAGTCGTACAATGTTGACTTTAATTTGATGGGTTTTTAAAACAATGATAACAGAAGTGAAACGGACTTCTGTTTCATTCATAAAATATTAAATGACTTTAACATATTGAGCCGCGCAATAATAATAATAATAATAAAATATTAATAATAATAAATTGATAATTTATAAAGCGCTGTATCCCAGCAAGGCTCACAGCGCTTTACATAAAGATAATAACATACATATATTAATTAAATAAATATTCATATCATAATAACCACATAAATGGCAGTAGACTATATTATGCATCAGCTACGTTCATCATTAAAAAGAAATGTTGTATCATTAATTTTGAAATTTTTTTTTGAAAAGATGCGTCTTCAGTGCAGTCTTGAAGGACTTAGATCTAATAGTTGAACTATTTAAATTGCTGAAATTAGGGAGACCAAAAAAAATAAAATAATGTAGCAATTGGTTAATTTCTCTAATGGTTCAACTGTTTACCTGTTGTATTTTTGCAAAGAGACATCATGCAACTGAAAATAAAAATAAGCTTTTAGGAAGCGGTTGTTTCATACCTAATTGAGTCAGGTTATTTAATGTATTTTTGCTCTCTTTTCATGCTCAATCAAGATTACATTTTGTTATCATGCAGAAAATCTTTTCAAAAAGGAATTGTGTATTTTATACAAAAATGTATTCATTCAAAAGTTTTTAATAATAAATTATTTCTATCAATCTGAAGATAATTTAAGGAAAGACTCCCTCTGTAAAGGCTTCTGATATTTAAACAACTTACTGTGACAAGAAGATATGAACTTCCTGTAAATATGGACCGTCTGCTAAGATTTCATCTATTAGAAAAAAAAGTATTTGCGTGCTTGTGTGTGTGTGTGTGGGGGGAGGGGGGTAAAGTCTTAGTGTAGAAACTAAGTTCAAGAAAGTGAAACAAATGATACTAAAATTTAAAAAATAGAAAATTTGTTTACAAAAAAAAGATAATTGACAAGAGACTGGTTCGCTATGACCTAGAAAGGGAATGGTCAGGGATTGTTAGATGACCTAGAAAGGGAATGGTCAGGGATGGTTAGATGACCTAGAAAGGGAATGGTCAGGGATTGTTAGATGACCTAGAAAGGGAATGGTCAGGGATGGTTAGATGACCTAGAAAGGGAATGGCCAGGGATGTTAGATGACCTAGAAAGGGAATGGCCAGGGATGGTTAGATGACCTAGAAAGGAAATGGCCAGGGATGTTAGATGACATAGAAAGGCAATGGCCAGGGATGGTAAGATGACATAGAAAGGCAATGGCCAGGGATGGTAAGATGACCTAGAAAGGAAATGGCCAGGGATGGTAAGATGACATAGAAAGGAAATGGCCAGGGATGGTAAGATGCCATAGAAAGGAAATGGCCAGGGATGGCTAGATGACCTAGAAGGGGAATGGCCAGGGATGGTTAGATGACATAGAAAGGAAATGGCCAGGAATGGTTAGATGACCTAGAAAGGGAATGGCCAGGGATGGTTAGATGACATAGAAAGGAAATGGCCAGGGATGGCTAGATGACCTAGAAAGGGAATGGCCAGGGATGGTTAGATGACATAGAAAGGAAATGGCCAGGGATGGCTAGATGACATAGAAAGGAAATGGCCAGGGATGGCTAGATGACCTAGAAAGGTTAAAATTTCCAGGCGATCTTTGAGTGACGTTGATATCAGATAAAAGAGTCTCAATGCGCCGAATCGATGTCAAGCCCAATCTTCATCTAACAGGGTCGTTTCTCCCCCCTTGCACTCCTGGTTTTATTAGGTTGACACATTTCTTAGCTTTACTTGTGAGTAAAGACTTCAAGGTATCTCACTTACTGTCATACAGGACTTCAGTATTATATGCTGTAAATTTTAATGTTAACAAACGTTACGCTTTTCTTCAAAGAGTTCTAGTTGATCCTATTTGAAAAAAATAGTTCTTACAAAGTGTTCGTTGTTTAGACATTGCAATTAAAACACACGCGTATCCCATGATGACATGCGTTACTGTGAGAATGTTGAACCACCCTTGCTTTTCTCTGAATCTCGTGCCGCCCCTGATGATGCAGACCACGAAGCTATCACTATCTCGTCGGGCGTCCGAAGGGATTGAAATAACTATCTAAGGACCTGGAGCTTTTGAAAAGATGATTCCATTTTCTCTTTTTTTTCTGCCTCTTTTTAGTTCCTAAAAATTATTTTTCTTCAACCTCTACTTGTGTAGAAATGCATAAAATTACTGTTATTATCAAATTATCGCGATTATTTTCAATAGTTTGGCAATAGCTTAAGAACATAGCCATAAACAGACATCTTCGCTTCAATCGTTAAATTACTAGCTTAAGCTATTTAAGCAATTGTGAGAAAAGAATGTTACTGCACACATTTCTATTTTAAATGCTGCTTCTAAGTTCATTTTATCTGTTTAGACAATTAACGATCGTGTAAAAAAACCTTAATCATCTCTGTTAAGCTCCGTATCTTACTCCATGATTACTGTTGGTAGGGAATCTGTAGTGGCTGCATTACCTCTTCCTGATATTGAAATGTCCATCTCTCCCTGATGTCTAAATGTTCATCTCTCTCTGATGTCTAAATGTCCATCCCTCACTGATGTCTAAATGTCCATCCCTCACTGATGTCCAAATGTCCATCTCTCCCTGATGTCTAAATGTCCATCTCTCCCTGATGTCAAAATGTCCATCTCTCCCTGATGTCTAAATGCCTATCTCTCCCTGATGTCTAAATGTCTATCTCTCCCTGATGTCTAAATACCTATCTCTCCCTGATGTCTAAATGTCCATCTCTCCCTGATGTCTAAATGTCTATCTCTCCCTAATGTTGAAATGTCCCTCTCTTCCTGATGTATAAATGCTTACCCCTCCCTGTTGTTGAAATGTCCACCTCTCCCTGATGTTGAAATGTCCACCAAATGTACCCGTTGACAGGCCTACATGTACTTCAGAACTACAATATATTCTCAGTAGCAGTGTTTCATTTATTATGGAGGCATGTGAAGATCAATACACATTTTTAAAAGGATTTATTTTAAAGCCTTTGCAAAACAATAATAATTATTTAAATCGATTTGTAGCTTAAACTTTGCCACACTGTCCATTTGCCAAAGGTCAAAGCTTGTGATCCGTTGGGAATGATTTTATTACACGTATATTTGGTACCATTAGGTGCATATTGGGAAGAAAGATGATAAATAACAATTTTAATTTTTTAAAAGTTTACTTTGATTGAGTACGGACAAGTTGGCTGTCAAAGCTATTCCCTTATAAAATTTAATCTATCAAAACATACATTCCTTCACATAGTCTTAGGGTATGTGCTGCCATGAATATTTTCAGCGACCGAAAAATAAAGATTTTGAAAAAAAACAAACATTTTTATTCCTTGAAATACATATTTTCTATATGAATTTGTGTTTTAGATCTATATAACATTTTGAAGTACGTTTTTCGTCTTTTAAGACAGATTAATATTTCGTCTTTTAAGACAGATTAATATTTTTAAAATTTAACATCACAAATACTCATAAATGTTATCGAAAGAAAAAAAATTGGAGAATTTTTCTAATGTTAACCAAATTATAAAAACCATTAACACTTTTCAAAAAATCAAAAATTATAAAAAAAAATAATTAAAAAAAAAATTAATAAAAATATACAAAATTAGTCTTATAAACTAGAAAGTGATTCCGTAATTCTAAAAACAATAGGTTCGCTGATAAAAGTATCGCGTGTTCTGCTATAAATAAATGTCTACAAAATCATGGACTTGTGACTACTGTCATTTAATAAAACTCGACTCTTTTATACGGGTTGTTTTTATTTCGCCCTAGCTCTGCGTCTGTTGCTTTCTGCGTCAGGATAATAAGTGGATTTTAAGAACTATTTTAAAATCCACTAAAGTTTAACTGACTCGACTCTTCGTTTCATTGGACGAGATTCTGTGAATAAAATTTTTAATAAATAGACAGTTTTCAAGTCTGTAACAGGAGATTTTTAAGTACAACTATATTTAGTGTACAAATAAATATAATAATTTTGTTAAATCACTTAAGTGTTTTTACCCTGTGACATCTATTTAATTTGTCTCTGCTCTGTGGACTTGTTTGAACACGTGGAAAGCAATCAAGAAAATGGTTAGTATTTTATAATAAATATCAATGTAAAAATAACATAACTTTTTAATATGGAGCAACATTTAACAACTTTTTCTATTCCAATAAAGGGAGGGGGGTGGAACAGTGTGAATGATTTTAAAATTCTTTAATTTGTATAGTAATGCCATGCATTTATTAAATTCTATATATGAACAGTCTTCTGCTTAATAGTTACAACAACTTGAAGAACTTAAACAAGTTTTATAGATCATGGACTACGCACCTTTTTTAGTTGGTCTGATAACTAACAAAATGTGCAGTACGGGGCGCAAGTTCTCGGTCTGTACAAAAACTCTTGGAAAAATGTTGAAAGTTACCGAAGACGGCGACTTAGCACATCAAACAAACAACATTAATGAGGTCTGGTAACTTAAAAAAATTCCTAATGATGTTATAGATTTGATTTCTTGCACAGTGAATATTTCTTAGAATTAATTTATCTGTATTATGTAATTTAAGAATTTCTTAATTAATTTTCCTGCATTATATAATATAAGAAAAGATCGAACCACCTTACCATCCATAAAGAGATTGAATGTCCCATTTGACTTTCAAATGTGTTGGAGACAATAAATGTGTAATTGCCTATTTTAGTGGCTAGCGATTACTTAGAGGCAGAGCTTTGATAGAAGAACAAGTCAACTTTATCACTGTAGTTACTTTAAAAAGTAGGGCTGTTATCGATTAATTTTACATTTAATCGTTAAATTTTGAATAATCACCGTTTAATAAATCGATAATTTTGATTAAAGCTAAAAATAAACATGTATAATTTAATTAAACTGAAAATTTGAGGGGAAGAAAAAAAAGGGGCAATTTACATTTTTTGTTTTATCGAGTTATTTTCCCTGAACAAGAACACTATTCTGAACTAAATATTCTGAGCTAAAGCCATCCTTAATCTTAAATATCCCCTTAAGGAAGACTATCTGGTCAGTTTGTAAAACAAAAGGAGAATATTTGTTCGTCTCAGGGTCCGCAAGGAGGATGGCTCGGTTTTTCAGGAAGAAGGCTTTGATGTTGTGCGGATGGTATGTAAGAACCACCTTACTCCTCTTATTGGTATCGCGGGTGCGTGATAAAGAGGCATCGGCACGATTGAAGCTTTTGACTCGCTGAAGCGCACATTGAAGTGTGGCTTCAGGATATTATCTTTGTTAAAAAAAACTCCACCATTTCCAACTTCTTTTCCAAAAAATCATCCTGAGATTGACACTATCTACGGAGTCGAAGAAGTTGAGAAAAGGGAATGGAGTCCTTATGGGTTTTGGGATGAGAAGAAGGGTAGAGAAGATAACAGTGGCTGTCTGTGGGTTTGAAGTAGGCCGAAGTTAGGAGGCAGTTTCTCTGGAGAGTTACAGTGATGTCAAGGAAATTGACAGAGAGTTCAGAAATTTGATAAGTGAACTTAATGGATGGGTGGAAAGAGTCAACAAAGTTGATAAATGTGTCCAGTTCACTTCTCTCCACATGAGTCACCCCGATACCGTCATAAGCCTGATTGAAGTCTCATTCCTCATTTTGATCTATCTGAAACAAGTGTTTTATTTATTTTGTAATTGAAAATTCGTCGCGGTGAAGTAGTTTTCCCTATGTGACCTAAACAGCATTCGAGAGTTTCCGCTCAGCAAATAATGCTAAGGATAATATGCACGTATAATATGTGTTATTGGGATGTGACATTGCGCACAGGAAACAAAAACTAAAAAAATAGACGCTTAAAACTTGGCACGCGAGTAAATTATTTTTAATAGGGACTACAGAACCTAAGAGGTATCATTACATCAAGATGTGATCATTAAAACTAGAGCAATAGGACTCACATTGCCTTGTCTTTTAAAACGTATAAGTTCACATACTTTGATTTAATATGACTTAAAACGTGGGGCAGGCGCTTATGAGGTTTTACATTATATGCAGTTCACCAATTCTCTCACGTATAGATCTCTATTTTGCGTATTATCCTTATCATTATTAACACAATGAGATGATGTTAGCGACATCTGAGATTGGGCATTAAACATACTTTGATTGAACTTTAACGCACATAAAATATATCGTATTAAACTTATTAATGTTTGAAATAATGTGTTCATTTCCATGGCAATCCCTATATATTTCAATCTAAGTTTAGGAAAGAGTTAAAAGAATAGAAAATATTTACATTTATACAAGTTAACTTTGTTTTAGTACTTTCTTAAAAAATATGTTGATCAAGACGATACATTAGTGAATCCGATAAACAAAAGAAAATCAATAAATTTTGAACAAAAAAATATTACAAAATGTTTTTAAAAAATGCTAACATTTCATAATGACAAACAACATCTATACATGGTCATTTTTTTAAATTAAAGGAAACATATTATATATAATTTTAAAACCCGGGTTTCTTGAATTATTCACATGGCCAAGTAGCGAATGAAGAAAAAGCATTTAAAAAACAAAAACAAAAACACACGTGTTTAAAAGTGTACTAACGATAAGAAAATCAACTAAAACTTAAATCACGACCATTGAATTCCTTAAATATACCGCCATTGGATGTAGAGAAGGGGGTTATCTTATATATTACAGACATTCTACACATTAGATTATCGCATATCAACGTTGAACACACGCCAAAGTACACACACCAAAAACACAAACGCCAAAGCACACACGCCAAACTAAAATATTTGAAAACTTTAAAATATAATTACTTTACTTAAATATTTTTACAAACGAGCTTAAAATCAATAGATGTTATGGAATATAAAAAAATTCCCAAAATTTTAAGCAATAAAAAATGTTGTATTTTATTTATTAAATTTGTGCACTTTTATAGCGCAGTCAGTGCCCAAGACTAGTTGCTTAAGAAACATTTCCAACTTTAGAAAACATGTTGCACTGTCATCTTTCTTCACATAGGCGCAGACACACACATATTTATATACCACGAGTGGGCAAATGTTTTGGCCCGGTGGTCACTCTGTGGTAGCGGATTTAGCGGAGGATCACACCGTTTGATACGATTGTATTCTTTATTTAACATTACATTTTATCTCAGAAAAAATACAGATAATATCATATAAATAATAGAATAAAACAAAATTTGTAGATTTATTGAATTATTTAATGTGACAATGTCTAGATTTCTAGCTGTTAGCACATTTAATTATAGAATCAGCTAAAGAAAAGTATCGATTGCACTCTATCACAATTTTTACTTAAAAAAAAAACAAAACAAAAAAACTAGGAGTGAAGTAGCTTGTTGAGATTCCAATTGCTGCCTGCAAGTTATGTCTGTTAAAGAGTATCTGTATTTAATCTTGTTGATCTTCATGTAAGAAACGCTTTGCTTCACTTGCTCCATAGGTTTCCGCTTTTTCACTTTCCCATTATGTCCCTCCAGCTTCACTCGCTCCATAGGTCCCAAATTTTCCCCCTGTAACATATGTCCCAACGATTCACTTGCCCCGTAGGTCCCAACTGCTTCAATTGCCCCATAGGTCAGCAAAATCTGTAAAAGGAACCTCACTTCCATTACACGCTATAGTGATTATTCCTGTTGCCAACACCTCCACCGACACACACACACTACAATAAATGGAAACCAATCACTAGGAGTGGCGGGGGTGCGGCGGTTCAACTAGACAACAATGAACCTTAACACAACCTGAGACTGTATTTTATCTAGTTTAACTGGTTGAGACAAAGCCACTACCTTGCGAGATTACCCGTAGATTTTACAGCTAGACACGGTAGGAGATAATTCCATCAATTCTTTTACATCTACCTGAACAAAAGCATACTACAAAAATTGCACTTCAATTTTTCTTGCTCCTAAAATGCGTTGGACGAAACTAAACTTCTTTACGCTTTGTTATTTTTCAGATTTTAATCTTTAAAAAAAAAACTCATTATAAATTACTGTTTCGTGATTATGTTTATAATATGGCATATTGAAATGCGCTTCTGTTATTCGTTGTTCATCTTATTTCTTTATGTTGGCAGCTACGTGTGTTTTTACATTTCGGATCTTTTGGTCCACATTTTAAAATTTCCAAATAACCCCATAGAATTTTGTTTTATTTTTGCAAAGAGACATCATGGAGCTGAAACTGAAAGAAAACTTGTAGGAAAGGGTTAATTTTTAATCTTTTATACTTCATCAGGTGATTTAATTTAATTTTTCTTTTTAATGAGGAAATAAAATTAAATTTTCTTATGCGTGGGTGTTTAAGGTCAGACTTACTATAAACATCAAGAAATAGGTATTCTAAGAAAATATTTTTAAAAAATAAATAAAAGAAACATTTTATTTGTATCCAGCTACAATTTTGTAAGAGAAAAACATTTCTATCACACTTATTAAGGTGGTTTTAAGGAATTACTTCATCGACTAAAGGCCTCTAACAGTTCCGTAAATTACTGGGACAAGAGAATATGAATTTCTGTAAATATAGAACGTCTGTATGTGTGTGTATATGTTTGTGTGTACGTGTGTGTGTACGTGTGTGTGTGTGCGTGTGTGTATGCGTATGCGTGTGTGTATGTTTGTGTGTACGTGTGTGCGTACGTGTGTGTGTGTGGTCTAATACTTTCTGTCCCCCAAGATGAAGTTCTGTACCAAACTTAAGATCTCAATCAAGAGTGGATGTTTAGAACTACGTTGAAGAAGGTGAGCCAAGATAATTTTGATTGTAAACTCATAGAAAACATTTGTTAAAAAAAAGATAATTAACCAGAGAATGGTCGTATATGACCTAGAAAGGGAATGGCCAGGGATGGTTAGATGACCTAGAAAGGGAATGGCCAGGGATGGTTAGATGACCTAAAAAGCAGGCAATTTCAAGGCGATCTGTGAGTGACGTTCATTTCAGATAAAAGAGCCTGTATGCGCGGAATCGATGTTGAGCCAAATCTTCATCTAACAGGGTCACTTTTTTTCTCTTCCTTGTACTCCTGGTTTTATTAGGTTGACCCGTTTCTTAGCTTTACTTGTGAGTAAGGACTTCAAGGTATCTCACCTACTGTCATAAAGGACTTCATTGTGTTGTAAATTGTAAACTAAGATTCATATTCAAAATTAATGAAACAACATTTCTTTTTAATGGATAACGTAGCTAATGTATAACGTATTGTCATTTATGTTGTTATTATAGAATAAATATTTATTTAATTAGTATATGTATGTTATTATCTCCAAGTAAAGTGCTTGGAGCCCGGCTCCTTGCTGGGATAGAGCGCTATATTAATCATCAATTTATTATTATTAATATCTATTTCAAAGTGTTCTTATAAATCGTAAATTTTTAAAGACGTTAGTTATCAATAGACTCTTCTCATTGAGCTATTTTTAAGGTCATAAAACAGATCTGTAAAGACACACATGTCAACAAACTATAAGGACACACGTGACATCAAAATATAAAGACACACGTGTCATCAAACTATAAAGACGCACGTGTCATCAAACTATAAAGACACACGTGTCATCAAACTATAAAGACACACGTGTCATCAAACTATCAGGACACACGTGTCATCAAACTATCAGGACACACGTGTCATCAAACTATAAAGACATACGTATCGTCAAACTATAAGGACACACGTGTCATCAAACTATAAAGACACACGTGTCATCAAGCTGTAACGACACACGTGTCATCAAACTATTAAGACACACGTGTCATCAAACTATAAAGACACACGTGTCATCAAACTATAAAGACACATATGTCATCAAACTATAAAGACACATGTGTCATCAAACTATAAAGACACACATGTCATCAAACTATAAAGACACACGTGTCATCAAACTATAAAGACACACGTGTCATCAAACTATCAGGACACACGTGTCATCAAGCTATAAAGACACACGTGTCATCAAACAATAAAGACATACACATGTGAGCATCAAATGGAACAGTTTAGAAAGTTTGCGACGCTGTTTTTCTGGCACAGCCTATATTGATATAAATTTTTCTGCGTTCGTCAGTGGACTTGTCATTCTTTTCTTTAGCAGATAAATTTATTTTTCTTAAATGCGACGGTTGAGAAGTAGTCTTCGTTAACAAGGTGTGAGATCCCCTCTCACGGTCTCAAAACATCCAAACATTATTGCTGGTTATTTTCTGGTAGCCATTTAATCTGAACTATAATTAGACTCAATCAGACACGGCCTCATTGGCATATGGAGCGTGTGCACCAAAAGACACCGCTTATAGAACCATAATCAGTTTTCGCGCCAATGATTCGGGCCCATTTTAGTTCTACGTTCGTTGTTCTTGGGGAAAACAGTAAAAACAAGATTTTCAAAAATATTTTTTAAAGATGTTAATTCACTGATTTCTTTCTTTTGAATAATTGATAATATTGAAAACTAAAGAATATAACATTAGTATTCAAGGCCCAATATGAATAGAATAAAAGGCCGCCTATAAATGACGTCCCGCAATTTAGGCCCATTTTTACCACCCTTCCCCCCCCCTTCGTAACACTTCGTCACAAAAACTTACAGCCCCCTCCAAAAGGGCGTCATTAAGCCTTAATTCGGCCCCCCCCCCCAATCTAAAAAAGTCGTATTTTCTCATTGAAAATGAGCATGTTTCAAATCACTCTTTTGTCATTTAAGTATGTATTTAGTGTAAGGCTGCACTCAAATACATTAACACGTGTGAAGCCATTGAAGACGTCATGAAATAAATCGTAAACAAATAAATATTTAAGTAGAACTTTTATTTAAAGTAGCGCGTTTTTTATGTGACGTCCCCTTCCCTTCGTCACACATATTCACAAATGCGTAACCCCCTCCCCCTTAGGAGTTTGACGTCATTTATGGATGGCCCCTAAGAAGATAGTAACTTTAACTTAGTATAAACATCAATATAAATAATTTGCTATGCATGTTCGTTCGTTCGTTCTTAACGCTATTTGGAATTTTAGAACAGGCACCGCTTAAAAAAGGCTTGAAAAAGTTTACATTTTCTGATGATTTACTAGTCTATAGTTCTACGGCTTTCAGGCAAAAGAGACAATTACAAACAATTACTCTAGCTGAAACGTATTTATTTTGACAACTTCCGATAATTTTGACGGGAAATAGATCTACACAAGTAGAATAAAATGTACAAACTAATTATATATTAAAAAATGAGCTGAGCTTATATTTACTTAAGCTTTAGTCTTAATATTTCTTATTTAAACTGCCATCTTATCTTATTTATTGTTATACTACTGCTACCAGTTGACGACTACTGCTACTGCTGCTGCTACTACTGCTACTGCTACTACTACTACTACTACTGCTACTGCTACTACTACTACTACTGCTACTACTACTACTACTACTACTACTACTACTGCTACTGCTACTGCTACTGCTACTGCTACTGCTACTACTACTACTACCACCACCACCACCACCACAACCACTACTACTACTACTACTACTACTACTACTACTACTACTACTACTACTACTACTACTACTACTACTACTGCTACTACTGCTACTACTACTACTACTATCATGTAAATTACTGTAAACAGATTTGATTAAATGAACTGTTGGGGCAAGATTTGACAGTGAGATTGTATGTTATTGCGTCTTTTTTAAACGCCTGTATATTTTCCAGACAGGAAGAAAAAGTTTTAACACATGATGATCCTCTGCAGCCCAATACTTAAAGATCGTCACTTATTAAAATCATTTCAGAAATATAAGCAGGTTCACTTTTACTTCAAAAAATATTTTAGGACTCTATATCTACTTCTTTATTTTCATTAGTTACATATCCAACTGGACTTGTTTGGTAATTTGAAATATATGAATAGCTATCGAATACATTAGAACTATACTGGATATCTTGTTCTTAAAAAACATAATTTTTCGCGGTCTATATCTCTTAAAATTGCTATGAGCACAGTTTGAATTTTAGATGACACTTTTTTAAACCCCCTTTTTTTCATACAATGTACCGGGAGTGCTTGATTGTGCTTGGCAAGCAAATGCGTTGTTCCGGAATATTGCCTTTATTTGCAACAGTCTTGTCCTCTCAGTGACCGAAATTATTTTTTAGCGCATTTTCGAGAAGTCGAATGCGCTATTGCACCCGTTTTGTCCGTCCGTCCGTCCGTCCGTCATCACCCTTGATCTCAGCATCCATAAGTCCTAGACCCATGAGGTATATATGTTTTTTGTATGTCCTGACCTGCCATTTGTGCATCAACACTCAGTTACTCGATCCGTTAAAAAAACCCGTTAAAACTACCAAAAAATATTTCGAATCGAGAGGTAACACTAGCGCAGGGAACGGCCGCCATTGCCGGAAGTCGAATGCATAATCTTTCAGGCATTGAAGAGTCGTGCGAAAGGGTGCAAAAGAATTAGTTGTTTTTTTTTAGTTGACGTCATTAGAATATGTGTAAAAGTTTAGAGAGTTTTACGTCATCATTTGTGGTGACTTGTAGTTAGATTAAAGAGAAAATAAATTTTTTTAAAATGTAAAGAAATGACTTTTAAATAAAAAAAATGTCAGGTATATTCATTACACAAGAAAATTCATAAAAATATGTCTAAAATCTAAACACAATTACTGATAACTACATAATTCTGATATCTAACATAAGTACTGATACATAATACGAAAATGCGCTAACACGTCCTGAATTCCAATAGGGACCAGGCTTAACATGATTTTTTTTTATATTGCCAGGATTTAGTAATGTCAAAAATTCTAACAAAAACGTCTTGCCACTTTGTTTTTTTCTTTCTTTGTACAACCTATCGTTGTTCTTTGTCAATTCTTTTTTTTATCCGATTCCTGATCCTTTCCAATTTCAAAAATAACGTTGGAAATGTTTAACATTTGTTCCTGGGTGAATACGTTTGGATATATGCGTGCAAAGTTTTAATTTCATTAAATAAGCAATTTTGTTCATTATTTTTGTTGATGCTTCAAAGCAAAAGACATTAAAATAAAAAAATAAACGACGTTAGTACGCCAACAATTTTTCCATCAGTTTATTTAAGTTAAAATTAAACTTGAATCAATTATATATAGATCTACCAGAGCCAGAACCATATTTTCATATTCTTTTACTCATTCAACCTCTTTTTCCCACTTCAATAGCATTAGCATAAGAAACTTCGGATTCATAAGGAAGTTGAAGTTCTGGCATTTGAAACGTTCAAGTACATAATAATGTTCCGGTTTTTTATTTGAATTTGTTTATCTTTGCTTATATTTTATTTTAATAAACTTTATTTTTAACGCTTTTCATTTTTGACGCTAATTAACAGCTCGACTTTCTTATATATTTTTTTCTAAGAAACTAATTAACGACCAGGAATTGCCGCCCCAGGTCAAGATGCCGCCTGGGGCATTCCCCCCTTGCCTCCCCTTCGCTACGCCACTGATTCCACCCCCCACTTGGCCCTATTTATCGATTGATAACAATTTCTAGTATGTTGCTGTTCTCACCAAGGGATGCAAATCTTTGTTGAATCCCGTTTTCCGAGACATTATGTTTTATAAATAAAATCATTCAGCCGACTTTTTCTCTATCCCCCACCCCATCATTCTTGTCTTGTTTTTACTTCTGGCAGTTAGATAATTTATTTGCCAAGTTATTTAAGATTGATGTATTCACTTTAAAACGTATGTGAAATAAAGATATATATTTTGTGAGAAAATCGTGACTTTGATATCGTGGACAGAATGGAGTGGTCATATCAGGCTCCAATAGATGTCAAACTTCAAATGACTTATCAGGTTCACGTGAACTAAGTTTGGACTAGATATATCCATCAGTCCAGTAGCCACTGTGTATATTGTAATAGTTAAGCTAAAATAAGATGTTAGTTAATATTACGTTAAATTCAGTCGTGCTAACTTTTTTAAAGCATAAATCTGAAAATATAAACACTTGTATTCATGTTTAAATTCGGACCATTGGTGAGAGGGGGCTTAATTAGGATTTCATTAGTATAGAAAGGGGACACTATATATTAAAATGANATATATATATATATATATATATATATATATATAGGCCTATATATATCAAGGAAGTATCTAATTCTATATAAACTTGAAACTTACTTTGTTTAGAGTCCATATATTTTTATAATTATATAGGTATATATCAGAAATTTAAAGCAATTATAATGTAGACGAAAAACATTAAACTTATATGTTCTGTACTAATGAGTTGTTTTCACAAAGAGAATTGATTTTCTCTTACAATTCCATGACAATTTAAAAAAAAAAAGTTAACTGCCGCTTTTTAAAAATTTGATTACGACCGCCATCAAGTAAAAGGCGTATTTTAGTAACGACTAGATATCGTTAGACTATTTAAAGAAATGAAATATTTGTAGGATATTACGTAAGTATGACACCGTCAAATAAATATTAAAATAAGAAGTGTGATTTCCCACTCTTCAGTAATATCCTACAACTATTGTAACAGCAGCATAATATAGGAACTACGCCCCCCCGCCCCTTTTCACTCTAAAAGGCGAACCTAGCTGCTAATCTAAAAGCGCTAAAAAACTAAATTATTAATTTTGTAAGAGAATGTAGTTTCCAAACGAATAATAATATTTATGCACCGCTATTGTATAATAAAAATTTTTCATTATTAAGTTTAGTAACACAATAATGCCCCAAAACCACTTATTTTGAATGCACCCTTGGTAGTTTAATATTAATTTACAATTTATTTCTTTTCATTTTCTCCCTATTATTTACGATATTTAAATTTACGAATCTCAGGCAAAAAGAATAAATTTTAAAAAATATGGATTCACAATTTTTATGGATCCCGCTTCCCATAATACATTAAGTTTGTTAATTCAACTCCACAACCCCCCCCCCCAAACCCCTCCCTCCACCAGCATCTGCGTCTAGATGTTTAAGAAATTTTAAGCCGCGTTTTTTCTCCAAAGATTTAATCGTCTGTTTATAAAAGACTTAGGAACAATTACATAAAATTGTTGTTAAATTAAACATTTTTTTTTACCCAAGCTACAAAGGAGTAGACATTTGATATTAAAATCGATAAAGAATTTCAAATCTTAAATAAAATAATGAATTAATCCGTGCTTAAACATTAAATTCCCTATTTTATTCCCACACTCACTAAATAAACATAATTCATAATTATTCAAATATCTCGACCAAAATATCTGTGAGTTTCAGCCAATCGCTAAATACACTTTTCATTGGGTTTGATAAGTAGACGATGTGTTAGAACCATGGTAGGCAAATTTTAACAACATTTTGAACATTCCCCGGCGGCGTAGCAAGGGTATGTGCCGCCCGGGGCAGAACCAAATTTTTCCGCCCTCCCCCATAGCCGAAAAATATGTTAACGCTGCAAAGTAAAGATAGTTTTTATTAGAACGTAATAATGACACTGTAGTAGAGATAATAAGAAAAGCTTTATTTCTTTAATAAAATAAAAACTTTCAGTTTTTTCCTGATTGCACCCTCTTTTGTGTATCAATAATTTTAGCCTTGGCATCCCCAATAACCAAAATTGAAAAAGCAATAGTCCACATTAAATTTTTTTGGCGCAATCGTTATTGATTGTTATTAATTTTTCACTAACTTAATTTTGGAGAAGCTATTTTAAGACTGCATTACTTAAGACTATTGTAAGGTAACTTTAAGACTTAATATCTTAATAAAATTTTATAAATTATAAATCAAGTGATCTTTAATTCATTATTATTTGCTTACTCTAATTTAAAGGCAACATTTCAAAGTCCAGCAGACCGCCTGGTGTGCGAAAATTGTATAAGTTTTCTAAATTCTACATACCTGCCAAAAGCTCACATGGTTTTTTTTTACAGTAATCTCATCTTATGAATATTATAACTTTCTTCTCAACTGTTTTTCTAAATAACATGGATACATATTTTGGACCACCAAAAATTTGCTGTATATTACTTTGACTTGAAGATTCGATTTAAAGGATGGGGCCTCCACATAAAATTGTATCAGATTTCAAAGCATCCTTAAGTTGCCCAGTAGTGCTTGCGTCTGTTAGTCTGATGAGCTTTTTCTTTCTGCCTCTGTCAGTTTTTCTATAATTTTCAAAATAATCTCAAATAGTCTACGGTATATTCACTATTTTGTATTCTGAAGCCTTGCTTGTAAAGTAAGTACATATTCCAAACGATCATGGGCATGAATAAGAATGCGTAAGATAGATAATTCGATTCAGTTGGATTATAATATAAAGAGATTAGATGTAATGAAATATTTGAGCAAGATTTGACAGTGAGAATTTATGTTATTGCGTCTTACTTAAACGCCTGTAAACTTTCCAGCCATAAAGAAGAATTATTATCACATGATGGTACCCTGCAATCCATTATTTTAAGATCTTCATTTCTTAAAAATCATTTCAGATATGTAAGCAGATTCACTTTTACTTCAATGAAATATTTTAAAGATTCTATGATGTCTACTTCTTTATTGTCAAACGATAATTACATATCCCATAACTGGACTTGTTTGGTAATTATGTAAAGTATATGAAGAGATATCGAATACAAAAGAACAATTCCTAAAAAAGTATGATTTTTAGCGATCTATATCTCTTAAAATTGCCATGAGCTCAGTTTAAATTTTAGATGACACTTTTAAAAACTTTTTTTCATACAATGTTCTGGGAGTGCTCGATCGTACTTGGCAAGAAAATGCATTGGTTCCGGAATATTGCCTTTATTTGCAGTAGTATTGTCCTCTCTATGACCGAAAAAAACAAAACTTTTTTAAAAAATAATGTCAACAAGTTTAACAAAACGTCCTGCCATTTTGTTTTATTTCACAACTTATTGTTTTTCTTTGTCACTTCTTTTTCTGATGCTTTCCAAGTAAAAAAAAAAAAACCCAAAAACTTTGGAAATGTTGAGCACTTGTTCATGGGTGGCTACGTTTGGATATGTTTCTGCAATGTTTTAATTTCATTAAATATAAAATTTTGTTCATTATTTTTGTTGATGCTTGAAATAAAACGGTATTAAAATAACAATAATTAGGTTTTGGTAGAAAAACCATGTGTATACGCCGACAAATTTTTCCAGTACTTTATTTCAGTTAAAATCAAACTTGAATCTATTATATATATATATTTTTACTGTGTAAGATGTATGATTATTGAATGCAATTATTAATTTTTGGTAGTGTTTTTGTAAAGCGCAGTGAGCTTTAAGAAACTGCGCTATAGAAGCGTCCTTTATAAATAAATAAATAAANTATATATATATATATATAAACAATATTGTCATATTCGTACACTAATTCAACCCCTTTATTTTCCACTTCAATAGCATTATAGCATTAGTGACAGAAGACTTAAGGTGCATAAGGGAGTTTGAAGTTCTGGCATTAGGAATGTTAACATATATTATATAGTTCCTTTATTTTTTTATATTTGCTTTTATTTTATTGTAAGAAACTTTATTTTAACACTTTTCATTTTTGAAGCTAATTAACGAGGAATTAGCTGCCCCCCTTTTACACAAAATGTGCCGCCCCGAGCTTGGCTCATGATTCATGTACAATAAGTGTTGAGTTTACAACAGGAGCGATCGTCAAATTTTAAGAATCATTTAATCTACCACTACTTCAGTGTTACATTATCATACTACTTAAATACTTTTCAGAACATTAGCATTAGTATCAGAAGAATTTATATCCAATAAGGAGTTTGAAGTTTTGACGTTTGAAATGTTCACATGCCTTAGGATATATTTTTTATTTCTGTTATTAATTTCTTATTTATTTTCATTAATTTCGATAAAAAGCTCAACATTTATATAATTTTTGTCTTAGACACTGATAAACGACCAGGAATTTGCCGCCCCTGGCAAAGTGGCGCCCGGGGCATTTGCCCCCTTGCCCCCCTTTCGCTACGCCAGTGACATTCCCGTCAGTTAAACGTTTATAACCAAGATATGCGTGCAATCGGTAGGAAATTTAATTTTATTTATTGGCCGCTATTTTTTATGATTATTATTTCTTTTTATTTTTTGACCTGCAATAATTTGTAAGTGATTGGTCGATTAAGCGTTAAAAATAATTTAATCGTTATATTTTTAACGATTAATCGAGAAATTAATCTTTAATTTCCAAAGCCGTATTTATGATAGCATTAATTTTTAATGACGCAAAATTTATCTAGCCACAAAAATGTTCTAAATTCCACCACAAAGTAAATACCACAATTTTGATGTTTTGTGGTGCTGCGCTGTTTTATTTCAGATGATACAACATGTTCATTTAAGACTTGAACATTTAATATTTTCTTCCCGCTCTTTAGGGAAGCAAAATAAAACACATACATTATTCGTACCAATCCTGCTCCTTGATGGTACAAAATATGTTAGGATATTGTTTTGGAGTCACATATTTTCCTTTAGAATTTACGGTAAGGGTCTGAGGTAGTGTTGTTTTCGTCGACGAAAACTAAAACTAAAACCTTCGTTAACGAAAATGTTGACCTTTTCGTCAACGAGAACTAAAACTAAAACTAAAATTAGCAGCAAGACTAAAATTAGACGAAAACTAAATCTGATAGCCAAAAGACTGAATAAAAACTGAAACTAAAACTCCCCAACGAAATAAAAACTAAAATCCCCATTTATCGTTCTTTTCCGGTACTGCGGTCTATTCTAAGAAATTATTATGACCTAATTTCTTTGATGATCGCGCATGCGCATCAACTGGGTGATAATATAAGTCATCAAAATAATACAATTAATTAACGTTGAAAGTTGACAATGACAACAGCAGGAACTGGTGTTGGTGGAGTTAGTGGACGCCTAAAATCGAGTGATGTTTGGGATTATTTCACGTACCGTATAGATTTAAACAAAAGTGAATGTTTGGTGACTAACGACGGTAAGAAATGCGAAAGAATGCTCGTGGGAAGGAATCCCACAAATCTAAAACGGTATTTAAAAGCTTGCCACAAGAAAGAAAATGATGCCATGGAAGAGAAAGAGAAGACTAAAGTAGCGGCAGCACCCAGTCAATCAGCCAAGTTGCCAGCTTCCAACTCTTCTGCCTCAAGGAAAATTACCGACATGTTTAATAATAATCTTAATAAACACAAATATTCTGCACAAGTCTGCGGAAAATATTTCTAGAATGCAAGCTCTAACACGATTCATAGCGAAAACTGTTGTTTCCACGTCGTTGGTAAGTAATAATGTATTATTTATTTCTTAGTAGTTACTACTTCTTAGAACCTATAAACAAAAAGTCACATAAAGACACATGTGACATATCATACATGTGGTATCATAACCTTACGAACATTATTCATTTCATTGAATATATATAAGAATAAATAAAAATGGCTGTATATTGCTACATGATAATTAATATGCAATTATAAAATGTAAATTGTAAAATAATTACAATAATGAAAGAATGCAATTTACATGTACATGTTGAGCATGAGGCATTCAGAGAGTTCTGCCAGACAATGGATCCCAAGTTTCAAGTACCAGGCCGTACAGCTATACAAACGGCTTTAAAATTGGCGTGTGAAGAACTCAAAAAGAAAGTTAAAGAGAATATACAACATGCCCGGCGTCTTACCCTTTGCTTGGATATTTAGTCTTAAAAGGGGCCTGGCGGCAGCGTTCCTTGGTGTTTCGGCTTGTTTGTACAATCCAATTATACAGCAAGGTGAACATTTAACACTGAAAGTGTTTACTGTTAGTCATCCTTATACAAGTGATATGATTGCTGCTAAAGTTAGCGATTGCTTCGAAAAATGGGGTATAAAAGCTAGCCAAGTCATGCTAGTTATTACGGACAATGTCGCTAACATGATAAAAGCTTTTAAAACCATGTTTGTTGATAGATGCGAAACTGGTCCTGGCACTGATTCTGATGAGGAAGATGATGATGAGGTTGACAATATTAATGAAGATAAAGACTATGAGGATGCAAATGGTTCCAAACTTATGCTGTGTCTTTTGTACACTAAATGTCTATGTGTATATCTGTAGTTTTATCAATGTTCGCCACTCTTCCTATAGAGATATTAATTCTTTGAAATGTATTACGTAAATGTTAATTATTCCACAAAATTAAATGTTAATTAGCCAAATAAACTTTTTGCAAGTAGGCTATCTGAGAAATTTAAAAATTAAATGGCAAACAAGTATTTTTTTTAAATCAAAACTTTCTCTTGGAATTTGATAATCTTACTTGAGGCGCTTACTTTTATAAATTGATTTGCTCCTTTACAATGGATAAAGTTGATAACAAAGAGTTTTAAAAAAAAGTAAACAATATTTATTTTAAACCACAGATAGCTTAAAAAATACAAAAGCATAAATCTTTTTATTTGTTTAAGTTTCTTATCTTGTTATTATCAATTATTTTGTCTTCCATTATTTTATACCCCTGACAATGCTAATCAATCTATGAGGACACGGTGGTCGAGTGGCAAGCGCGCTCGACTGGCGCACCGATGAGTTCGAATCCATGTTCCTGTGGCCTAAGGGGTCCCTGAGTCACCCAGCTCCGAATGGTACCCAACTAATGATTAAGCGGCCAGGTAATGCGTGGAACCCTCAAAGTGGCCTGTGACCGCTGCATCACTTACAAACAGATACTCTGTCTGTGGACGCAATTACCTTCTGCATAGAAGGAGCGTCTGTATAACGAAAAGCACGGAGAAATTATCTAAAAGGATATTTCTTACAATATAAGCTCATATATAAATTTGTGTTTGGTGACGTTAACTTCAATGTAATTATATTTTTTTATCAAACAAGAACGTTAAAAAAAAATACAAAAAAACTTTAATACTTATTGTTTTACAGCTATTTTAACAGATGTCACACATAAAACTTTCATGTAACTATTTGTCCAGAATACAAGAATCTAATTTAAGCAACTACTGTTTCTTGTTAATTTGTGCTTATTCTCTGCTAAAAAGAAGTGTTATATGTTAGCTTTATAAGAAAATGGATTAAATATTGTAAATAAAATATCAATAAATTATATAGTTCTTTGGAAGGTTTGATATTTATATATATACTAGAGGCAAGTACCCGGCTTCGCACGGGTTTTAAATGAGGTTTTCTGTCGAAGCATACTATACTGTTTATTTGCATGAAGTAAAAGGGTACATTTACCTTAAAGCAGGTCAAAAATACATGTGGGAACACCAGCGCCACCCTGAATGAGAATTTTAAATCACTTTTTCTCCATTTTTGTTGGGAGAGTGTGCTCAATAACTTTTGAAAGTTTCATGTCTTTACGTATACGGTAAATTTGAGAATTAGAGATAAGACGGTTTTTAATATAAGAAAAAAACTACATTTGGGCCCTAAGCCTCCAAGAGTGGGATTTTTAAAATTCTTTTTTGCAAATTAGCGTTGGTAGAGTATACTTAACAACTTGTCAAATTTTCATGCTTCTACCTACACGGGAAATAGCAGAATTGGTGATTTTCAATTTTTATATAGTTCTTTAAGGGAAAAAAAAACATTTGGGCCCCTGGACCCCAGAAAGTAATAATTGAAATATATTTTTCGCCTGTTATAATTTGGGTAATGTACTAAACAATATCCTAAAATTTCATGCTTCTGCCTACTCGGGAAATAAGAGAATTAGTAATTTTCAATTTTATATACCTCAAATAACGGGGGGAAAACGTTTTTGGGCCCCCGGCCTCCATGAGTGGCAATTTATGGAACGATTGCCATTATTGACGGGACAGTATGCTCAAGAATTTCCAAAAGTTTTATGATTTTACCTACACGGTAAATTTGAGAATTAGTGATAAGTGAGTTTTTAATATAAGAAAAAAGCTAAATTTGGGCCCCCGGCTCCCAGTAAGTGATAATTTAAATATTTTTTCACCTGTTACCACTACGGGGGTGTACTATATCATCCTAGTCGAGTTCGTGCTTCCACCTAATCAGAATCCTGATCTTTCTTGAAACGTGATTGTTTTTTGTTGTCAACATTTTGTTAATATAGCCCACTTAAGAAAAAGTACATCTGGGCCCCTGGCACCACATAATAAGTGAGAATTTTATTTATTTTTTTGCCATCATTGCCAGGAGAGTAATTTCCAAAAGTTTCATGTTTTTACGACACGGTACATTGGAGAATTAGTGATGAGTTTGTTTCTAAAAGAAGAAAAAACAAACATTTGGGCCCCCGGCCCCCAATGAGTGGGAAGTTTGAAATTCTTTTTCGCAAATTAGCGTTAGGAGAGTGTACTTAACAACTTCTCAAAGTTTCATTCTTCTACCTACACGGGAAATAGTAGAATGGGTGATTTTCAGTATTTATATAGCGTATATAAGTTTTAAAAAAAAACTACATTTGGGCCCCCGGCTTCCCATGCGTGGGAAGTTAAAAATTGTTTATCGCAAAATATCGTCGGGTTAGCGTACTTAACAACTTGCCAAAGTTTCATGCTTCTATCTATCCGTAAAATAGGATATTTAGTGATTTTTAGTTTTTATATATAGTTCATATAAGAGAAAAAACTAAATTTGGGCCCCCAGCCCCCAGAAGGAAGTAATTTAAATATATTTTTGCCTGTTACCATTGCAGAAGTATACTCTACTATTTCCTAAAATTTAATGCTTCTGCCTCCTCGAGAAATAGAAAAATTGTTGATTTTCATTTTTATATAGCCCAAATAAGGAAAAAAAGTTGTTGGGGCCCCGGCGCCCATGAGTATGAATTTATGGAACGAAACCTATTTAAAAACCTTCCCCATATAATTATGTGTACGTTTACCAAATTTCATTGTAGTGGGTTGTCTGGATTTTGAGTTATTAGGGAACAGACAGACAGACAGACAGACANTATATATAATTCCAATATATACTTTCAACTGTATGACATGGAAGCACAAATAGAGTCTAATATGATTTAGAGTCTGTAAAGAACAAAATTCTTTAATAATTGACCTTGTAATGTATTCCTCGTCTGTGCCGCACCAAAAAGCACCAGTACTGATGTATTTTATATAAACACGTACTTGGGAAGACTTAATTGCAAGATTGATGATTGGGATTTCATTAAAAACACTTTGTTTTAAAAATAAAATTTGTTATTTGATGCGAGTTATTATACTTTCTATTATTTTGTAAATTAAATGTTTTTTTTAAAATGGTATCTTAGAAGAATGTAAAGAACTGTTAAGGTTGGAGAAAAGCCGACATTTTTAAAACGTATTCATTTCAAATAAAGAAAACTAAGAAATAATTATATTAAATTTAATTAATACCGATATCTAAATGATTTACAGCACATCACTGACAATGATAGTCCTGGGTAATAGAAGTGTATTTTATAAAGTGGCACGCCACTTGACTTCGATCCCTATAATAAGGGATAAAATGATAATGAATTAGAATGATTGTCCTACCCGCAAACACCTTTTTTTTTCAAAATTTTAATGAAATCATTTTCAACCTTTAATTGCTTCAAATGTTTCTTCAGATAAAACACAGACAGTAAAATTCTACAAATAGCCTCTGTTGTCCTCGTTACTTCTTACTTATTGTTACATTTTGTTTTTTTAAAAAAATGATAAATTTCTGACCCTTATTAAAAAGCTCGCGATAAAAACTACAAATTTCTCTAATCTCTCTTTATTGTTTTGTAATATATACAAATAAACAATTTTACACAATTCTTCTTGGAAAAGTTAAATGAAACATTTTAAATAACCCCTTCCCATGAGGAGTCGTCAACCTCGCCCGTACCTGCAGACCCTTATAGTCACGTCTTTAAAGTGTATGGAGCTACTTGGCAGTAGCAAGTTGAAAAAATTTCAGCCTATTTATTCCCCTCTCTTTCACTGTTTTTCTTTACACGTTTCAAGTCCCCCTAACCCCAAAGCTCCACAGCTAAAAATATGCTGCAGGAGAAATGTGCTTAAATCTGGCCATTTTAGCTTCGTGTCACATTTCACAGCCGCCTACCAGAGAAACATTTGTAGTTCACGAGACTTTGTGGCGTAGTTTTCATTATCCTCTCGATACGTGGGAATATTTAAAAGACGAAGCGAGTTCGACTTCTTCACTTTCGAAATGAAACGTATCGAATAATGATTACACGCTTGTACTTGATCGATACCTCAATAATCTGTGAGCTCAAAGTATCATTGTATTACTACTGGCTGACTGTAGTGGCCGGACTGTGACTGCTGGTTGTTTAGGCACTTAACTTACATACCTCATGTAACCGTCAAAGATGTAAAACACAACTCTCTTGTCAGGGTCAGTAAGTCAAGATTTGATGACTAAACATTTTAATTCTAACATTTCCTTACTCATTTCTTTTCAACAATGTCAAAAACTATTTCTGAACACATCACTTATGGAATTCGAACTCAGAAGTTATATCAAATATTTCCCTTCCCTTGGCTGCTCTTACTTATTCAACCAGTCTCATAGATATTGTTGTTGTTGCTATCACTTCCCTTGGCTGCTCTTACTTGTTTCAATTGTTTCAGCTGCTTATAGTTCCACACTTCTTGGTCCGGTGATGTGCAAGTCAAGAATTACAAGAAAATATTAGTGCTGAAAACTATTACATGTAGGGCGCTTAGTTCTCGTCATCACATGGACGATTGGGTTTGGGGATCAGAGGCGTCACTAGGGTTGGTGTCACCCGGGGCGGTAGCTAATGGTGTCACCCGGGGCGGTAGCTCATGGTGTCACCCCCTCATGATTTAACCCATAGAAATCCTCCGAGTTTTCCAGTGCCAAATAACGGGAATATATAGCATTTTACCGTCTGGTGTCACCCCCCTGATGGTGTCACCCGGGGCGACCCGCCCCCTCCGCACCCCCTAGCGACGCCACTGTTGGGGATGAAGTCCATTACAAATGTCATTTGCTGATTGACCAGAGGAATCTTCACAAAATATGAATTTTAAAAAGTTGATGATAAAAATGTGTGAAAGAATTAACCGAAGTTTTCGGTATGTCTACTAAACTGGATGTCATTATATGAGTACTAGGCATTTGGCGGTGTGATTATAATATTAATATAATATATGTGAGCGTGACGTTGTGTATAATAAAATCAGTTGGGATTTTACAAAATTCTGAAAATTTTGATTTAATACTACAGATGTTAAGATGTTCATTGAAAAAATAAATGTAACTGTTTAATTAATTAGAAAATAAAATTTTGCATGGCATTGACATTTTGTTCCGTGTCAGTTTCTGTCTCAAAAAAAAAAAAAAAAAAATCTCGGCTGACCTAATAAACTCGAATAGGAGACCACTCAGTAAGGGGAGGCACTCGTGAAAGAGAAAGACCAGTGTTGCAGCAGGAATAAATCAGATTAACTTGTGTTTTATAAATATAAAAGTGTTGCTAAAGTCTGTATGATCTATTTGAACCTTTAAGCACATGACGTCGGTTAATAAATGTAGCAGAATTCATCAAAATATTATTTTTAATTCAGTTGTACTTTTCATCTCTAGGATGAGGTTATTTTTGAACACGGATTTTAAAGGGATGAAAAGAAATAGCTTCCAGCGATAGACCAATCATGGAATATCCGTTATTGAATAACAATAATTGACTATCCGTCTTTTGGTAACAGAACAATGATTGAATACTCGTTATTAAGTATAGACAAATCATTGAATATCCGTTTTTTTTTTTGGTAACAGAACAATGATTGAATATCCCTTATTAAGTAAAAGACCAATAATTGAATATCCCTTATTAAGTAATAGACCAATCATTGAATATCACTTATTAAGTAATAGACCAATCATTGAATATCCTTTATTAAGTAATAGACCAATCATTTAATATCCCTTATAAAGTAATAGACCAATCATTGAATATCACTTATTAAGTAATAGACCAATCATTGAATATCCCTTATCCAGTTAGAGATCAATCTTTAATTTTCCTTACTGAAGTAAGATATCAATGTTATTGTACTGTAAAATGTAACAATCAAGATTGTAATCTATCTCTTCTAATATATAAAGCTGAAAATTTGTTTGTTTGTTTGTTTGTTACCAATACAAATCCACACCGTTGGACCCAGGGTGGTGAAATTTTGCAGGGGACCCCAATTTGACTTGGAATAGGTCATAGGCTATGTTTTAACCCAAGGTGACCACCCCTAGGGTAAGGGGGGCCATTTTTTGCTTTTTTCCTTATATGAGCTATATAAAAAATGAAAATCACGTCAAGAATATTTGTGTCAAAATAGTGCGCACTGTGCAAGAGTCTAATATTAACATTCCCTAAGCGGGAAAACCCCATTAGTATTAGACTATAATATTTCCAATTGTAGGTTAAAGCATTATTTGGGTAGTTGTTAAGTACGCTAAAGCGACGATATTTTGTGATAAACATTTTTTAGCTTCCCACTCATGGGAAGCCGGGGGCCCAAATGTTGTGTTTTTTAAAAACTTATATACGCTATATAAATACTGAAAATCAACCATTCTTCTATTTCCCGTGTAGTTAGAAGAATGAAACTTTGGGAAGTTGTTAAGTACACTCTCCTAACGCTAATTTGCGAAAAAGAATTTCAAACTTCCCACTCATTGGGGGCCGGGGGCCCAAATGTTTTTTTCTTTTATTAGAAACAAACTCATCACTAATTCTCCAGTGTACCGTGTCGTAAAAACATGAAACTTTTGGAAATTACTCTCCTGGCAATAATGGCAAAAAAATAAATAAATACAATTCTCACTTATGTGGTGCCGGGGGCCCAAATGTAATTTTTCTTAAGCGGGCTTTATTAAACAAAATGTAGACAACGAAATACAATCACGTCTCACGAAAGATCAGGTTTCTGTTTAGGTGGAAGCACAATATCATCTGGGTATCGATGAGTACAACCCCGCAGTGGTAACAGGTGAAAAAAATATTTAAATTATCACTTACTGGGAGCCGGGGGCCCAAATGTAGTTGTTTTTTTTTTACTATTATATGCTATGTAAATACTGAAAATCCCCCATTCGACTATTTCCCGTGTAGGTAGAAGAATGAAACTTTGGGAATTTGTTAAGTACACTCTCCTAACGCTAATTTGCGAAAAAGCATTTTTTTTGCTTTTTAGCGCATTTTCGAGATGTCGAAATCGCTATTGCACCCGTTTTGTCCGTCCGTCCGTCATCACCCTTGATCTCAGCATCCATAAGTCCTAGACCCATGAGGTATATATGTTTTTTGTATGCCCTGACTTGCCATTTGTGCATCAACACTCAGTTACTCGATCCGTTAAAAAACCCCGTTAAAACTACCAAAAAATATTTCGAATCGAGAGGTAACACTAGCGCAGGGAACGGCCGCCATTGCCGGAAGTCGAATGCACAATCCTTCCAGCATTGAAGAGTGGTGCGAAAGGGTGCAAAAGAATTAGTTGTTTTTTTTTTATTTGACGTCATTAGAATATGTGTAAAAGTTTAGAGAGTTTTACGTCAGCATTTGTGGTGACTTGTAGTTGGATTAAAGAGAAAATANTTTTTTCCTTATATGAGCTATATAAAAAATGAAAATCACGAATTCCCTTATTTCGCGTGTAGGTTAAAGCATAAAACTTTGGGTAGTTGTTAAGTATACTTCTACAATGGTAACATGCAAAATCAATATTTAAATTACCACTTACTGGGGTCAGGGGGCCCAAATGTAGTTTTTTTCTTATATTAAAAACTGACTCATCACTAATTATTCATCTCTCCGTGTAGGTAGAAGCATGACACTTTGGTAAATTGTTGGTTGGCCTCTCGGAACGATTATTGGCGTTAATTTTTTTTTATAAATTACTAAACAAACAAACACACAAACTTTCAGCGTTATATATTAGATATATAAAAACTAAAAATCACTAAATATCCTATTTTACTGATAGATAGAAGCATGAAACTTTGGCAAGTTGTTAAGTACGCTAAAGCGACTATATTTTGCTATAAATACTGAAAATCAACCATTCTTCTATTTCCCGTGTAGTTAGAAGAATGAAACTTTGGGAAGTTGATAAGTACACTCTCCTAACGCTAATTTGCGAAAAAGAATTTCAAACTTCCCACTCATTGGGGGCCGGGGGCCCAAATGTTTTTTTCTTTTATTAGAAACAAACTCATCACTAATTCTCCAATGTACCGTGTCGTAAAAACATGAAACTTTTGGAAATTACTCTCCTGGCAATAATGGCAAAAAAATAAATAAATACAATTCTCACTTATGTGGTGCCGGGGGCCCAAATGTAATTTTTCTTAAGCGGGCTTTATTAACAAAATGTAGACAACGAAATACAATCACGTCTCACGAAAGATCAGGTTTCTGTTTAGGTGGAAGCACTCTATAGTTTAGGAACCGATGAGTACAACCCCGCAGTGGTAACAGGTGAAAAAAATATTTAAATTATCACTTACTGGGAGCCGGGGGCCCAAATGTAGTTGTTTTTTTTTTACTATTATATGCTATGTAAATACTGAAAATCCCCCATTCGACTATTTCCCGTGTAGGTAGAAGAATGAAACTTTGGGAATTTGTTAAGTACACTCTCCTAACGCTAATTAGCGAAAAAGCATTGTGTACGCTTCTCCAGAAATCCCTATTTAAAACCCGTGCGAAGCCGGGTACTTGCCTCTAGTATAACATAATAAATATAGTAGTCTTTCTCCAAACAAACTGTCACAATCAATGTTAAAAATGAAAAGAAAACGAGTGTAATAGACAGAAAAAAACAAACATACTTCAATTTTGTGTATGGTCAGTACGACCCAGCGAGGGCGCCAGACATGAATTAGGAGGAATTCAAAAAGAAAAATGTCACAAGTCTGTTACAGTCTAAATTTCATTTATGTCTCTAAAAGAAAGACAAAATATTCCAACGATATATCCTTGTATTAATTCACTCATTTGATAGATGCATACAAATGTCATGTATTATTACACAGCCCTCTGGAATTTGCTGGGATGTGATTTAATTTCCTTACCCTTATGAGAGGCACTTTACTTTGATCATGTAAATGTAGACAGAATGGAATAGCTGGATTTCATTTCGCTACCCAATTCTTTCCCCTGCGATTTCAATATTATGTATTACAACAACAACAAAAATGTATCGCTAAACGACATATAACACAAATATATAGATATGTGCGCTATCAAAAGTTACATTTTTACGTTAAATAATAACTGAACAGCAAAAATGTAACAATTGAGGTAAGGGGCCGTCCATAAATGACGTCACGCACCTAGGGGAGGGAGGGGTTCTCACTTATGTGACGATGCGTGACGTGGGGGAGGGAGGGGGTTGACGAAATGTGACGTCACATCGAAAGGGTAACTTTAAATAAAACTTCCACTGAAATATTTGGTCAATTAAAATTTATTTAATGACTTTTTAAAAATTCAGTGCTTTTCAAAGTGCCGGTCGATAGGCCATCAGACGCCGGTTGGCGTAAGTTATCAAGACAAGAAAATTAAATATAATTATAATTCTTAAGTTTGAAAACCCACAAGAGAACATAAGAAATTGTTACCCTACGTCATTTGATGTTGTCATCAAAGCGTTGTTTCGTTCACTCACGGCAGTAGTCTGCTAACTTTTTTTTGTCGGTTACCCCCCCTCCCC